>JBAIZL010000001.1:268120924-268495924 GCA_036971475.1 Prosapia bicincta | reverse complement strand
GATGAAAAAAGGGAGCAAGGAGTGCCGTTTGGGGATTATCTATCCTAGAAGGATTACATTGCACCTTCTTGACCCTTTTACACTTTTGCTATTACTTGCTACCAGACATTTTGTTAAGTAAAGGTTGTTAAATTGTTAACTTACACTTGGAGTCGTAAGACTAAAACGTTTCCTCCAAGTGTAAGTTAACAATTTATCAACCTTTAGTTAACAATATGTCTGGTCGCAGGTAACAGCAAAAGTGTAATAAGTGATTACCTATAAACTGAGTTGGCAGTAAAATAAAATCCATTAATGTACAACGCTCACACACGCACGCACATGTGTGTGTGTGTGTGTGTGTGTGTGCGTGTGCGTGTGTGTGTGTGTGTGTGTGTTTTCATAATTTCGTTATTTTAAAAACGTCTAGAGACTCTGGGTGTAACAGTAGTTTAAGAAAATGATAATTTCAAAATTGTTTTCTAGACCTTATTATTTTCGAGACTTTAACCCGATGCCCAAAATGGATTTAATGACCCTGTGAACGAATATAAAGTTTATTGTATCTTTAAATTTGGAATGCATATGACCTAAGAAGACATTTAGTTGCGTATTTTGTTATTCAAGAGTTTTAATTACATAAAAGATTTTTTTAAACAAAATATTGCCTTAAATATCTTATATAAGATAATTAACCCCGAATATCAATCGTTCATAATTGAGAGCATATTAATATCAACGATCTGGAAATGTCAACAATCAGGCTGAAAGAACACTGTTCAGCTAATGTTTTTACATACACAGCAAATTCCAACTGAATGCAGCTTTCCAGTTTGTTTGGTTGATTTGACCCTAATATACACATTTAGATTTAAAGGTAAAAACGTGGTTTAACGAAGTAAAAACTTTTCTACACTTCCTTATAAAGTCTAATTTAAATTCCCTCTTACCTTATTTTTAATTTATACGTTATATATGTAAATACACGCCCTATCATACATTTATAATTGCAAACAAATAATTAAAAAAATTCAAGTCAAATCCTACTTAGGTCACAAAGAAAAATGTTATTCTAGTTACTTTTTTCTTTAAAATTACAATTAAAATACAATGTACAAAATTGTATTAACATACAAAATTACAATGTACATACACATAACAGAATCACAACATTAAGTAGAAAAATAGAAAGAAAATTTCCTTGTAATTTTATATTTTCCTCTCTACACACTATGTGGTGTTGGACTATTATTTTTGTTTGTTAACATTTACTAGATTTCTTTTTTTTTATGTTTCTAATTTATGAAGTTAATGGTGGTATATAACTTCTCTTTCTATCCACCTCTTGTAATGCTTCATTATTGGAAAGAACCTTTCTCTTATAACTTCATCTTAAAGTATTGAATTTCAAGCTATGGGAAAGTTGGCTCCGTTCCAAAGTGCTGGATTTCGAACATGAAGTCATTCTGTTCGAATCCAACTGAGACATCAACTTTTTTAAACTCACTAAACACGTTTTAATGAATAAATAAATATTTGAAAAACTGTATTAACAACAATTGTCATCCACTACGGATTGAAACGGGTTTATAGCAAATGACCAAAGTTTCAACTAACCAACATTACTACTACTTATTGTAACTCAAATGGGACGAAATAACCACATTACATACCATGCCCCTTTTGTGACAAAAGTTTTTCTCCTATATAAAACTAAAATTATTTCATTTAATATAATTCATGAATTAATATTTGAAAAAACTGTATTAACATCACGTGGCTCACATTAAAAGTTTAAAAAAATGTACGAGTATTTGAACTTGTTTGGATTAATAAAACGTATTTATTAACAATTGAAAATTCGTTTAAGACATATATAAGGAAAGTGTGAGCTAATAGAAGGAATTTAATAATACCTATAACTCCATCAAATTCGACTACTTTCCCAAAATTCTTTAGAACGGACGGTGTCAAAGTAAAAACATAAAACCATAAGAATAGAAATTCTCTCATCACTCCCTCGGCAGATTAAACGGCTGTTTATTTAAATCAAAACTTCAGATGTGGAAATTGCAGCTGAATATTTTATACAAAACCCTCCCTGAAGGGAAATATAAGAGAAATTACAGAAGGGCTGGAATATAAGGGTAGTTAAGACGAAAATACAGATATAGGCGCCCGCTTATTGAACCACTGTCTGTAGGGCGGGATGTGTTTTGGCATTCGCTTCTGGGCTAAAACTGCCAACAATTGCACACAGAACCAATATAAGTCCAAATTTATTCTCATTTAATTTATTAAAAAAAATCGTGTTTATTTTACTTTGTAACATTTTTTAATTTTACGCGGCTTTCACTACTAAACACTAGACAAATATAAAATTATTAGTGTTTAATTAATACAGCTGGAGAAAAACTGCCCATTTTTAATTCGCTTTCGTGGAGGCTGACTGTGAAAAATGTATTTCTTTCAAAATTAGCAAATTCAGTTTTGGCCAACTTCCCAACAAGCTAGGAGGTTGCAGTTTAGCATATAGATGTATTATATATGACAATACACTGTGCGAAAAGTACGACTTTATCTTGAAATTAAAGTGCAACATTATATTTTGAGTTTATTGAAATATGTTTATAGCAACAAAAATAATTTGCTATATTGTATCTATTTTTATAATTATATTAATTTTCATATTATATAAATATATATATATATATATATATATATATATATATATATATATAGAGAGAGAGAGAGAGAGAGAGAGAGAGAGTCTTTTTCCTTTCGATTATGTAGCTTCAAATTTTTTAATTGATTAATAGAATTAATTTCGATAGGGTGGTCTGCTACTGTCCGATGATAATACACGTATCAATCGTAAAAATAATTTATTAAAAGGAGTAAATTGAAAATAAATTTTAAAATCTCTTTTTGAAACTATGCTTTTGTTGTATTTTGAAATGACCTGAGAATTAAGTTTTTATGACAAGACATTGTAACCTCATATCTACAGGTACAGTTCTTCCTATCGAAAAATTATTTAAACGAAAGAGGTTTCTGGAGTAATAGGATTCACCACTTTATCCTGTGAAGACATTTCTGAAAACATCATACTCCACCGTGACCATGAAGAGATGTCACCCGTTACAACGAGAAAGATTAAGTGAAATAGTGTAAGGACATCATTATAGGTACCACGATTCTGTGATAAAATATTCTAGCTCTCGAGTGCAGAGACGGTTACCTCCTCTCTAATAGGTCAGGAGAGGTGTAATACCTTCCAACTTATCTATGAATTAGTGAGTCCATTTGGTATGTGTGTGTGTTCTGTGTGTGTGTGTGTGTGTGTACGTATGTGCGCGCATGCGTGCGTGCGTGTGTACGTGTGTGTGCGCGTGTGTGAGCGTGTGTGTATTTGACAAGTAGCGGGAGAAACAAGTACACTTTCCTGAAGTAGCGGCTGATCCAAGACTTCAGCCATAACATATAAACAAGACCAAATAATGAAGGAGGCACTGGAGGACATATGTGTACTAGTAACGTCGTTAGAAAAACTCCCAAAGAGGGGAATATTGACTTTTCGAAATGACCGGAAGTTAATTCACACCCCTAAACAAAATTTTGATAATTGAATTATTTATTACTTAAAATGATACAAAAGTTGATTAATTGAGGGAATTAAATGTGTTCTTAGTTTAAATAAATTTCAGATTTATTCCACAGTACACAATGAACCTAAAATTCAGCACTAGTAAAGAGCTGTATTTATTCAGGTAATCAGGATAAACGCTTGCAAGAAATACGGCTCTCTTGAAAGCAAACAGCTATTTAAGTTTACATTTCCACTCAATACAAAAATACAAAGAAATATCGCGACTACGAGACTTCTTAAAAAGTTCGTTCAGAACTTTAGTTGTTACATCCAGTACTTCATGAATACACAGTGAGTTACTCAATTTAGGTACGAAAGTTTTACTTCGCAAAAAGGAGGTTATAGAAAAATGAAGTCACCCACATTGAAGTCTTCCACAGGCATTGTAAACGCATATTCATAAAAACCTCAGTTTAAACTCCTTTTATTATGAAAACTATTTTGAATATTATAATAGCATAGAGTATTTGAAACCTCCTTATAAGAGTTTGAAAATATTATGAATAATTTATATAAAATCGGCAAATTTTAAAACCATTTCTGTAGCTGAAAAATATTTTATAATCCTTCTGCATATCCTTTGCATTAAACTCCTTCTTGTAAAACTTTCTACCTCTTCTTGCTACATAGAAATAATTGGGCAAAACCTAATTCCTATAATTTTTAAAATAATCTAAAAGAACTTCAGTTCCTGTCAAACAAAGGATAAACTACAGTAAACACTAAACATTTCAACATGGCTAAATTAAACTTACAGGCATACAGTATTACGGTTTTCGCAAATAGCTATCTAAAAACGGTCTCGAAATCTTTAATTTTAAAAACATCCCCCTTCTGCACGGCCCTGGAATTCTAGCGGAAGCGATGAAATGCTGTATGTTGCGTTCCTTTTTTGGGGGAGATATTTTTATTACCCCCTTGGAATGCAATTAGAACTTAAGCATAGTCGCTTTAAAGAAACGACATTTACTAGTAAAAAAAAACAAGCGGGGAAAACAGAAACAAATAAAGTAAATTTATTTTTTTTAACAATAAATTACGCACGGTTTTAATAAAACTCAATTCCTTTTCTCTGCAATAAAAAAGGGTTATATCCCAGAGTAAACAAAAATTTTAATAAACCGTCTTATGGTTCCAACACGAATATTTGATTAGAACATTTCAAATGAATTTAACCGATGGAGAAACAGTCATAATGATTCGATGGTTTTTCATTGTTAAAGAAAACGTTCCTGGTTGATCAAAGGTTTTCCAAAGTAGCATTTGCAACCAGTTTGACAATCTATTGCCATCGTCGTCTTTGCAGCAAAATCGTGCTACCGTCATGAAATTCATATTCAGAGAGTTCCTCCACAGTGTTCTAGAAGAGTTGAATAGAAATAATGATAATGAAAAAGAGGGAGAAGAATTCGTGAAAGAAAAAGTTGCTTCGATGATAAATATATCATTTTAAAAGCGAGTTGAGGAATGATATTATGGCCATTGCCATAATACACTTTACACTACCTAAATATATATACTTAATAAAATTTAAGTCTTGCTGTTTGTATATATTTTCTAACTCCTTCAATACTGTTTTTTTCAATTCCTTCTATTAGTTCACACTCCTTATATATATATATATATATATATATATATATATATATATATATATATATATATATATATATATATATATATATATATAATTATAACATAAACGTATGAGGCTATAGAATAAATTTAGTGGTATCCAAAAAGAATAATAGTCTGTAGAAATATTAAGCAGGGAGCGACCGGAATAGTTACTAAAGTGCTGACAAAGTAGTTAACCATTGTTCTATTTCAAGTGTAGTCATAAAGGGGCTGTGGGAACCTTTAACAATAGTAGGGTCCAAGTATTTTAAGATGGGAGTTTCCAAGTAAAAAAAATATACCTGTGATATAATAACACTGTACCATTAGTTAAAAGGTGTGGGAATCACCAGAATTAACTAAAATACGTAAGGGGGGAGAGATTATGCGAGGTTGGAAAAGAGCAAAATAACACAATAATTATTAAACTTTATTGTATTAAAACCTAAAGCCTCAAGAGTCCACCTTTTTTAGTAATTGTTATATTAGTTGAGCAATCAATCTTTGTAACTGCATAGTATTAAGGTAATTTGGTATCATGTGTAATAAAATAAATGTCAAAAATAAATGTAAGTGATGTTAAAATTTTATATGATTGTTAATTATTTAGAAACCTGAAGATAAGGTTAACCTAAGATAGCCATAGAACCATAGAAGATAAGGTAATTAAATATAACCTAAAGGAAAAAATTATTTTACATAGCTTAGATTTTATATATATATATATATATATATATATATATATATATATATATATATATATATATATATATATATATATATATATTCTTGATATTTAACGTTATCCATTGTTTTTCCGTTGCACTGACTTTATGAAGTTAATATATTACTATTGTAAGTAATTTTATCCACCATTAAGTGCAATAATTTTACCTTGAGTGATCACTTGGGTGGATAAAATTACTTACAATAGTAATATATTAACTTCCTATATATATATATATATATATATATATATATATATATATATATATATATATATATATATGATGAATAGTTAATATCTGGAGTACATCCGTTCATTCTGCAGTCCATAAATTCGCAGTTCCGACGTTTCACTAGAATCTCATCCAGCATTGACGAGGTGAACCCAACAACAGTAGAACTCGCTCTTCTACTGTTGTTGGGTTCACCTCGTCAATGCTGGATGAGATTCTAGCGAAACGTCGGAACTGCGAATTTATGGACTGCAGAATGAATGGATGTGCTCCAGATAATTACCATTCATCATATTTTTCCATCCGTGAAGGAATACGTATCAGCATATAATAATAATAATAATAATAATTTAAAACAACATAGGTTATTCAAATACAAGAATATTTATTAATTTATATTCAAAGCTTTTCGTTGGTAAACAGTATCAACATCATCAGGAATGAAAATTACAATAATCATTATTAATTATTATTATTGTAATTTTCATTCCTGATGATATTGGTACTGTTTACCAACGAAAAGCTTTGAATATAAATTAATAAATATTCTTGTATTTGAATAACCTATGTTGTTTTAATATATATATATATATATATATATATATATATATATATATACACATTAGTGATGGGTCAACTCCAAAATGTTACCGATACCGATACTAAGAAATCGATTCCCCATTCTCGATTCCAAATACCAAAATTACCGGCCCAATACAAAACGAAAATGTTATTTTTTTATGGCATTTTAAAAGAAATACAGTTTACAAAATGTTGTTACAGGGCCAGCGTTACAACCGCGATTACCCACACACGCGACATTATATGTGCCCGATGTGTAGACGCAACATTGATAGAGCCGAATATGTAAACGCCGCGCCGACCGCACTGGAATGGAGGTACATTTGAAATCGACTTTGCGATCGGAATCGAGGTACATTTGAAATCGACTTTGCGATCGATTCTTTCCGATTCTAGTGTCCAGAATCGGTGGAATCGACTTTTGCAATCGAGCATTTACCCATCACTAATATATATATATATATATATATATATATATATATATATATATTATTAAACTCAGTGTGGATGGCAATTAATGTTAATGCAATTGTTACGTACTTTTCTTTAAATTAAAGATAATTTAAAAGACAGTGTAAATGCTTCAGAGAGGGACTCCTTATCGGCCAACCTTTGTCTCTTACAAGGTTCGGTACGGCCCAGTTCCTTTCCAATCGTCGGTTAAACGACATCTCTCCCGTCACTCTCGACGTGACGTAGTTTTTGTGTGTTCTAAACGAGGCTCGGTTTAGACCATTTCTCTCTCTTTGTTTCTCCTGTCGTGTGGCGAAGGTACTCTTAACATTAATAGTGACATTTTGAATATAAGTGATTTTTTTAAGTTCAACAGGTAAATGATAAGTGCGGGAAAGGGTGCACCCGAACAACTGTCCGACAAGTGGTGGTACTTCGCCCAGTGAGGTATGTAAAAAACGTCAACTTCATTCATTTAATTATTTAAGGTCCTCCGGAAATCAACGTTGCCGTTACATGGCAAAATATTTAACATTTTTGGTCCTACGGCCCGGATCTTTTGAAAAGGTCCTATGTTAAAACATGTCCACAAGTGTGACGTACATATTTCCAACCGCACGCAATATCTTGTCCTTGTTACAAGGCTTACCTCACTCAATTTCTTATCTATCAGCTGTTCAAATACAGTAGATTTTAACAAACCCTCTCTGAAAGCATATCTTTATAATTAACTACGCTTGTCTATTTGTAAACAATTCGTATGATTCAAAATGTATGTTTCCCACTCATACTATGTTAATAGGCTAATATATTAATAAATATTTTCTGCTATTTAGTATAGTAAAAGAAGTCACCTATGATTTCACTGCTTGTAAATTGCAAATTTATATTTATTAAAGCTTATGGTTTTGAAGCAGATCATTCAGTTACATGCTGTCTAATGTAATTGTAATTATTTCTTTTTAAAATATTTACATTTTTCATAATTTGTATTGAACGTTTTTTTTATTGCAATTATTGGAAGATATCTTGTTATTGTAACCTTGAATAAGAGACATTTGTTTACTTCAACTGTTTACGTCCGTTCATAAGTTCAAACATTCAATATTTACATTTCTTTGTGAGAAACTAGTTTATGCTTTCTCTATCGCTCTTGCTATTAGTATAGCATATTTTGTTAGTGTATTTAAAGAGCCTTATTGTTATTGTAGATATAATTCAATTCTACAAAATGGCCAAATCACTAAGGGTAATCACTGCTAAGAAGGAAGCTCTATTTTCCCAGATCCAATCTATTTATGATCTAAAGCAAAAGATTTCTGATAAAGCGATCATGCAGGAATTAATGATCCGAGCTCCCTCTGTCGCTAGCATTAAACAAGAATTTTTAGACACATTGGACTTATTCAATGAACTCTCGTTGGAAAAAGATAACGATTTTATTCCCAATTTCTCAACTTCGGCTGTGGTTAATGATCTTGTTTCTCGCATAAATTACACGGTTGCTTCAATAGAAGCGAAACAAGCTGCAAGGCAAAAAACCGAAGCTAGCTCTTCACTCTCGTCGCAAATCCCACTGCGACTTCCAAAATTGGAACTCAAACATTTCACGGGTGATCCATTTGAATGGATTTCTTTCAAAAATCTCTTTGACTCTACCATACATAAAAATACATCTCTCAATGCTGTCACCAAATTACAGTATTTGCTCAGTGTACTCTCAGGTGAACCATTAAAATTAATTAACTCTTTACCTATTTCGGAAGTTAATTATCAAGTCGCGTATGACCTTCTTATGGAGAGATATCATTCTCCAAGACGATTAATGTCAATTCATCTCAATAGAATTCTCGACTTGCCGAATATCAAGTACACTTCTAATCAAATGCGTAACTTTGTTACAAGTTACACAGAGAACACCCAAGCCTTGAAGGGGCTACAAATTGATATCACGAGTAACAATCCCTTATTGTCAGCGATGATTTTACGCAAGCTGGATTCTACTATACTGAAGAAGCTTGAACAATCACGGGATAACACGTCGGCCCTGGCAACACCTGCGGAAATTATCAACTTCCTCTCACAAAAATGTAGTGAACTTGAACACGCGACACTACATTCCTCTTCAACTCTCAACCCTAACTCATTACCTTCAAACTCGCCTCAAATTTCGAAGGGAAAACAGTTAATGTATAAGACTCAGGTTAACCGAAAGGGGACTTCGCTGGTGACTTGTAACTCTGTCAATGACACAGCGTCTGAAACAAAGCATCCTTTATGTTTTCTGTGTAAAGGAACAGACCATAAAATCTATTCCTGCCTTAAGTTTAAGGCCAAATCTCCGACAGAGCGTTTGAAGATCGCGAAGTCGTATAGTAGATGTATTTCATGTTTGGGCGCTCACAGTGTGAAGTTTTGTAAATCCAATTCGACTTGTTTTCAATGTAAAAGGAAACATCACACTCTTCTCCATTTCGACAACGATCACCTGCCTCAGCATACACCATTAAAGTCCTCTCTTTCCCAGGACCAAGGTGTAACAGAAGTTGTTCAGTCACCTATTAGTGACTTCTCAAGCGACTAATCCTGCCTCTCAAAGTACAACTGTGCTCCTGGGCACACTTTTAGTAAAACTCTCCTCTCCTACCGGGACGACTTATGTTTTCCGGGCTCTGGTGGACTCAGGAAGCCAATCCTCATTTATTTCAGAGCAAGTAGCTCAACTAATGTGTGTAACTCGAACGAGAAGTAATCACAACATTGTTGGACTTTCTCAAAATCTTACTCGCTCAAGGGGCATGACCTCTTTAGGCGTGCACACTCTCGATGGCACAGTAATAGCTGCCAAACATAATTTTCTCATTCTCGACAAAATTTACGTTGATTTACCTCGTACTCACATTGACGTTAAAGTACTAAATAAGGTACAATCTTATACGCTTGCCGACCCTACTTTTCATTTGCCAAGTCGCATTGATATTCTTCTGGGCGGCGCTCTTTTTCCTTTAATATTGACTCCAACTACGCATTCTCTCGGCTCTAATATGCCGTGCCTGATAGGCACTCACTTTGGATTCATGGTTATGGGAGAAGCTCCATGTCTGCCTACCTGTGAAAGTGAATCTAGTGCTAGTATGTCCACCACATTACTCACGGTGAATGACTTGGAACTGCACAATTCTCTACAAAAATTCTGGCAACATGAAGAAGTGCCCTTCACCTCAAAACTCTCACCACATGATCAAGCATGTAAAGCTCATTATGTCGCTACTCATACACGCAACAGTTCAGGTCGCGGGAACGCGGAAGTACGATTAAAATCTCTCGAACAAAAGTTCAACTCTAAGCCTCGCTTCAAGCAACTTTATGCAGAATTCATGTCTGACTATTTGACTTCTGGACACATGATACTTGCCCAAAACACTCAGCTCAGTTCACCTCACTACTTTTTACCTCATCATGGGGTTCTAAAGGAATCCAGCACCACTACTCGCCTTCGAACAGTCTTTGATGCCAGTGCAAAAACATCCAACGGTTTCTCTCTCAACGACACCCTGTGGACAGGACAGAAAATGCAGACCAACATTTGTGATCTGTTACTCATGTTTCGCTATCATAATGTGGTTTCTACTTGCGATATACGTCAGATGTATCGTCAGATCAAAGTCCACCCTGATGATCAACCTTATCAGCTGATCCTATGGAGGGACCATGTCGATCAACCTATTTCCACTTATCAATTGACCACAGTAACCTATGGACTTAGTTGTTCACCATACCTGGCGATAAGAACTATTCATCAGCTCGCCTCCGATGAAGGTGCTTCATTCCCTCAGGCTGCCGAAGTACTCCGCACACAAACGTTTGTCGACGGCATTATTGCGGGTGGTGATTCCATTGATGAGGCCTGTCATTTGAAAACTCAGCTCATTTCTCTTTTACTTCGAGGTGGCTTCGAATTGCGGAAATGGACTACTAACGCTTATCAACTATTACAGGATCTTCCAGACGAACACCTAGAGACACCCACGTTTCTTCAGGATACCGCACAACCTCATTATAATATTCTCGGACTTCATTGGTCATCCTCTTCGGACGCTTTTACTTACCATTTGAATTTTCCTCGAAACTCTAAAACTAAACGCCAAGTGCTCAGCGTTATCGCTCAAATTTATGACCCTTGTGGTTTCCTTTCGCCTGTTGTCATGTGGGCGAAATGTTTTATGCAGCTCCTCTGGACAAAAGGGTTAGACTGGGACCAATCCCTACCACCTGAACTTCTAACTCAGTGGCAAACATTTGCAAAGACTTGTAATTGTTTAAAAAATATTGTAATTCCGTGGGCTTTACGCTTGAGTCACTCGCCTAACATTGAGTTACACGGTTTCTCAGATGCTTCTGAGAATGGATACGCTGCTGTCATTTACTTAAGATGTCAGATTAGTGACAACTCGGTGGTAATTCGGCAGCTATTATCGAAGACTCGGGTAGCCCCACTGAAAAAACAAACTGTACCTCGCTTGGAGCTAAGTGCTGCTCATTTACTCGCTCAATTAGTGGCGTATATTATATCTCTTTATAACAAAAAAATGGAATTTTCCTCTGTTTTTCTATGGTGCGATTCGTCAGTAACACTGACATGGATACAAACACCTCCTTATCGACTCAAAACCTTTGTCGCCAATCGGGTAGCGCAGGTTCAAGAATTATTGCCTTCTCATTATTGGAGGCACGTACCGAGTGAACACAATCCCGCTGACTGCGCGTCACGTGGATTACTTCCTTCAGACCTACCTCAACATAAATTATGGTGGTACGGACCCTCTTGGTTACAACAGTGGCATGATAACTGGCCTATATCTCATTTTGAGCCTGCAAAACTCATTGACACAGGGAAATATAAACCTATTTCACCTATATCTCTTCTCTCCACTGTTCACTCAGAATGGGACTTGCTGCGGAAATATTCTAGCTTTAGTCGACTGCAGCGTGTAATGGCGTACTTGTTGCGTTTCATACACAACTCTCGTCACTTAGGAAGAACTGTTGGACCTCTCACTACGGGGGAGTTGAACTCAGCCAGAATCCGAATATTCAAATTACTTCAGGCATCCTCCTTTATCGAAGATTTAAAGGCATTAGGACACACCCCTCCTAACAGGGTATCTTCTAGGCTTCGACGATTAACACCATTTCTCGATAGCGATGGCGTCCTGTGAGTTGGTGGACGACTCGAAGCAGCACAGATTCGTTATGAGACACAACATCCGGTGATTTTGCCTAAGAAACACCCTGTGGTTGACTCCTTGATTGACCTATATCATCGGAAGTACCTTCATTCTGGAGTTCAACACACTCAATCACTTCTCGCACAAGATGTGTGGATATTGTGTGCTCGGAATGTAATCCGTGCACGCGTCTTCAAGTGTATTGTGTGCTTTAAGCACCGACCTAAAAATAAAAATCCTCTTATGGGAAACTTACCTCAACCTCGACTGACCCCTACTCGCCCATTTCTCAACACAGGCATTGATTATGGTGGTCCTTTCACTCTGAAAGTACATAATCTACGCTCTATTCGAACCATCAAGGCATACATCTGTGTCTTTGTTTGCCTTGTCACCAAAGCTGTTCACATTGAGGTGGTCACTGATCTCTCGACGGACGCGTTCATCGCAGCATTGACTCGATTTGTGTCTAGACGAGGTCTTTGTCAACACGTCTATTCCGACTGCGGAACAAACTTTGTGGGAGCTGACAATGCTCTGCGATCTCTACTCAGGACCTCAGGACAAGATCTCGTTTGTGAATTTTCATTTCAACGTGGAGTTAATTTTCACTTCAATCCTCCTGCTGCACCTCATCAAGGAGGGCTATGGGAAAGCGCAATTAAAAGCGCTAAACATCACTTGCGTCGCGTCATAGGTGAACACGTTCTAACTCTCTCCGAATTCATGACTATGACAACTCAAGTCGAGTCAATCCTCAACCCTCGACCCCTCACACCTTTGTCTAACGATCCTTCCGATCTCACTGCTCTGACCCCAGGACACTTTTTAATTGGAGCTCCACTCGTCGCCGTACCCGAAAGAAATCTGGCTGAAGTCCCTACTAATCGACTTAAGCATTGGCACCTCGTCCATGCTTTACACCAACGCGTGTGGAAAAGGTGGCAGCTGGAATATCTTCACACTCTACAGCAGCGGACCAAATGGACGGAAACGACAGACAACCTTCGTGTGGGCGACCTAGTGCTAGTGCATCAACCTACTCCGCCTCTCTCTTGGCCATTGGCAAGAGTGACACAAGTGTTCCCTGGCACAGACGGTGTGGTGCGAGTTGTTCAGCTCAAGACACAGCAAGGACTTATAACTCGACCTTCTCATAAGGTTTTCCCCTGCCCATTAGTGCAGAATAAACTTATTATTTTTCTCATGTTTCTAGAAAAGGAATTTTTATTTTATTTAGTGTATATTTGTTTTTTGTGAAGAACTCTCAGTTTGTTTATTGATAATTATTGTTTTCTTTTCTCTCATGCTGGGGTAGCTTATATTGTATTCTTCTTTGAATCCTAGGAGGATTCAAGGCCCCCGGTATGTTACGTACTTTTCTTTAAATTAAAGATAATTTAAAAGACAGTGTAAATGCTTCAGAGAGGGACTCCTTATCGGCCAACCTTTGTCTCTTACAAGGTTCGGTACGGCCCAGTTCCTTTCCAATCGTCGGTTAAACGACATCTCTCCCGTCACTCTCGACGTGACGTAGTTTTTGTGTGTTCTAAACGAGGCTCGGTTTAGACCATTTCTCTCTCTTTGTTTCTCCTGTCGTGTGGCGAAGGTACTCTTAACATTAATAGTGACATTTTGAATATAAGTGATTTTTTTAAGTTCAACAGGTAAATGATAAGTGCGGGAAAGGGTGCACCCGAACAACTGTCCGACAAGTGGTGGTACTTCGCCCAGTGAGGTATGTAAAAAACGTCAACTTCATTCATTTAATTATTTAAGGTCCTCCGGAAATCAATGTTGCCGTTACATGGCAAAATATTTAACAGCAATTATTTCAAATATTATTCATTAATTAAATTTAAAGAATTAATATTAGTTTTTTGGTAGAAAAACCTTTCACAAAATTGACAAAGTGTGCAATATATTTATGGCTTAAAATAAGTAATAACATATGATTTCATAAAACAGCTGTTTTTATGTTATAGGTTATGTGGTAGAACAGCTGTTCTGGGGCATATAATGTTACTTTATTTATATTTATGGTAATTATTTAAAAAAAACGAAACTAAAATAAAAGCGTTTTTTGTTGACCTAAGTAGAAATTGATTTGAGACAATTTTTGCTTATGTTACTTTTTTATATTTCAATCACAAAAACTTAGTTTTTCGTACTTATAACGGCACTGAAAAATATACTGTAATCAAGAATAAATTGATTATGAACAACAAAATAAATAGTGATTCAAATTTTTAAAAAAATATGAACACAGCCTGAATATAAAAACCTGAAGCTGTAGATCTATAAATTGAATTTTCGTTACAAAAATGAACGGAACTTTGTATTACATTTATCAACTACATACGTATTCACAATCGAACAACAAAGTATGCTGTTAGGTAAGGTTTAATGTAAAAAATAACAAGAATGAATTTGTTGAGTCTAACGTCGAATGGAGAAACAGGCTACATACATACGTTTCATACCTACTCATCACTTATGCGCACCGCTTTGCTTCACCGATCGCTTACTGAATACAGTATTGGCAAACTTAATTTCTTTTTTTTTCTATACAAATTCAACCTAACCGGATCCTTTATACGCATATTATAACAAGGCTTTACAGTGACGCGGACTAACTTTAATTTGTTGCGCCATCAATAGGCGCCATGTATAAGAATGACATTTTTACACAACTATAGATTTCAATACACACATTTCATTATTTTCTAAATATTTTGTTTCACCAAATGAAAGTTGACTCTAAGTGTCATAAGTCTGTATAGTTTCGAAAACATTATATGACGCCACGGAACCTCCTTAAGAACCCAATTTATGAGAGAGGAAGAACAGTTTTAAAATGCCTTGAAAATGATTTCACTGCAACTTAAAATGATGTTTGAAGGTGGTAAGTTATATTTATATAACCTTCGTGGATTCACAGGCCGTCATAATTGCACTAACCAGTAATACCTCCACCGACTGTGTGCAAACAATGAACGGAAGAAAGGTCCTGGCAGGTATGATTGAAGAAGGGTGGTAAATTGTGGTGCAATGGCCCCCTAGCCATGTCGGCATTGAAGGAAATGAACGCGCAGACCAGCTAGTGCAGAAAGGTAACACCATACCACAGCCTGAGAATCCAATATTCCTATTGATTAGACAAAAGGATGATTGAATCAACTATCAACGGGAAAACAAGGGAAAGTCATAAACAAACAAATACCAAGAGTGGAAATTGTTGACAAATTCAAGTGCTTACTGGCCAAGTTATTTCCAAGCCTTTTTATATAAAATAGGATTAGCAACCTCGGATACTATCCTCCCACTTTAGTATTTGTCCTCTGTACAACCGTCACAGGATGGACGGCCCACATCTTCAGAGCTATACAGCTTTGAAAGATGGGTAAGAGACAAGTCAGCATTGTCTCTACTGGGAGGTAAGACAGAGAATGGCAGAGATATGCCCTCTGTGCAAGCGTCACAAGATGGATGGCCCACACCTTCAGAGCTGCATAGCTTTGCAAGACATGAAGAGCAAATCCATCATTGTCTCTATTGGGAGGGTAGGAGGATAATGGCAGAAATATGCCCTCTGTACAAGCGTCACAAGAAGGATGGCTCACAACTTCAGAGCTGCACCGCTTTGCAAGACATGGAAGAGCGAAGCCATCATTGTCTCCATTGGGAGGGTAAGCGGAGAATGGCAGAGATATGCCCTCTGTGCGAGCGTCACAAGATGGACGGTCCACACCTTCAGAACTGCACAGCTTTGCAAGATATAGATGAGCGAAGCCATCATTGCCTCTATTGGGAGGGTAGGCGGAGAATTGCAGAGGTATTCCCTCAGTGAAACTGTCACAAGATGGACGGCTCACACCTTAAGAACTGCACGGCTTTGCAAGATATAGATGAGCGAAGCCATCATTGCCTCTATTGGGAGGGTAGGCGGAGAATTTCAGAGGTATGCCCTCTGTGCGAGCGTCACAAGATGGACGGCTCACACCTTAAGAACTGCACAGCTTTGCAAGACGTGAAAGAGCTAAGCCATCATTGTCTCTATTGGGAGGCTAGACAGAGAATGGCAGAGATATGCCCTCTGTGCGAGCGTCACAAGATGGACGGTCCACACCTTAAGAACTGCACAGCTTTGCAAGACATGGAAGAGCTAAGCCATCATTGTCTCTATTGGGAGGCTAGACAGAGAATGGCAGAGATATGCCCTCTGTGCAAGCGTCACAAGATGGATGGCCCACACCTTCAGAACTGCACAGCATTCAAAGACATGGATGAGCGAAGACATCATTGTCTCTACAGAGAGGCTAGACAGAGAATGACAGAGATGTCAAGATAATCTGGCATTGGATAAAATAAAGTAGGTATATTTTTACAACCTTTTTCTATTAACATATGTACTTTGTGAAATGAACTTGCTATTTACTACAAAAATACTATTTGTATATCATTTTATGGGTCTACAACCATAAATAAAACTGCCCTCATAATTTGTTTTTATTTTCACTTATTATTTCAATATCTTAAGTTAGACACACAACTAAAGAAGAAAAGTGACCAGAAGAAAAAATATTATGAGTGTTCAAAATAAATTCAAAGATTTTGACTTTACATAGAAGTTTCGTGAAATAGAACTCGACGGCCTGAGAAGTTTCGCGAAGCTTGCACTTCATCAGGGCCGGCTGGCTTACGAAGACGCTAAACCTAACCTTGTACAAAATGTTTATTTCCATCATGTATCAACTCAAGTTTAAAAATAGCCTGCTTACGTCAGTACTAATTAATAAAACACTCACAATAGTATTTTATATAGAAAATAATTGTTATAAATAGTTACTGAACAGTATAATAGTAATGGGAAAAGGATAAAGTTATAGTAATTTTTATTAGGCATTTTCAATAGCTTGATAAGCATTACTTCATTAGATGAACTCATAATTAGTTCTTATCAAATCAACCGTGACAACAAATTTCATTTATGACAACATCGTTATTAACCGCTGTAAGGAATTCTCGATCTTATCGCATCATAAGAAGACTCTATGGATTTTCATTATCATCAAAAAGTGACGCCTAGATTTTAATATTTTTAAATTGGTAAAAGATAGTTCATCATTTACTTTAGTCGAAAGGCTGTAATTATAAGCTTTTCTAAGATCTTTATACATGACACCGTAAATATTATATTCATAAATAACCTTTAAACACATTTAATGTAAGATTTATATGGTTTTCTTTTTAACGTAGGCCTACTTTAGTACATCTCTATCTATGGACCTTTATGTTAGCGATATCCTTTTCTATATTAAAAAAATACTTTAATGACGAATATATATATATATATATATATATATATATATATATATATTAGCAAATTACTGTCCTCTACTTTAATTAATGAAAGGAATTAGGTTCATATAAATATAACTCACAAGAAACTCGCAAGAGCCATGAGATCCGTAAGAGGTCAGTTGACCGACTAGTGGAGGTGAAGGCTAGGCAATTGTGCCTAGCATCTGTGCCTAAAGCCGGGTTTACACGATGCCAATCGAAGAGACAATTGTCAGGGCCAGTTGTCTTGCGCCAGTAGCAGGAATGTCTGAGGCCAGTGCAATTGAATGAGAACTTGTTCACACGACGAAACTATTGCCACGGCAGTTGGTGACGAAAACTGGCTGAATGCTTATCAACTGTTGTGTCTCGTGAGGAAGTGAAAGTAATGAGTGAGGATCTTTGTTAAGAATTTATCGCTGAGGCTTGCGAAGTACTCGAGGAAGAGTGAAATAAGAAGATGGAGTGGACAAAGAAATTGCTTTTGAAA
Source organism: Prosapia bicincta (assembly GCA_036971475.1). Classification (NCBI taxonomy): domain Eukaryota; kingdom Metazoa; phylum Arthropoda; class Insecta; order Hemiptera; family Cercopidae; genus Prosapia; species Prosapia bicincta. The sequence continues at coordinate 268,477,627 of JBAIZL010000001.1, read as the reverse complement.
AGATACAGTCAAGGAGCGTCATAACAACTGATAAAAGAATTAGGAATGGAAGATCAATTGGTTCAGTCTTATTTATAAAATTTTCATTTGACATTTTTTGTGTCGATTCTTTGTCTTCCCAGCGGTGGCTTGTTCTAAACAAATATTTTAAATGACATTAAAGTTTTATCAATTTTTTGTCATTACTTCAAAAAGGTTTTTGTCACTTACAGCGCTTTATAGAGCTGACCTTAAATATTTATTGTTTTTTTTTTTAATTTTGTACATCATATTCCACGGCTATACATATTTTGTTTGCAAATAATCTGAGATTGGTTTTCATTCAAATCAGTAAAACAATAATTGCAGACAGAATAGTCTCAAAAGTAGTAAACTTCTGGAGCAGGCTGTTTCTAACCTTCGGTTTATACCATTACAATCTGTTATTATATAAACGATGCTACTGTATATCATATATAATAAAATAATTAATTAATGATTAACTATATATATATATATATATATATATATATATATATATATATATATATATATATATATTAATTATTATGTATCTTTATTTAGAATACCATTTTTGGCCCATTTTTTAATATGTATTAAGGCAAAATATTTCACACGTCTTAGGGTTGGCGCACATGAGCTTGAAAGTACTCGGGACGCCGAGATAGTTTTCAATCGGACAGGCAGAAGTACCTTGGGAGTAACGGGGCAACGCACATGGGACGCAGATAGCTATCGGATACCCTCGGCCTATCTCGATAGATATTTGGGCTGACGCAGGTTTCTAGTCCTATCTTGGTGTCAGGTCGTCTTCACACTAAACTCATCGCAACATTTAGAATCAGCGTTGTGAATCTGACCCAATAAGACCCGTCAGAATGCTTCGTCACTCAAACACGTCCAGATTCCGGTGTCCGACTTCCCACCAGCCAAATCACGATAATTTCGCTTTGATTCTTTGTGATAACGCCTTGATGAAGCCCCTTTGTGATTCCGCCTGTCAGAATCTCCAGTCACCCGGAGATGAATAATCAAGACACAATAGATGAGAAGTATTTATTATGCGGGCGAAAGAATTTTCTTTCATAAATACGAGATCTAATGAAAGAAGTTTTATTCAACGCTGTGAGGTGAGAAATAAGTCATAGCAATAGAAACTTTAGTGCTTTTGTGTAGAGAAAGATTTGAATATTTTTAATAATTTAATAATTTCATCATGATTTATTTTCATTTTGTAATAAATTATAATTCAATCAAAAGTTTTTACTTCATTTAAAAAAAACTGTATAATTTCTTCTCGTCGTTGTAAAGAGCAATATGTAATAACGTATTTACCCAACAGGTGATTATTTACTTTACGTAATGATAGATGCTATCTTGACATTGGTTGTCACTGTATAGGTAATTATTGCTATATAAATTGTGTCAATCATCCCTTGGGCGCCAATTTCATCATCTCGGTTATAATAATCTTGCCTTAATCACATATTACGTTGGCCTTTAAATGCTAGGAGTAAGCTTTTGACTATCCGAATGACTGATATGGAATGTGGTTCCAGATACTAAATAATATACACAGATCATAATTTGAACATATATATTTATTTAATACTTTGCGGTTAATAATTACTTAGCACAATAAACAAACTATGGTGACAAAATAAATCCCTAACATTACTTTTTATTAATTTAAATTAAACAGTTTGGCCTAGATCATGAGTTTTCGAGAAACTTTATTTGGTTGGTGTGATAGCCTCCGATGCATGGGTCTTAAAACTTCACTTTAGCCACTTCGTTATAATCAATTATTGATAAAATATTTCCTAGTCACTTTATTTTTCATAGAACTAAACAGAAAGGCGTTTACGTTTTCCTCAATCCTCTTTACGTAACACTTTTTGGATTCCGAGCTTACAACCTCACTGGTTCTTTGTTCCTCCGAAGTCACATTCACGACGGTCACTTATTTGCTTACTTCCCCTGGTTTCTCAGAATAATCTCCCTTCCCTTTGCTACAGTTTGGTATTTATTTGAAAATGCACACCAATCAGCTCTGCCTATAATTATTTCCATCCAATGCTATCCTCCCTTAGAGAAAACTTGGACGTTCACCTCTGGTGGAAGCTGGTGTTTCTAAAGGTATACACTTCTACTTCAAAACTTGCTAATTTCGCTCCTGTTGCGTTTAGCTTTTACGTCAAAATAGTATTTTCTCGTTAGGGCTGATCATAAAGAGGCAACACGTACTAAGACCCTACACAAATTATAATGGTTATGTATTATATCTGCTTGAGTCTAAACACTTGGAACTTGCAATAGTATCTTTCAAGGTAGATACTCGTATTTATCTCGCTATAATGTTATGAAAATAACGAAATTAGGTCTTTTGCGATTATTTGATTAACCCCACAACCTTATGCTATTTTAGGGCTTTGTTTTTACACAATTTTAATAGTATGCTATTGCTAATAACTACGTCCCCACTGAAAGCTCAAAAGCAACTGAGCGAGGGTAAGGAAAGCGAAGGGATTTGTTTCAGATTGACTTTGATTCAGATAGTGTGAAAGCTGACAAATCAGATTCGGCGACATACTGGTTAATAGTGATTCGGTTTTAATTTAGTGTGAAGCCGGTATTAGACCTTACTATTGTTACCCCAATTGCAATCCCTTGTAGTTTGGGCTTTTGTTGTAAATATTTGATAACACTTCCTAATGCATACATGAGCCTGCAGTAGCAAGCCAAAGAATGATATAGGCGCTATTACGCGTTCAGATGTATCTGTCAAGTTTAAAGTGAGAGACTTGCATTACAGTAATGTATGTGATTAGATAGTATTTGCTCAAGTCCGATGAAACTCCTTTGTACGCGTTATAATTTAGTGTGAAGCCGGTATTAGACCTTACTATTGTTACCCCAATAGCAATCCCTTGTAGTTTGGGATATTGTTGTAAATATTTGATAGCACTTCCTAATACATACATGAGCCTGCAGTAGCAAGCCAAAGAATGATATAGGCGCTATTACGCGCTCAGATGCATCTGTCAAGTTTAAAGTGTGAGACTTGCATTACAGTAATGCGTGTGATTAGATAGTATTTGCTCAAGTACGGTGAAGCTCCTTTGTACGCTTCAGGTCTAAGGATTTACTCTGCAGTCCTATCTAAGAAATCAGCAATACAAGTATTGACAATAAGCTTCCTTCTGTCAATGAAAGTGTTAACAGATTGTCTCCCAACAAGGAATGATCGGATTTAAACCAATTCTCCAAACATTAGTTCCCGCTTTCATTATTACGCTGTGATCAAAGCCAGAAACATCGGATGTTAAGTCCCCCCAGAGGAAGGGGTTTTGTGGGTAAAATATCTTCCAGAACTGTGTCTTTTTAATGTTTTATAGGCCAATCTTTTAAAACAAATTACTTCAAACTGACCAGTTTTACAACAAATTTCATAATAATATCAAACTCTCATACAGAAATTCTAATATTATAAATAAATTTTATTATATATAAATCTTTTTCAAGATGGTTTTAACGATTTGTTGCTTTTAATGATTACTTGAAGTTACAAACGATTTAAGAGTAAACTGCTAATAAATAACAGTATTATTAAACTGTTATGTTTTTTAACTGTAACAGCTGTTATTAAATATGCTTATAAATGTACGTAAACGTCTGTAAAGTTCGTAACTTCGTCGTCTGATGCAACATATTTTAAAATAAAACTTGTAAAGAGTTCCTTAATTTACTAGCTTATATATTATAACTTAACTTGCCAATACGTTGGGCGTCATATTATAACTTAACTTTGGTTATAATTAAATTTATTTTAAATGTCATTTAATCACCTTACCTATTGAAGTCACCTTTAGGTTATAAAAGAACTAACAATCTTATCAAAATTTTTACCATCACTTGCATTTATTCTTTACAATTAATTCTGCACATTATTCCTAATTTATATTAATATAGTGAAGTGACAGGCTCGATAACTTAACTAAATTACAGTATAAAAGGTGGACTTCTGAGGCTTTAGATTAAATTAGAATAACAAAAAAACAGTAGTAAAATTATATTGTTGCTCTCGGGGTCGCTATTATGGGAACTTTGCTTTAAATTTGAAATGGTGAATAGAATTATATTTATAAATTTTGATGAATTTAAAATTTGAGTTAAACTAGAAGATAGATGTCTGTTGGCTACACTTATAATTTAAATATACTTATAGTTCAGACGAGTCCCTGGAATCGTGGCTTGTTCACTTCCGCTAACACTTGACACCAAAAAACTTACTTTATATAAAAAAACTTTTACTTCCCACTTTACTAAAATTTACTTAAAAAAAACTATTTAAATTAACAAACTTCTCCCTTTACACTTTCATCCTTGTCCCCACCAACCTGCCTGCCTTGCTCCGAGACTCTCTTTCAACTCCCCTAGTTCTTAATTTCTAAACCTAACGGTACATGGTTAAAATTCCCCAGGCTATATCGGCCGCTGGAATTTTCCATCTTGGACCTTTGTCTATTTGCCGGACTCCCCTTATAAATTTCCTGGAAAGAATAATGACCTGCCTTGGGTACCTGCTTTACCAGCACCAGCAAACTATTTGTATTTCTTTGCTAAAATATTATAGATGATTTATTTCGCAACTAGCTTAATTCAATCTAAAGCCTCTTACTTTATGTTATAGAGTCCCCAGAATTTTAAAATTAATTTTGTTTGATTTCTTAAATTTAAATTTTACAATATTTGAATGCTGACATCAAAGAACAATTTGTTTTAAATTCTTCACCAATCTTAAACTTCTAATACATTAAATTTTACTATAGTTAAACCTCTTATATCCTAAACATCTCACTTATAAATATTACATAATTACCAATCACATCATACAAATTAATACTCTTTCTTTAAAATTAAATCTGAAAGTTCACAATGCCATTGTTCATCATATGATCCTAACCATTAATTATTTATGCATGAAAATCTAAATCTTTTATACAATTATTTAATTACTTAATATGGGGTTGTGATACCTTTTTAACATTCTACAATTAAATTTACCCTTAAGTTTACCATTAATTGTGGAAGTAAGTTGGTAACTGCTATTACCAAGACATTTCTTAATTTCGTAGGGCCCTTCATAAATTTCTAAGAATTTGCTGTTTACAATAATTGAATACTATGACATAAAGAACAATTTGTTTAAATTCTTCATCCAATCTTAAATTTCTAATACAAATATAACCAACTTAATAAGGTTTATTACCAAAAAAGGGGAATATTAATTTCTTTTACTAAGACGAGTATTTTTTTTTTACAGGGTTAAGATTAATTTTAAATAAAACAACCAAGCAATTGCGTTTAGCTAAAATTACATATTAAAATCACTAACAGTTAATTATCATTATCTTACAATTTTAAAACATGTCATTCAATATGCTGCATAATTAATTATTAAACTGAATAAAATAATTCAATTGTTAAATATTATTAATACTAACCAAAACAAAGTGTCGCCAATATAATGTTATAATTATAGATTAAATTTACTCCGTTTAACATTGTTTTAGTGACATTGTTTTAGTGATCAAATAATTTAGTTGACAATGTCTCACTTAAAACTATTACAAAATAGCTGACAGATGCAGTAACTTAATTGAAAGCATTACTAGTTTATAAAAAAATTAAAATTAATATGCATACGTTCCTAAATGGTTTATAATTGTAATACTGTTATACCTTCTCAATTAACCTCAAATTTCATTAGTTACCATAAACAAATAATTATTCTCCAATTTATATTAGAACATTTTGTGTAGATCATTTCTCTTATCAATTATTCCATAATTACAAATCACAACATACAAATTAACAATCTTTCTTTAAAATTAAATGTGGAAATTTTACAATTCATTTTACTTGTTTAGCTAAATAATAATTTTATCACTTCCTAATTAATTTTCCCTTTGCGCAGTTTATTAAATTTAAGTTCGTTATTCATTGTTTATTATTTTTTTTCGTAGCACAGATATTATTATTATTATTATTATTATTATTATTTTTATAAAACAAGAAGTATTATATGAGTTTGGTTATTTACTACAAACGTTCAACAAAGGGTCGCACTGTCCTTCCGAGATCATTGTACTTGAGTCTTGCAGGTGTTTTCCTCGCTCAAATGGGGTATTTTTGTTTCTACAGCAAAATTGACCCGGCTCTGATGGTTTTTCACTAATTACACTTGGCTGGTTTGATTCCTTCACAAAACGATTAATTTCATTCCGTTGTCTAATCCCGTGCCTTTGACTTAATTGGCCTGGACTATGGTGTGATGTTAACAGAAAGTGTTCCTTTTGTTGAAAGTGAAATTCTGTAACTAGGTTGAAGAATGCACTTTTAGTTTTTATTCCTCTAGTGATTACAGTTGCTATAACATTTGGGTCAAAGGGTCGTGCGGATTTCTTAATTATTACTTCCTCTGATATCCCTTGAACATACAATAAATTTTGTCCGACGTTCTCTAACATGTTGATAGGTCCCTTTCGAATTTCTACAGACGTCAAATGATTTTTGTTTTGTTTACGGTGGTCGTCTAACTTTTTTAACTCAATGTTGTCAGTAATACATTGTCCCGTGTTAATTTTTAGTATGTTTAAATCTCCCGCTTGTTTTAGTTGTTGATCTTCACAAATTAATTCCTCGTCCGCTAATTTAGTTTGTGTTGTCTCAATTTTATTGTTTAATTCTAAGCTTTCATAATTGCATTCTTCCTTATCCTCAATTAATACATCATTTATTTCTACCTTAAAGTCTTCATTGTTCTTAACTAAATTATCATTAATTTCTTCTTTAACTTCTTCATTGATTTCGTTATCTTTATTAATTATTTTATCTAATTTGTCATTAAATTCATCTAATTTACTATTTAAAGTTTCCTTTAAATCTTGTGTAGTTTGATCCATTTTCGCACTTAATAATTGCAGTAACTGTAGCATATCTATTCCGGTGTTAACCCTAGTCCCTACAATTGTCTCTGTCCCCACACCCAATTTTTTTTCATCTACTTTATTCATGATTTAAAGTCTCTTCCCCAATAATGTTCTATAGTCTTAATAATGTTCACAGTTTTTTATTAAATTTCCTTAATTAACACTCTTATTCAAGCCAACAGATTAATAAATTTGTTTATTAATTTATGATTTATATTCACCATTTCTATTTAACTTTGCCATCTAGTTGGGCGCCAAATTATAACTTATTTTGCCAATATTTTGGGCGTCATATTATAACTTAACTTTGGTTATAATTAAAATTATTTTAAATGTCATTTAATCACCTTACCTATTGAAGTCACCTTTAGGTTATAAAAGAACTAACAATCTTATCAAAACTTTTACCATCACTTGCATTTATTCTTTACAATTAATTCTACACATTATTCCTAATTTATATCAATATAGTGCAGTGACAGGCTGGATGTCTTAACTAAACTACAATAATAAGGGTTGACTTCTGAGGCTTTAGATTCAATTAGAATGACAAAAAAAAACATTAGTAAAATTATATTGTTGCTCTCGGGGTCGCTATTATGGGAACTTTGCTTTAAATTTGAAATGGTGAATAGAATTATATTTATAAATTTTGATGAATTTAAAATTTGAGTTAAACTAGAAGATAGATGTCTGTTGGCTACACTTATAATTTAAATATACTTATAGTTCAGACGAGTCCCTGGAATCGTGGCTTGTTCACTTCCGCTAACACTTGACACCAAAAAACTTACTTTATATAAAAAAACTTTTACTTCCCACTTTACTAAAATTTACTTAAAAAAAACTATTTAAATTAACAAACTTCTCCCTTTACACTTTCATCCTTGTCCCCACCAACCTGCCTGCCTTGCTCCGAGACTCTCTTTCAACTCCCCTAGTTCTTAATTTCTAAACCTAACGGTACATGGTTAAAATTCCCCAGGCTATATCGGCCGCTGGAATTTTCCATCTTGGACCTTTGTCTATTTGCCGGACTCCCCTTATAAATTTCCTGGAAAGAATAATGACCTGCCTTGGGTACCTGCTTTACCAGCACCAGCAAACTATTTGTATTTCTTTGCTAAAATATTATAGATGATTTATTTCGCAACTAGCTTAATTCAATCTAAAGCCTCTTACTTTATGTTATAATATATATATATATATATATATATATATATATATATATATATATATATATATATATAACAGAATCACTGTAACATAATGTAATGGTGAAGTTCTTAATGAAGTTTTAAAAATGCTTCGTAATCTCAATATTACTTTGTAAGAAAAAGTAGAATATTAAAAAATTCAAGTCAATTCCTACTTAAATCAACAAAAAATGTTTTTATTTAAGTTACTTTTTATTAAATAATTACAATCAATACCTACCGATAAAGTAACATTACCTATGTGTTAGAACAGCTGTTCTACCACATAAAATCAGCTGTTTCATGAAATCATATGTTATCTCTTATTGCAAGGCAAATGGAACGAAATAACCATATTACATACCTTGCCCCCTTTGTGACAAAAGTTTTTCTCCTATGTAAAACTAAAATTAATTCATTTAATTTAATTACTGAATTATTATTCGAAAAAACTGTATTACCATCACGTGGCACCCACTAAATGTTTATAAAAATGTATTTGAACTTGAGTTGATAAATAAAAAGTATTTTATTAACGATTGAAAATTTGTACAAGATAAATATATAAGGGGAGTGTGAACTAATAGAAGGAATTTAACAATAAAAAGGATAATTATGCGATTTTATAGATGCTGTATTTGTTAATAATTTTAGTAAAAATATTAAAACAAATTATTATATAACAAATTTGTTGAAATTGGTATCTTAAACAAGATATAGCCTACATATGGAGAGAGTGAACTAATAGAAGGAATTTTTAAATAAGTTTTTTTTAAGTCCTCGTTATTTTTTGCAAACTGATATTTTCAACTTGATTTACTATAAATTTAGATATAAATTTAGATTAATTAATTTATTAATTAAGATTTGGATTAATTAGTTTGATTAATTAAATTTAATGATCATTAAGTCTTCTTTAAATTTGGAATGCATTAAGAGGACTTAGATTCACTTATTTTGACAACGTGTATATAATTTTAAGGCATAACTTGTGACTAATAGAGTAAAGGGATATACACTTTTGCTTTGCGGATGTCAATTAGCGCCCAGTCTATTCGGAATATCGAACCGCGTAGTCCCCGCATCCACAGCAACTATCCAATTTGTACTCCACCGTACTTGTACCCAATTTGAACAATTGTACTCCGAGTGTAAGGCAGATCTGTTGGTCTCCTTATGTATAGTTGTAGCATTGATCAAATTTTCTCCAATTACTCCTTGCAACCCACATTTTTCATTATAACTCGTGTTAACAATGGACACACCGGAGATGCCACTACATACAATGGTTCGCCATTATTTATTACCCTTACACTGAGCGTTGTTCCTTGCACTCCATTGTTTTGTCGATAAAATCTGGTGATGCCAAAATATTATTCTTTCAAATTTTAATTAGAAACCATGAACTAATAAATTCACTTTTAAACCACTATTTTACCAAATATACAAATAAATTAATGCTCACAACATAAATCTATAATCTCGTCAATGACATGTTGAAAAAATTTGAAAAAGTTGATATTGAATGCGAAATCGGTTGCAATTGATCTAAACAATAAAAATCAATCTCTTGTTTAAAAAAAGAGGTGTTCTGCAAACGTGAAGAACATTCTGAAAACCAAGACGTAAATTTCTAAGGCAAAATCTTCAAATGAATGTACGCGCATCCGTGCTACGGAAATTATTTTGTTAGAATAGTATTTCCCGCTGCAGGCGTTTTTAATTTTACTCTGCACCATACTCTTCATTCTAGCTCCCCACCAGAGCCGTCCTTGGGGTGAAGCTAGTGGGCCACGCGCTAAATATTAAGTAAAATGTTCTGGTTGAATGAAAATAATATAATAATGTAGGCCTACAGGTATACATGCTAAAATATCTGTCTGATTACCCGCGCAATATGTTAAATTATTGATTAATTACCAAAACCTACGAACAAGATATCGGCCTCACGATTAAAAGAATACAAAACATCGTTTGATAACAACGGCGTTTAACACTGGCAAATAAAAAATATTCACGAAAATAATTGGCGTGTTTTAAGACGAAATGACTTCATTAAAACTGCTCCAAACACGCCTTTTTGCGCGATAAAACAATTTTCAAGAGAGACCACGTTCTTAAAAAAGGCCTCGCAAAAATGTTTTACTCCAGGCTAGCATTTCCTAAGGACGGCTCTACTGCCCTCATTCTGGTTAGGCCCTACTATATTCAAGCCGCGACTCGTATCGCATGTTATGGGAATGGTAAATAAGCATTGTCTTGGAACCCTGGTAAGTTTTAGTCAGCAGGGCTTTAGTCATGTTGGTCTCCGTTGAACGGTCAATTGATCCGCATCTCGAGAATACCTAGGCGATGGACGATCTACGTAGATGCAGGGAAACATGCTTATATGTGTCGAACGTTCGATTCGATAGCCAAATTATTTTTGGGAAAAATCATGTAAAGCAAAAATCATGAGAAATCATAAATGTTTATGATTCCCAAGCGCAGCTAAAAAAATGATTGACTTTTTATGTGGCCAGATAAAAACTCATTTTGTTAAAAGCCCGTCTGTGTGGTATTTGATGTAAAACGTCATATCTCGGGCAACTACGTATTACCCTAAGGGATAGAATACAGTTTATTTCCTCTATATAGAGCGGTACAGCTTGTCCGCTGAACCTGTTGCATATTTCAGATGTTAATTTCAGAGGTTTACACCCCCCTCTAACCTACTTGCACGCAAGAAAACAAGCGAGTAAGCACACGCGCGCTTAATAAAATCTAAGTTAAAACGTTGGCGTGTTTGTTGGGGTGAATAGATAAAGGCGTAATTTTTACGCAGATCGTGGAAAATTCATTGACCTTCTATGAGTAGCACAATATTGTTATAAATATTACGAGAATAATATATTGTGCTCTATATTTGGGTGTTTGTAAACGCACGAGCCTGATTGGAAAAATCATCACAACTTTATACTTTTGTTTTTTTATTTGAAACTTACAGTATACAGAAGAGACCTGAGCAAGAAGCCTCAAATTGAGTAAAAGGATAGAGATTTGGATATTTTGATTAGAGTAATTAAGTTAATATACTAAGTGGGGCTGGTAGTACGAGATTAAAGAAACAGCTGCAAGTGATAAGGCACTTTCGTTTCAGCCAGGGTCTACAAGACAGGTTATATCATATAAAATATAGTACAGTCTCACTGGACTTATTGATCCTTACATTATATAATTCCTGTCAGTATGCTTCTCCTTTCCTTATTATTGCCTCTTATGTTTGTAATTCTGAATCTTTCTTTTTAATTCTGAGCATTGGACTTTTAATTTCAATGTATTGTTAAGTATGATATTCTGTGTTTTTGCTGACGTGTTAAGTATGCAACTATGTTCTATCTTTTCTAGTGGCGCCATATTTTTTCCTGTGTTACCAAAGGATTTATTTATTAAGAACAGAAATAATGATACCGTATGTGGATGCATATGTTGCAAGTGATAGACAATCTATAGGCAGGCTTTAAAGCTGTAGACTGTAACTGTTGATCTATTAGGGCATGGGTTCCCAAACTGGGGGGCGCAACCCCACTTCAATGACGTGAGTCAAAATCAGGGGGGCGCGAGACCAGTTGGAAAATAATAAGATAAATTAAAAGTATTTAATATTATAGGAACAAACTTGATGTTGGTAATGACTTGTGTTGTGCCCTTACTAAAATACAACCTGAATACTCTCGCTAGTGTAAAAAATCCAAGCTCTAACATCTCACTAACAGATTTTTCTCTTATCAGTTAGAATTTATCTTGTAAAGTTGAAATGTTATATCATGTTTCTTGTGAAAGTATGTATAAACAAATACATTGTTTCAATATGTATAGTATTAGATTCTTTTTCATATGCCCATACCATTTATTTATAGTATAAAGTGGAGGGGGCGTGGGAGGATTTCATTTCATAACGAGAGGGCGTGGTATCAACAAAATTGGGAATCCCTGTATTAGGGAGAAGCAAGCGGTGAAAAATCCCGGAAGTTTCTCTAATACACGGTTTGACCTTAAAGAGCAAGTGTAGTACTGATAGGTGACCCAGATTGAATGAGTCTTATTTTCCCCTCCATCAGTACCACAGGATCTTAATGTCGTTTATATAATTCCATATCCTTTCCCCTAATCCTTTGTGTATCGATAAACACTTTCCCGTGGACCCTAACAGAGTGCAGATCTACTTTATGTATGCAATCCTGTACAAGTGGATTTTACTTTTCTTCTCGCCCAGTATCAGAGGCACGGACACATAGGCGCTTGTCGAACCCATCAACTTTCGCAGCTACGACAATGGAACTAAAACCAACGCTGTTATAGACAATGTTGTTTGGGAACCAGCTTGAACAAAGTAAAATATATGGCAATACTATGTCTCTCTGGTTATCGTGTTAGGAAATGAACATTAGGAATTGCTGTAAATCTTTACTTCAAACGGTTTAATTAAACTAGTTCCGTCCGCCTGGGTCAAACTCTGTAATCGACTGTTCGCCCACTCAAATGAGCTGCAATTTCAAAATTGTTTGTCTTCAGTGCCAATACATAAATCCGTCATAAAAACATGCAAAGATAAAATATTTACCTCGCTGTGTCCTTATGGATCAAATCTTGTAAATATATAATTTTATCTAAAGCTTTGGCTGTGAATTGGTCAAATGAATTGAAAATTATACAAAACTAACTTCATTAATTAAAAAATATAAATCAAAAATTTTAACAATTAGTGTAAAATGAATATTTCCCCTGTTACAAAAAAATAATAGTCAATTTTCTACAATCATAAAAACTGATTAGCAGATTTCAAAAAGACTAAAATAAAATTTTTTTTAAAACCTTTTTTAAATTTCTTCTATTAGCCCATACTCTCTATAAATAAATATATATATATATATATATATATATATATATATATATATATATATATATATATATATCACTTTCACTATATGTACTTAAACAAGAATCTTACTTGGTGTTTATGCGAGTTAAAGATTGATAGTATCTCCATCGTCGAGCATCAACTCAATGATGCTCGACAATGGAGATACTACCAATCTTTGAACGTACATATACTGAAAGTGATAAGTGAATACAAGAAAACTGTGTTGCAAAGTTATATATATATATATATATATATATATATATATATATATGGTACAAAATTTTCAATCGTTAATAAAATACATTTTTATTCATGGAATCACGTTCAAATACATCTTTTTAAACCTGTAATGGATGTCAATTAATTGATGTTAACACAGTTTTTTCAAATATTTATTCAATAATTAAATTTATAAAAAATTGGGATTCTAGATCGGATTTGAACGCATTTTCATGTTCAAAGTCTACCGCTTTTGGCACTGAGCGAACTTTGTCATAGCAAGAAGTGTGATTCTCAAAGAAGAATTTTTCTTTTGCTCTTATTTGGTTGTCGCCTAAACCTCCATTGTACAACCAATTAAATTGTTGCCATGGTTACGACACAAAATCGTAAGTAATGCTCAAGGATTTAAAAAGGAATGAAATTATTAAAATAAACAAACAAACTGGATTAACGGCATCGAACCTTGCTTCAAAAACAGACAGTACGAAAGGAAAGCGAAAAGAAACTAGCAAGCGACAAAAAAAAGAAAGCATATAAATAGTAACAAGTACCTCTCTCTAGGTACGTTTGTTACAGATTCACCCCCCCCCCCCTTCAATGGAAATCTCCATTGCCAGGGTGCAATTTTTATAATATAAAAACTTGAAGCTACGATAAGTATTTTATACATATTTATGAAAATTTAAAACAAAACACAAACTTCTTTAGAAGTAAAAAAATATTCAGCAATGTTTTTGAAAAGGTTTTTTAAACTTATTTTTTAAACAAAATTTAGACCTTAATCACAAAAAAATGATATAATGATTTACAAAAGCATTCCGAACCTTCTCAATCCAGTAACATTAACAAACATTGTGTCTTACGTAACCAATGGGACCTCCTTGATTAAATATTTTCTCAATTGGGATCACAGAAAATTGTCTGCTACACCCACTGCATCGGTGAGGGATGTAGTGTAATGAATACATACAATAGATAGGTTTAACAAACTACGAAAGGCTAACCATAGCTCAAGTGCACCCAGAAGAAGAACTCTATCTCTATCGGAGTCAAGGAAAGGCTGGAGATAAGTTGGACTTAGGCTAGCAGCAGAAATAAGGAAAGACTTTTCCTTTGTATTCCTCTACGTTTATAAACAGGTGTAGCTGGACGCCAGTTCGGGTCCCCTCGCACGTGGAATCGTGGACGCCCGGATTTCCGCTCTACAGACGCTAAGCGGACTTTTAAAGTCATCCTTTATTTTTTTGTTTGTCATATTATCCGAAAATGGTTATTAAATATATGCTGTACTCACAATTTCAAGATATGTTATAAAAAAAAGGTTCCATAAATTTCTTTATACATATTTCGAAAATTTAATCTGTATTTTACCACGAATTTAAATCTGCATTTGTAACAGTATCCCAGTTAAAAGTTTCAATAAATTATAGAGTTTGATTCGCGTTTCTTGTAGTGATGAGCAAACGTAAAATAAGCTAAACATAATCATAAAATATCAGAATAATTAAGGAAGTCCACTAAGTGATAAAGGAGCGGAGCGCGCCAGAAGCAATACGGTTGGCCCTTACTGCTGCAGCTGTGTGTCCGCTCGCCAAAAGCAATACGGTTGGCCCTTACTGCTGCAGCTGTGTGTCCGCTCGCCAAAAGCAATACGGTTGGCCCTTACTGCTGCAGCTGTGTGTCCGCTCGCCAAAAGCAATACGGTTGGCCCTTACTGCTGCAGCTGTGTGTCCGCTCGCCAAAAGCAATACGGTTGGCCCTTACTGCTGCAGCTGTGTGTCCGCTCGCCAAAAGCAATACGGTTGGCCTTTACTGCTGCAGCTGTGTGTCCGCTCGCCAGAAGCAATACGGTTGGCCCTTACTGTTGCAGCTGTGTGTCCGCTCGCCAGAAGCAATACGGTTGGCCCTTACTGCTGCAGCTGTGTGTTCGCTCGCCAGAAGCAATACGGTTGGCCCTTACTGCTGCAGCTGTGTGTCCGCTCGCCAGAAGCAATACGGTTGGCCCTTACTGCTGCAGCTGTGTGTCCGCTCGCCAGAAGCAATACGGTTGGCCCTTACTGCTGCAGCTGTGTGTTCGCTCGCCAGAAGCAATACGGTTGGCCCCTACTGCTGCAGCTGTGTGTCCGCTCGCCAGAAGCAATACGGTTGGCCCTTACTGCTGCAGCTGTGTGTCCGCTCGCCAGAAGCAATACGGTTGGCCCTTACTGCTGCAGCTGTGTGTCCGCTCGCCAGAAGCAATACGGTTGGCCCCTACTGCTGCATCTGTGTGTCCGCTCGCCAGAAGCAATACGGTTGGCCCTTACTGCTGCAGCTGTGTGTCCGCTCGCCAGAAGCAATAAGGTTGGCCCTTACTGCTGCAGGTGCGTGCGCGTGTGCGTGTGTGTGTCGTTCAAGATTCGCTAATCTTCTAGCTATTACGAACTGATTGGGAATGACTCGCAAATGAAACCAACATACTCGTACACAACATATTTAGTTATTTTACAGAGGATACAGGCTGCCTTTGACCCAATGGCAGTTTAACGATAATATTGACAGTTCTTCGTTTTTTCAACTACGCGACGCATCTATTTTCCCTCAGGTGTTTGATTAGAGTAACTTAAATCAACAGTTAGTAACTGATATCTTTTGGTAAGAAATCTGGTGACAGATCGATTAGCGGTGGGTATTATTAGTGGATGTTTGACAGGAAATCGATCGCATCACTCAGGCATTTAATGTTTGTAAAATGTCTGTGAATATTATTTCAAGATGCGTACTAAATCTTCCAAAGTAATTAATGTCCTAGTAGGAAATTTTACATATTCGGGGTTTTACATCACATGCAATAATTCTTTATAAAATATTTTCAACAACTGAGAAGAGTAAAATACAATTTACAAGACTACTGATTTATTCCAACTTTCTGTGTTCAGTTTTTCACAGTTTTTTGAATCTTAAGACTATCAGAGACGTAAGAAGCAAACAAATCTTTCAATTATTAATTTTTATTTCATTTGCAATTTAGTCATGCATATTTAAAGCTAACACTAACAAAGACTGTATAATTTTGCTTTTAGCGTCATCTAGTAGCGCAGGCCATGAATTGAGTAAAAATTGAATTATGGAACTAATAAAAAAATCCGTTAAAACAAGTGTTAAAAAAATTGTTTAACCCAATTCCTATTTAAGTCAACAAAGAAAAATTTTATTTTAGTTTCTTTTTATTTTATAGTTATAACTAATATAAATATGTATATAGTCTACATATTATGTCAGATAAACAATATTAAGTGGCAAAATAGAAAGCGAATTTCCTTGCAATTTCCATTTTGTTTTTTGTGTATGGCGTTGGACTATTATTATTTATTTTTGTTACGATTTATAAGTTTTTTTTGTTGCTTGTATTGTGTTGTTGTTTCTTTTCGCTTTCCTTTCCTATTGTTCGTTATTGAACCAAAGCTGTTAACTAAGTTTATTTGTTTATTTTATTCTTTTCGTTCCTTTTTAAATCCTAGTACATTACTTATGATATTATGTGGTAACCATGGCAACAATTTAATTGGTTGTACTATGGAGGATTATGCGACAACCAGATGGGAGCAAAAGAAAAATGCATATACTTCTTTGAGATAAGCACTTCTAGCTATGCGAAAGAAGGCTCTGTGCCAAAAACGCTAGACTTTGACATGAAGATACTCAGTTGAAAGCCACCCTTGACGCCCAATTTTTAAAAATTTTAATTATTGAGTAAATATTTGAAAAAACAGTGTTAACATCAATATTGTCATCCCCTACAGGTTAAAAAAAATGTATTTAAACCTGATTGGATGAATAAAAATGTATTTTATTAACGATTGAAAATTTGTTCAAGATATATATATACAAAGAGAGTGTGAGCTAACAGAAGGAATTGAAAAAAGTTCAAGAAGAATAAGAAATGTCTGAACTAACATAGTATTTTACTTTACGAATAAAAATTTCCCTTCGTGACCTCCAACAGCTACTAACAGTTTTCTGCAACCATATATACGGACTATCAGCCAAATAATTAATAATGACAACTTAGGAAGCAGCTACTTCTTGACAAAAGATGGAAGCTGATCGTAGGATCAAATGCCTTCCCCAGAGGATTAGAGCCTAAGGAACGTCGCAGTTCTACCTTTAGAATGTAGACTGGTAAAAACAATCTCCTATTGTGTGGACCATGTAGTCGTACACTTGGGCCTGAGAGATTGCATTAAATTTCTCGTGTACTACCACCTCTGAAAACATATTACATATTCAGAATATTCTATACATCAACAGCTTCTGCATCCGATATGTCTACACATATTTCAAGATGTTTGTTATTTCATACCCAAGCTAATTTATCATTGAATTTATCTAATATAGTCCGTTTCGTGCAAGTCAGTATTTTGACAGTCCTCATCATGTTTGTAAAAAAGTATTTATACTGGCCCTATACCTCCCGTCTCACCTAATACGACCTCTCAAGGCCAAGTGCACGACTAACGTGGTCCGACTAACTGTACACTTGAATGGGTGTCGTGCGTTTTAACCGTCCACATTCTTTCTTTTTACATAATTATATTGAAAATAGTAAGAACTTATACGGTTATAATAGAAACGTTATCATTAATACTTTTTTCTTTAACTAATAAGTTTTAAATGGATAATAAGTTGCTATATTGTAAAATATGTGTGTAATTACTTAATGCAGCATGAAATAATATTTTTTTATAAGGGAACATTCAGTTCCACGTGTTATGGGGGTTTAGATTGGATTATTGTTTCAAAATGTAAGCCCTAATTAAGTTTTGCGATATTTAAAATAACTTTAATCTTGTTTGGAATGTCTTTTTAAGTAACTAAAGTAAAAAGGAAAATAATCGAAGCTACTGGAGCTCAAGTATTATCTTACCACGCTTTACTTTGATGGTACTAGTGGGGCGGAGCAATATCATGGTTAATTGTTAAAGTAATTTATTTTAATTGGACCTACTCTCCGCTGGAAATTTATAAAGATGACTATTATTAATCTCAGATGAAAAATCTTATTTGAATAATTTATAAATGCCCTTGATTCCTCTCTGCAAGCCGACAGAAAAATCGAAATGAAGACCTCTCCTGTAATAATTTAGATAGCTTTTAATAAGGGAAGGGGTTTCACAATCCCCTACCCTTGCATGATATTATGACCGCACGTGCTCAGCGGGGCATCCCTCTATCCCCTAATTAATAAGGGTAGATAGTCGAGGGAGAATTGCAATTGTTCGGTAGGCTATACACACAAATCACTAATAGGCTAGTTATTGGAGAATTCCTGACGGTAGGGGGCATTTTTATTACCAATCCAGGATACAAGAATAATTGGGTTCCCTAGGCATCATTAAGAGGATTATTGAGAAAATCGATATCCTACAAATCGCCAGAATCGATTCTTACTAAATGTAACGTTATCTCTTGCAAGTACGTGTGTAGCAGATTGAGTTGTTATAAGTAGATCTTTATATATATATATATATATATATATATATATATATATATATATGGTATTTGGTATAACTTTAATCAAAAAATCAGAATATAAAAAGCAAACATTTGTAAGGCGTAGGTATCCCATTTTTAAATCCTCAACCCAATACCCCTAAGGCTAGGAATGTTGCCTCAATAGATGTATTGTGCTCGTGTTATTAACATATTAACTGTCTTAACTAACAGTCATATCTTTTTTTAGACGTTTCAAACATATCCGTCTCTCTATGTAATTGGTCATCCTTCACAAGTCTTTTTTTATACAGAATCACTCTCGTCCCGTCTCATTAAGATAAATAGTAAATGTAGATAAACATTTTTTTAGAAATATAAAAACCCTCAAGATGTACAACATAAAAATTGCAAATAAAAACATTTTCTTTAAACTGACTCTCTCGAAGTAAGTTCTAATCTAATATCAACGTGTATTATGTTAATATTTCAAAACGCTTTCATAAATTTGTTCATTTGTTCATAGAGTTGTTCATCAAATCATTAAAGAAAATTTCAATATATTATATAATATTATTATTATTATATTATTATTATTATTATATATATAAGTTCTTTTTTAACTGAAACCAAAACAAAGGATTAAAATGACTGACAAAAAAAACAATGCTGGACATCAGCTCTTTAAAACAATTCTTCTTAACACCTCAGCCTCATTAGAGCAGACTTGTTACGAGGTACGTAGGCGAGAAAACAAAAGTCCTGAAGGTGCAATCCAGGATTACAGGGGGAGGTTGACCTGGAATTCACTGAAACGACCTTTGCTAACAGCTGTGTTTACAAACAGCTACGCTTTCAACAAGAGAAGTAGAAATAAAAATAGGGTTTAAAGTTCTTACAATGTTCATTCCATAATAATAAGTCGTTGTTTAAAAACAGGGTACATTTTAGAGTAGATGTTTTATCTATATATTTAAATTACACAGTAAACAGTTTTGCGAGATTGTTAGTTAAAATTCGTAAAATCTAGGCACGCGAAAATTGATTACAGCCTATGAAATTAGTAGTTATTTTGCAGGTAATACTCATATTTTAAAAAATCATTTTAAAATTTACAAAAATATAAGTAACAAAATTTCGAATATATTTTTCCTACACATAAAAAAACCATACTGAATAAAAGGCTAAACCATTTCTACTAACAATTTACAAACTCTTGGACTGTTAATAATCTCTGTAGAGCAAACAAAATGTTCAAAATTATCATAATTAACCACATCTTACCTTCAATTAATTTTCATTAGATTACTCTTGTGTACAAACACCACAATGATCTATTCCCTTAAAAGTTCTTCAAACAAAATTACTTCAACTAAGCTAACCTACACAACACTATCACTGACATACACTAACTAATAAACATCATTTAATAAATCATATAAAAATTTAACTTTCGTTAAAAAGACTGTTACTGTTGAATATATAGAACACTTCAACGTCAAATTTAATGTCAAATTGCATAAAACTCTTTCAACATATTACCGCACTGCTCGTTCAATTTGCTAGACTAGACTGTCAAAACAAACTCAGTTTGCCGGTGGTTCCATAAAATTCTGGTAGAGTGCAGATCACGACGCAGCACTTGTGTTATCTGAAGTAAAAACAGAAGCGGTAAAAAACAGTTGTCAACCTGTAATAGTGAACGCGCATGATCATTTGAAACGCTTTCTGATTGGTCTTTATGTTGGTATTGATTAATTTTGCCGCTCAGTTATATTAACCGTTGAATAAACATCACCCAGAATAAACTAAATATTAAGCCAATGTTTTTAAAATTGGATTTAATAAAAAAAAATTTGATATCGCTATCACATTATTATAATAAGTAAATAGGAGTGTCTGAAGTACATTTTCAGTTGAAAGTTTCTTGTGAGAGTCAATATAGTATATTGCACGTTGCAAACATATTTTTCGATTAATTAATATAGTTTTAACATACAAAATTTATTGTACATGTAACTAACAGAATTATTGAAAAAAGGTCTTGATAGTGAATTCAATAATTTTATTTATAGTTTAGAGCATTTTGCTGATTAAATGAGCAGACCTGTTAGATAACAAAAATCGAGCTAAACTTTTTAGGCCAAATAATATAAAACAATTTAATTAGTTTACATTACTGATTTAATGTTTTATGATTCAAAGAGCTATTCGTAGCTTTGTTTCATCTTAAGTACAATAGAAGTAAATTAGGATGAAGCTCATTGGGACTCAGAAAACCTACTCCAAAGTTTAAAACTTTTTAACATTTGTACAACGTACAGTAAGGTTCATTGACATTTCATTCAGTAAATGAAAGAACTCAACTTCTTTCCCGCTCGGTTTGTTTCATATGAAGATCGAATTGTCTGAATCTCATTTATTAGATAATGTAGGCCTATTCTGCTCCAAACGGTTGTTCAATTCCTACTATTTATTAGTTCACACTCTCTAAATTTAGTCTGTATCTTGACAGATTTTCAATAATTAATTAAATACTTTTTTGTCATCCAATCTGGATCTAATCGATTTTTTTTAAACTTGTATTGGATGACACTAAATGTTAATATAGTTTTTTTTTTCAAATATAAATTCGTTAACAAATAAAATGATATATTCATTTTCATTTTCGTATATTAGATTACATAAAACAATTCCATAAGATGAAAAAAATTTAAATTTTCATCTAACTTTTTAGATAACAAAGGTAGATTATTTTTTTTTAGTAGTAATTTGTTTTTTAAAAGGGCAAATTAACCTAAAATTGTCTACACGTCTTACGCATAACTAGGTTATCTTTTATAAACTAAAACAAAATTATTGTATATTTATATAAATTTTTTAATAAATCCTTAGAAACGTGTATATCTAATTTCATTGTTATTATTTATTTATGTATGTAGGGTATGGCCCTTAATTAAATTCTAGTCGAAAAAATTATTCAGAACAATTGCTGAAATAGTAAGAGATAAAATTTAAGCAAATTTTAAGAACTATTATGTTAATAATCTGGATACTTGAACGATATGTAATCTTTTATTTTAAACATAAATTAATAAATATAAAATTTATTTAAAACATTTATGATATGAATGATGATTATGTGGAAAGGGTTCAAGTTACCGCGGGAAGCCTAAAGCCGTGTTTTGTCCCGAGGCCCGTGTCATTTTTTTAATCAAAAACGTTTCTTGTTTTAAAAAACTTCTATTACTAATTTATTTTATATGCTGATCGTAAGTAATGTAAGTTTACATAGAGGACAGTAGAAACCAAAGTTAGCTGTACCGGCCATCAGGACGTTGACCTTGTAGGCTATCTCTACTGCTTACAAATTTATAATAGCAGATATTGCTGACTGTATTAAGTTGTATTTAAATACTGTAGACATTACATTTAAAAACATTTTCTAATAATGCCATATCACTAAAACCAGTAGGCTATATTATTGTTTTTTTCTAAGTCTTCCTTGTTTACGTTTAGAACAGTTTTTCGCTAACAAACGTTGAATTAGAATGACGTCTAGTCGTGCCGGTCACGATTTTACTTTCGTCTGACGTTTCTTCTTAGAGGGATCATCATTTGAAATATAGGTTTCGCTTTACACTTATCCAACCAGCTTTTTCTCTGCTTAGTAAAGAACGAGGATTAACAGTTCAAAGTATTTAGACGTTTCTCGTGTCTTGGAGATGCATAACATTTTAACCACAACGAACGCCTTATCGACAAAACAAAAAGGTCTTTTCTTCCTTTGATTACAGTCAATGTCTTCGAAATAATTATCCAATAAACCTTACAAAAGAAATTTTATGAAGTAGGCCATTCTGGTCATACAACATTCATGATCACCCTACTTCTGTCTAACGTTTTTTCTAAACCCGAGCCAATGTTGATAAAATTTTTATAGCTGCGGGAACACGACCGTGTCTTAATATTGTTAAACATATTCCTGAATTTCAAACAGTAATCCTAAGAAGGAAAGAGGCTTGCTAATCTCAACAGAACCGGTTTATCCAGTTGGGCGAATATTTTATAACTGGACCGTACAGCTTGACCCAATTTCAACCTGTCTATCCGAACGAGTTCCTTGACGTTTTCACTGCACATTCAGTTTGCATTTAAATTTTATATTCACGATTCAACGCATCTGGTACGGATCCATACTTGAACGATCACGTTTGAAGGTATTACAGTAATGAGAAGATTACCGCGGATTGTGAAAAGAATGGAGAATTATATTTAGAGTTAGAGAAAAAATACCCCCCCCCCCCCGTTACTCGATTCAGATGGGGATTGTGTTCACGTGTGCTAAGAGGTGTCTAATAGCTATACAGCATTTCTACAAATACGCCTTTCAGCATGCCACCTTCTCTCCCTCAACCTTCTTCTACACCTTGGTGAAACAAATAAATTCTCTCTGTAGCCCCAACAACAATCCTGCGCACGGCAGTCACAATTATTCCTTAACTCTACATCTTTGTCTTCTTTCTCCAGCTCTACCTTATTGCCACCTTCTCTTCCTCGACCTTCTTCTACACCTTGGTGAAACAAATAAATTCTCTCTTAAAATCCAATAACAATCCTGCGCACGGCAGACACAATTATTCCTTAACTCTACATCTTTGTCTTCTTTCTCCAACTCTACCTTATTGCCACCTTCCCTCCCTCAACCTTCTTCTACGCCTTGTTGTAACAAATAAAGCCTCTCTGTAGCCCCAACAACAATCCTGCGCACAGCAGTCACAATTATTCCTTAACTCTACATCTTTGTCTTCTTTCTCCAACTCTACCTTATTGCCACCTTCCCTCCCTCAACCTTCTTCTACGCCTTGTTGTAACAAATAAAGCCTCTCTGTAGCCCCAACGACAATCCTGCGCACAGCAGTCACAATTATTCCTTAACTCTACATCTTTGTCTTCTTTCTTCAGCTCTACCTTATTGCCACCTTCTCTTCCTCAGAATTCTTCTACACCTTGGTGAAACAAATAAATTCTCTCTTAAAATCGAACAACAATCCTGCGCACGGCAGTCACAATTATTCCTTAAGTCTACATCTTTGTCTTCTTTCTTCAACTCTACCTTATTGCCACCTTCTCTCCCTCAACCTTCTTCTACACCTTGGTATAACATATAAAACATCTCTTTGAGCCCAACAACAATCCTGCGCACGCCAGTCATAATTATTCCTTCATTTTACATAATTGTCTCGTTTCTCCAGCTCTACCTTAATATTACCCTCTCTTCTTCATCCTTCTTCACCTTTGTGTAACAGATAAAACCTCTTTTTGAGCCCAATAATAATCCTGCGCACGCCAGTCATAATTATTCCTTAACTCCTTATCATTGTCTTCGTTCCCCAGCTCTACCTGATTGCCCCCTACTCTTTCTCATCCTTCTCATACACCATGGTGTAACAGATAACACCTCTCTTTAACCTTAACCTCTCTTTAACCTTAACCTCTCTTTAACCAACACTCCTACATGGGATATTAACGGTTAAATTCATGTCCATGATCTCGATTGGGAAAATTTTACTTCAGTTTAGCAACCCTAACCTGGTCTTCCCTTATATTCCATCCCATGGAAGTTATGTGAATCCCATGAATCCTATTCCTATAAATAATAATAATCGCACTTTATCCAAAAGTCATGAAGGCTTGACACAGTATAACACAAATAATTTTAATTAAAGACTGCAAACATAAAACAATAAGAAAACCCGATACAATTATGAATGGTCAATACTGTCGCAAATCCGCCCGCGAAGTGTTAAGTAGCAGATTAAATCTGTGGTTCTGAATGCAGAATCCTTTAACTAGAGCTTTATGTTTTCGCCACATTAAGGTTTAAATATTTTAACTTAGATAACTTCATACCATTTTCTAATATATATGACATAGCATGCATAATGAAATACTAAAACTAAACCGGCGCAATAAGTAATAAATTATTTTCTAAATGGTTTTAGATTTTATTTTAATTATTTATTTCATATTCCTCAGCTGCTGAAGATAATAAATTAGACCTATGGACTATTACATGTTTACCAACAACAATACCTATACATATTTTTAATTATTTACGTTTTCTAAGAATCGTACCACCGGATCGTGTTAATTACTTTTTTTCGAAAATGTAAATTTTTCCTCTTCACGGCTTCACCAGTCAACATTTAAGCAACAAATGATATCTGCAGATATTTTTGTCGAATCACAATGAAGTTTACTTTAGTGTTCCAGTTTTTCGCCATGGCTTTTTATCAAAAATAATAATATCTTTCTGCAAAAACTGTTGTTCTACAACAGCTACCTTGGAGCTATAGTGCGGACCAGTTGGCATTGCGAGAATTCTCTTGTACTACCACTTCTTAAAACATGTTATACAGAATATTCTACAAATCAACATCTTTTGCATCCAATAAGTCTACACATATTTCAAGAATGTTTGTTATTAAATACCGAAGATAATTTATCATCGAATCATCTAATATCGACCGTCTTATCGCAAGTCAGTGTTTTGACAGTCCTTACTTGGCTTGTTTGACGGAGCTCTAGTCTCGCTCCTATGATGCGCCGTTTCTGAAAAATCTCATTTACAGCAGTATAGTATAATAATATCTTGACTTTATAGTTTTCTGTGTGGTTTGTTGGCTGATTGCTTTATAGACATTTGTGAGGTAATTTACATTTAAATTGTGTATGTGGTTGTTTGGTGTTGAGCTTTTTTATAATTTTTTACTGTTGATTGGACGGATTTGTTTTGACTTGGATTTTTGTGAGGTGTAAATTTTAGATTTTCGACCTTCATAGGAGCTCGTAGACGAGGCACAGGAGTCGATTCCTGCGCATCGGAAGCGGTAGTGTATTGAGGTGTGGTCCTTCTTTTCGCAGCTTCAAACAAAGAGTCGAGGAACACAAACAGAACACCAACTCAACATTTTAGAATCACATAAAAGAAACAGGACACAAATACACAGACATTTACCATAACCTAGAAATCCTACACATCAACAAAAAAGGACGCCATCTCAACACACTAGAACAATATGAAATTTACAGACACACAAAAACACAAAGTACAAACATACTAAACGAGCAAACACAATACAAATCACGCATACTCTTTGATACTATCGAAAACCTACCTTTAAAACCGTCACCGCTTGACCCAACATCTCCAAGCAGAAGACACTGATGAAGATCGGCACATAGCGATCGAAAACGTTCTGTCTCAATAAGTTTTAACACATTTACTAAATTTAAAGTTTGGATGGTCATAAACTATTGTTTAAGTGATTAATAACCGTCAGTGAGCTATCAAACTGAACACATTCGATTTTATAACCAAAATTTCATGTTCGAATTTGTACTGGCAGTTTTCCATCGCTTTAACTACGCTCGGGTAGTTACCGAAGGTCGTGTACGTCATATCCAGTCAGGTAAAGCCAGAATCACATTTATGCCTACATTCTATTCAATTACTCGAGGGGTGTTGGATCGTGAAGGGTTTCAATTTGAAAGGTTAAGATGCAATTAGACACCCCTCTAGCTGAGGAGGTAATAAAGTCTCCCACTTCACAGGACACGGTTTCGTATCCTTAAGGACTCCAAAATAATTAAAGGGGCATCAAGTTTTTATAGTGGAGCGTTAAAGGGGACGAACGAGACGAAACAGCTTTCCACAACGTCAAACTTTACTTGAATACAACTGTTACAATTCAGGCCGTGGACTAGAGAATTTTGTATTTAAGAGTTTTAGGTTTTTTAGTTCCAAATACTGTCAACAGGGTTGCACTCAACGCTTTATTGTACGTTGACGAAATCGCTTTGTTGTTCTGAGAGTTTCTGGCGGGGACATTTATTTGATTGATGATGAGAAATTACCGACAATAAATTTCCATCTCCTAGTGCAACAGAATAGAACTCATCAATTTATATAAGATAGATAAGATCTTTATATTAGTAATATAACAATATATGTTACTTTGCGCCAAAAAGGTTGAGGCGCAGAAGTTAACAAGATCTCAGGAATAGAAATTCACAAAACATTTTTTTTTGAGGGGGGAGCAAAATTCTCATAAATAAAGGTTTCAGTATAAAATGAAATAGTAACATTTAAAGGGACAAATTAGTAAATATTATCTTATACTTTTTGTAAAAATAAAACTAAATATTATAGCACATAGCATATTTCAAAACGTAAGTTTTTGATTTTTCACTAGTAATCGTTACAAACCCCACCCTTGCAGAAGCTATCAAATTTAGTTAAAAAGATTAAAATCTACAGATGTAAATACCTATAAGGTATTATAACTTCCTATACAGGTAGTTTTTCCTATATATATATATATA
This sequence comes from Prosapia bicincta, assembly GCA_036971475.1. Classification (NCBI taxonomy): domain Eukaryota; kingdom Metazoa; phylum Arthropoda; class Insecta; order Hemiptera; family Cercopidae; genus Prosapia; species Prosapia bicincta. The sequence goes on along the minus strand of JBAIZL010000001.1, from coordinate 268,450,454 downwards.
TATGTTTATTAAAGGAAAATGGAAGGAAATGAATCTATTTGCATGTAATCTGTGAGATTCCAGATGAGTTTAGAAATACACCGATACAGTCTCAAAAAATGTCTATAGAACTGCGTTCTGTTTCACAGCGAGTTAATCTAGAATCACTTCCGTCCAATAAAGACATATTAGGCTTTTAGAAGTTGTGAAAATTTCCTATTATTAAATAATTATCACATAAATCAGATAGCTTGAAAAGGATTGTTGAAAAAACGTAACGTTATCAACAAATTAAGGTTATCCTTCTTGCCTTGACCTTCTTGGAAACTAATGTTGAAAACGTCTTATGAAAAAAAACACGAAAGTATCATAAATAATATAGGCATAGCCTTTCCAAGGTCCTCTGCTGAAGACGTAATGGCTGCAGTCTATGATTAAAAACGGCGTGTGGCACTTGGTGAGCGACGATAAGAAGTGACTACACTTATCGAGCGTTATGACTAAATGTGCGTTAATAAAATAGTATGCCCGCTTAATATGTTTTTACCGATTGATAGAAAACAAGTTTAGCATATACTTATTACTTTTATATCACTATTTGTAAGAGTGTTCGAATGAACTGAATATTATTAGTTGCGTCATAGTTTTTTAATAGTTTTAAGTCATTTTTAAACCATATTCTATCACATATATCACAAACACGACCAAAGTCATTATCAAAGAATTGCTTTTTCTTTTCTAAATGTGCACTGGAATGTCTACTATACATTGAGTTCTTCTGACGAGAATGAAAATGTTGTGAGTGTTGAATTCTAGTTCCTTTGTGAACTTGTGAAATAATGTTTGCTTCATCTACTTGAGTAATGCTATTATCTACATTATCAAAATTAATTATGCTTTCTGGTCGCTGATGTTTTTGCAAAAATAACAAAACAGCGAATTTGAATCAGAATCTGAAGTTGAGTCATTAACATTTTTTGAATCATCATTTAATTTAATATTACGAGATTCAGTAGTTTTTTTGTTACCAAATGGGACATCTAACCAACACGGGCCTGATATTTTAGAATTGTGTATCCTGTGCGGATTTTGAACACTTATCTGATTATCAGGCGTTGATTCTTCTAAAATTATTACGCTTCTCCGAGTATTACGAATTTCTTCTCTTTTTTTTATCTCTGTATCTTTGAGGACGTAATCTTGACTCCTCTCTTGAACGTTCTATAGATAACTGGTTTAGTTAATTTTTTTGCACTTTCATTCGCTCCCGATACTTTGTGTTACGCAATGTTCGTAATTCTTTTTTTTTATTTAGTTTTGCTTGTTCCTTGTTTTCTTATTTATTTATATCTATCATTTTTCCTTCAAATTAATTCTCACCATTATCTGAATTTCCGTCATTGTCTCTGTTAGTTGTTTGTGAAGAAGCAGAAAATTTTTCTTCATTTTCCTCCATTAAAGAGATTTCCTTGAAAAATTTTTTTTCTTTGTTGAAGCTGATCAATAATCAATAATTATTAATTATCAACATATTCACGTATATATATATATATATATATATATATATATATATATATATATATATATATATATATATAGGGCGTATATATGCATATGACAAATTAAAAATAAACTCCGAGACTGTATTATATGTATATATATATATATATATATATATATATATATATATATATATATATATATATATATATATATATATATATATATATATATATATATATATAAAGAACAAAAGTCTAAATACAAATACAAGAATTATAATTGAATTTACAATTCAAAGCTTTTCGTTGGTTAACAGTACCAACATCATCAGGAATATTAAACAATTCAGGAAATTGTTTAATATTCCTGATGATGTTGGTACTGTTAGCCAACGAAAAGCTTTGAATTGTAAATTCAATTATAATTCTTGTATTTGTATTTAGACTTTTGTTCTTTATTAATACTCAAGAAAACATACTGCGATATATATATATATATATATATATATATATATATATATATATATATATATATATCAAGCGTCTCGTGACGGGTGCGACCGAATAAATCCCGTGCAAAAGTATACAGTCATACCGAGCGATAAGAAGTAGTCACTTCAAAAATGTGATAAAATGATATTTCTGGTGCGCAGCGATTATCACAGAAAACAGGAGCATACTGGTTGATTACATTGTGGGGATGTCGGATTAGCGGCCGAATCGGGCGATCTGTAAGAAATTTCATTTGATGAAGTATTGTCATACACAGCTGAAATATCTAAGAGATGATCTTTTTTTCAAAGAATTTGCTACATAAATCTGGATTATTTTTATCTAACACAAACATTTCCTTGGCAAAACACTAGAACGGACGAATCAGAGACGTATTTCAGAATTTCCTCTTGCGCATTGGATATCATCGAAAAGATTCTGTTGTATGAGGATTACCGCAATACAAATCCACCATTTTCGTAATAACATTATGTTACAGAATTGTTATCACATAAATCAGAAGTATTTTTAAAAACGTCCAAGGGCAAGAGGAGTTCTACAGAAATCAAGGATCATGATATATTGACGACTGGAGATGTCAGATTATTATACAAATCAGAAGATCCCGTTGGAAAACTATTATCACAAAAAATATAGATCCAGGAAAAACCTACAATATCGAGTCATGTTAATCGACTTCAACAGACTTTTAGAGCTACAGGAAATAGAGAGGGGGGGGGAGTGAAGTGCCAAAGTATTTATGATCTTCAAGCCGCCATGTTTTGACAAACAAGCCGCCAAGAGATCTAGTCAAAAATATATTTCCTATACATGTATTTTTAAAAATACGTTAAATACATTTTCCAGGAGATCTGGAAAAATACATAATTCCAGAAGTTTTACGCTAAAAAGATGTGAGTTAAAAAATCTAGAATTGTTGCATATAGGCAATGATTGCTAACTGTCAACAATTGCTCAAATTTGAGCCAAATATTATTATTAATAAATAAAATGTTAGTAATAGTCTGACATTCACGCTGTGTGACAATAGTTTCATGATTTGTATCACAAAAGCTCTGAAATATGTATTTCTAACCTTGTTCATTCATATGTGCGTTACCGGATGGTTTGATCTTTCACAATAGAAATACTTAAAACTTACGTTATTAAATCCGGGAAACGTAAATAAAAAGTTTCATTTCCTTTATAAAATTTCTAACCTCAAAATAACATTTCCTTTCATGTAACATACACGGCGCCACACGACTAGAACCTGGTGTAATGCAATAATGAAATAAACAATGCCCATTGTTGTTACGGTCTATAAAGTTGTGAAAACTTTCGATGGGACGAAAAGCATAAAACAGTTGACAACTAGTATTATTCACTAGTAATAAGTGATGGCAGGATTACTGTGCTTACTATATCTCGTGTTATTTATCGTTGTGGGAAATGAAGCAATTCTATCGGCAACTTCAGAAACTAATAACAGTGCGGTAGTTTACAAGAAAATGTGGTCAGATAAATTGTTGAAACAGGAAAGTTTGCAAGCACAGCCTTCTGTAGAACATGAATCCGTGTATGGACATTATTATCCAGGTAAGATAACAAAATTTTAACGTTTATTATGAAAAAAAATTTAGGATAAAATAATCGGGATTATATTATGTATTAACCTTGTTTAGTAAAATGTTTAACATATTTTAAGGAAATTTACAATCTGAGTTCATTAATAAATTCTCTGTAATCAAAATTAAGGAAGAGGTGAAAAGAATTATGATCTTATGCTAAGACAATCAACAAATATAATTATGATTTGTTATAACTATTAATTCATTATTTTTTTTAATATATAAATTGAGTTAATTATTTCCTTAAGACATGAGTCTAAAAGTGATTCGGTGGATTATAAAAATTTATTAATATTTTATGTTAAAATTCTTAATACATCTTCGTCCGTAATGACAGCAACGGAGTAATTATTAACAACCAACACACTTCTAAGCATGACCCCAACATACTTCATCTTTTTCACTTATAATGATCAGACGACCTAATTTGATTTTTTTAAATTCCTTCTATTAGCTCACAGTCTTCTGATATATATATATATATATATATATATATATATATATATATATATATATATATATATATATATATGTGTGTGTGTGTGTGTGTGTGTGTGTGTGTGTGTGTGTGTGTGTCTTGTACAAAGTATCAATATTTAATAAAAAAGGTTTTTATTCATCCAGTAAAGTTGAAATACATTTTTTTAACCTATAGTGGATAACAATAGATGTAGATAGTTTTTTTCAAAAATTTATTCAATAATTAAATTATAAAAATTTGGGGGTCTAGGTCGGATTCGAAATGAGTATCTTCATGTTCTAAGTCTAGCGCTTTGGTACTGAGCCAACTATTCTATAGCTAGAAAAGTATTTCTCAAAGATGTGTATGAATTTTTCCTTTGCCCCCATAAAAAATTGTTGTCATGGTTACCACACAATATCATAAATAATGATATAGGAATACAAATGAAACTATTTATTAGGAATATACTGTGTTTGAATTTAATAATAAATACACAAAAACCTCTTAACCACAAACATTCTTTATTTTACCCCTCTGAAATGGTTACTTGGTAACCATCTACATAAGGGTAAAATACAAAGAAAGTTTATGGTTAAGAGGTTTTTGTGTATTTATTAATACAAATGAAAATTGCAAGGAAATTCCCTTTCTATTCTGCCCCTTTGTATGTTACCCCTCTGATATATGTATAATTTACATATTTATATTAATTGTAATAGTAAAATTTAAAAAACTAAAATAAACATTTTCTTTGTTGATTTAAGTAGGAATTGGCTTCTAAAATTTTTTTTTTAATATTACTTTATTTCTACATTTTTATGGCAGGCTTGACTGAATGTTTTGCACGGAGAAAAATTATCTGCTTTTCGTGCACTTAAGAGATGATCTAACTCATCGATTTTCATGCAGTATTCAGGATAAATGAAGTGATAACATATAATTTCATAGCTAGGATAACATAGCTGTTAAGTGATAACACATGATTTCATATAACAGCTGAATTTATGTTACTTGTTATGTTAAAGAACAACTGTTATAATACCTAAGTTATATTACTTTATATATTATATTAAATATGGTGATATGTTTTCTTGTAATATAGTTAATAAATTTAAAATATTTCAAAAACAAGAATACTTTTAATGAATATATTTATTCAAATCTTTTCGCCGATAAAATAGTACCAGCATCTCCAGGAAAATAATTATCTAATAAAATATTTTTACAAAATTTTGTAAAAATATTTTATTGCTGGTACTATTTTATCAGCGAAAAGCTTTGAATAAATATATTCATTAAAAGTATTTTTAAATTATTAAATATATATATATATATATATATATATATATATATATATATATATATATATATATACATTGTAACAGTTACAAAATGTATAATAATTTATTTATAATTCGATAAATCTTACTATAATAAATTGAATATAATTATAATGAAGAGTTATATATTTTTATTCCAAATATGAAATGAAATGCATTTCAATATGTATTTAGAAGTATTGTGCACATATTAAACCAGTGGTTCCCAAAGTGTACACCTGAGGCACCACTGATCAATGTGACGGGCGCAACTACGTGCCTCAAAATATAAAGATTAATTTTAAAACATCATGAAATAAGTCATAAATTGTGATAGTACAGAATGTTGTAGTTGAAGTAAAATTGTTGTACTATTTATTTTTTAAGACTATATAGTAGCTAAATATATTCTGCCTTAATTTTTTACCCAATGAATAGATTTTTTAATTACAAAATTAAAATTCTTGTGGCGAGTCATGCCATTTTTACCTACCTACCTATGTCAGTTTTAAATCAATACACACACACACACACACACACACACACACACACACACACATATATATATATATATATATATATATATATATATATATATATTATAACATAAACGTATAAGACATATATAGTATAATTTTAGTTAGTATCCAAAATAATAATAATCTGCAGAAATATTAAGTACCGAAAAAGAAGGCTTAACCATTGTTCTATTTCAAGGGTAGCCATAAATGGGCTGTGGGAACCTATTGACAAAAGAAGGGTCCAAGTATTTCAAGATTTAAGTATTCCAAGTGACCAAAATAAACTGGAAAATATCACTGTACCGTTTGGAAAACTCTTTGTAAACGCTGTGTGGGAACCATTGACATAACTGAAATACGTAAGGAGGGATATTATGCCGGTTCCTAAAAACTAAAATCATCGGGTAAAGTGACTAAGTTTTTGGGAACTTCAGAAGAGTGCAAACGTATTAAGAGGGGGGGGGCAAAATTGTAAGCAATGTTTTAAAAGGGTAAATTTGTTTAGAAGAGTTAAGGTAATTGTTAGTTATTTTATGTATAAAATTCAAAAGTGCTACGTGAATGAATTAGGCAGATAGTAAAGAAATTAGGGAAGTAAGTTATTTATGTGTAAAAGTGCAGTGAAGCGGTAACACAACGGTCAGGATTCCAGGAACTCAACAATAAGTGCTATCTTTCTTACATTAGATTTAGCCAACAGAGCTTTACAAACTATTAAATTCAGAACCAATTTAATTTCATTGTATTTATAACTATTAATCTGTTTTTTTCGCCACTTTCTAATTTATAGAAGATTTTGTAATAACGACCTGAGAGAAAGAGAAAATTAACACTGTAGTTATTAAACTTTATGCTATTAAAAACCTAAAGCCTCAAGTGCTCACCTTTTTAGTAATTGTAGTATTAGTTGATAATCAATCTTTGTCACTGCATCGTATTAAGGTAATTTGGAATAGTTTGTAATAATTGGATGTCAGATGAATAAATGTAGTGACGTTAAATACATATGTTAATTATTTAGAAACCTGAAGGTGAGACTATACAAAGGTCAGGTAATTATAATATAACCTAAAGGCAAACTTATTTTAACTAAGTTAAGTTATAATATATATATATATATATATATATATATATATATATATATGTGTGTGTGTGTGTGTGTGTGTGTGTGTGTGTGTGTGTGTGTGTGCGCGCGCTTTTATTGTATTAGGTTTAATAGTAAGACAAAATTGATCAATAGAAATTTTCGTGAGCGTGTGTATGTGCGTGAGTGAGTGTGCGCGCGTGTTTGTGTGTATGTGTTGGTGTATTTGTGTTATGCGCGTCCAAAAAGTTATATAGAAGAAAAGCAAATGATTTTGAACTAAATTATTAAAAAATCAATTTCTTTTAGAAAATAACTAAAACTATTGTGCACCAAATATACGCATTGACTTTCTAAATAATTTTACGAATATATTTTCGGTACCAGAAGTGAAAACAACAATGAGTTGTGAAGCAAATGTTTACTAAATTTTACGAAAACATTCAAGTTAAATTAAAATCAAACTAGAAAATTGTTTTTAAACTATAATATATCAATAGACTCAGCGAACTGGTTGAAATTGACTTTCTTCAATCTATTAGAAATTAGAAAGATAGCTGGAAAAGAAAAATACAGGAAATAGATCTAAATGTTATTATAAAATGGAAGTAAAAGAAAAAACGTTACTTTACAAAACTAATTAACTTAAAAAAGATAACTTTATAATGCTTGTTTCTTACGCAACGTTTTTGGGATGAAATTTTTATTTCAAGTAAACACTAATGAAATGAAAATCCGTATTCTGTTAGCCCGCAGTCGATGCTATTAGAACAAAATGAACAATATTTTATGGAAAAATAAGTTTCCTCCTCTTTAGAAAAAAGTTAGGCTAAAATATTTTGCTAATGCTATGTTCGCGTGAGTATATTATTTTACAATAATTTAATTTAATTGGGCGCGTGTTAGCTTTAATTCTGAATGCTTAGAAAATAGGTTGCATTCAAATGAACGTCCTTGAATATAAAAGCTTCCGTTATTCATGTTGTTTATTTCCTTACGAATTATTCAAGTTGGAAACAATAAATCTCGGAACTGATTTTAGTCACATAAAGCCGTATCATATTTAGGGGTGTTTTATAAATCTAGTGCACTGGACGTATGCAAAAGCTTAGAATTTCTATTTATTTTAAATTCAGGGGATGAGATATAAGGTATTCCACGTCATGTCGTCTATCTTCTTCCAATTCGTCCTTCCAGTCTCTTCTGTTTCCCAATATCTAATTTTATTCTGTGTTTATTCAAATTTAATTCTAGTTTTAATATCTATTTCTGCTTTTATATTCATTTGTTGAATTTATGACCATTCATCCTTGAATCTATTGAATTACCGATCTTCCTCTCTTTCTCCATCTCATATACTTTATTTGTTCACTTCATGTAACTATTTGTTTTGAACCTGATGATAAACAATAATAAACTATCCTTTTGTAAAAAACATTCTTATACTTTTCCTATGTTTTTGTTTTTAGATCTGAACATTTGGGATCAGGGGCGTAGCCATTTCTTATGTATTGGGAGGTGCGACCTGGAGACCGGGGGGTGGAAATACTCTGGGAAAATTTAGAAAATGTTTATCTTAAAATCTTATTTTATGCTATTTTGCCACTTAAAATTACACAGTTGTTGACTACTTTTAATGAGTTGGGGGGGGGGGGGGTTGTAGCCCCCTGTACCCGTGTTGGTTACTTCCCTATTTGGGATTCGATTTAACCGAATTAATTACATGACATTGTTTTTAGCTGAGGTTCCCAAAGCGTGCACTGCGGATCATTGTCATAGACGCTGTGTTGTGCCCCAAAATTGAACATATTAAAAATATTATGAAATTAAGTCCACGAATCTATCTGGACGTGAATTATTCAAAACCAGGACGTAAACATTGTTGTAGTTAGCAGTAGAATTAAAAACAAATAAAAATACACAAAACTCACAAATTAATCATTTATTTACTCATACGCGTTTCAATGACAAAGTCATCATCATCAGGAGTGTTACTACTACAAACTCTAACTTACAGCTGACTAGTTGTAAGTTTGAGTTGTAGTAGTAACACTCACTGATGATGATGACTTTGTCATTGAAACGCGTATGAGTAAATAAATGATTATTTTTGTGAGTTTGTGTATGTTTTTATTTGTTTTTTTAACATAACCTCACAAGCTAAGCTCAAAGAATATTTCTATAGCAGTAGAATTGTTAAACTAAATTTTTAAAGAGTAAAGATCTACATGGCCGTTACCTACTTCAGGCCTAAGCCGTAAGTCTATTCGCTATTTTTACAGAATTAAAATATTTTCTAAAAAGTATATCAGCATGTACTTGTACTGTATTAAGTACATTAGTAAGAAAAAATTACTTGATAAAAATAGACATAAACCTTACTACCAAAGTAATAATGGCAATTTTTTGTAAAGGTGCCGCTAGAAAAAAAATTACCTCAAGAAAAACATCTTAAATTGTTGCCATGGTTACCACACAATATCATAAATAATGATCTAGGAATACAAATTAATTAAAATAATAAAATAAACAAACAAACTGGATTAACGGTATCGAACCTTGCTTCACAAACGGACAATACTAAAGGAAAGGGAAAAGAAACTACAGCATAATGCAAAGAACGAGACAAATCGTATAGTCACAAATAAAAATACAGTAATAGTCCAACACCATACACAGAAAAGAAAATGGAAAATTGCAAGGAAATTTGCTTTCTTTTCTGCCACTTTCTATTGTTGTTCTAACGTATGTATAATACATATAATTATATTAATTGTAATTATAAAATAAAAGAAACTAAAATAAACATTTTCTTTGTTGATTTAAATAGGAATTGGCTTCTAAAATTTTTAGAAGAGGGTTTTTAATTTTTAGAATATTAGGTTTAAAACGTTTGACAACCACTGGTCTGAATAATTAATCTGATTTTAACTCATCACAGTTACCCTACAAACGCACGTCCAATACAAAGGTTAGACTAAGTGTGTACCATTAGTTCCATCTAACATTTCTGCATCTTTTATTGGGTTGTAGGCTATTCATACTCAGACATTAATGTCTACAGTCTGCGACAAAATGTGGCTCTATATTTCTACTCGGGAGTGAGTAGACTCCTCTTTTCAAATCACGATAATGTCCACGCCATGTTTTTCCATTTTTTCAGTACCGAAGGATCTTTATGTCCTTTCGTTTAGTCACCTAATCCATCCTTATCCCTCTTTTTACAAGGAAGTAAAAAGGGTTGCATTCAGCCGTCTACTGCCCCTCGAGGTACGGCAGTCCATCGACACTACTAACAACACCTACTCCTCATATAGCCCTACTTTTACAATACAAATATAACTTTCACCTTTCACAGCCGGCTAGAGGGCAGAAACTTCTCTTCACCCCGGTTGAGATCAAGTTTATTTCAAGTAAGTGACTCCGTCCATACAATGTCATAATTTCCCAAATTGCCAGATCTCTATGTCTTTACAATGAAAATATTGAAAATAACCCCAATACCACAAAAATAATCAAAATTAATAAATAAAACAAGTTACTTAAGATTAAACCCTCACATTCCACCTGATTAAACCTACTAACAATAATAGATATATTTTAAATAGTTTCAACCATTGTTATACACACAAAATAGCAGCATTTAACAGTTTGATTAACAGAGCTATCAATGTACCACTTAGTCTTAGACGTTTTTATAAGGAAATTAATTATATCAAAGGAGTGGCTAGATATAACGATTTTGATACCAAAATTGTTGTTAATATTATTAGGAAACAAAGATTAAAATATGTTTTAAGCATATCTACCACTCTTCAAAAAGAAGTTAAAAAATGTAATTATATTAGTTTACCTTTTGATAATATTTTAACAAAAGGGTTAGACTCTATTTTTAAAAAGTTAAATGTTAAGATAACCTACAAAACTCAAAATAAACTCAGCATTTATTATGATAAAATTCCAATGTTGGAAAAATCAGGTATTTACAAGATAATTTGTAGTACTTGTAACGGGATGTATATAGGTCAAACAAAAAGAAAAATTGTAACTAGATATAAAGAACATCTTGCCCATATTAAATATGATAGACCTGAAAAATCAAGTGTAGCAGAACATGTCCTTAGTAATCAGCATGATTTAGATAAAAATGTTATTTTAGCTAAATGTATCAACTCAAAAAAGTTACTTAATAGTTATGAACGTGTTTTTATAGTCAAATCAAATTGTAAATTAATGAATGCAGATAAAGGGCCTATCCCTAACTCACCTTAATATACTTAAATAGCCTTTTTAAATTACGACGCATTAATTTAATTAGTTTTATTTTATTTATTGTTATTAGCTATAGTTTTTATTACATATGTATAATTATAATGCACTTTTCGACATAACCTATTTGGTTCCTGATGGCCGATCGTTATTTGTTGGTCGAGGGCGGAGCTCATCTCACGCCTATACATAACCGTACAGAACTAATGGTATCACTCTAGTTTGTTACGTTTTGTTAGCTAGATTGTAATTTTTGTAATAGAATCCTCCGAGGATGATGACATGGTCATCGAAATCTACATAAGGGTTTAATCTGAAATAACTTGTTTTGTTTGTTAATTTTGATTATTTTTGTGATATTGGGGCTCTTTTCGATATTTTCATTGTAATATATTTGTACCACTGTGTTCTGAGCTCTATATCTTTATTTATCTAATTTATTCTACCCTTCTTTATAATTCGACTTACTGGTCGGAGTAACGGGTAAATACCTCTAATAGTCCCGATAAAGGGTAAGCGGACTCTGGAACTTAATGCAATGCTCTCCCTCTATATCCTTTACTATGTAACTTTATTCACAATCCTTGCTACCCTTTGTCGTCGATAGCTGGCTGACATCCTTAAGACTTAAAAACTAGTAAGACTAAATAAAAAAGCCTTCAGATGTAGCCTTATTCCGGTGTGTTTTATCTAAGGGATGTCCGAATCACAAGTATGCTACAGGCGTCATGTAGTGTCCAATGAAACGCCTGGATCTACGTTGACCTGGAAAAATTAAATGTTGGAGTGGTAGTTGGAATGATGACGTTAAAATTTCTTTGATGATTGCATTTTGTGGACGATTATATACGGAATTATTTCAACTTGCCGCTGGATTAGCGCGGGGTTATGAGAGGGGGAGTGTAATTACGTGCAAGGGTCCGGATGCCTTCCGGTGACACCGTCAGAATTCCAATTTTATATTCAAATTATGCCTGTAATTATGTTAGAGGGGTTGCTCCGTTCGTGGGTGAAGTAAACTTGATTGACTGCCCTGAGCCGGAGGTTTTGTCAATGTGTAGGTGAAAGGTGACTAAATTTACATGTTACATTACAGCATATTTATTGCTAAAATAATTTTAAAAACCAGCTATAACAATCTGCCTAAGAAGAATGCAATAGGATTGTGAATATGAATGGGATTAAAGTGCGGGCATAAAACCCTCTGATAAAGAATATGTTGAAGATCAAGGCATCGATTGTGTAGGTTGTGTAGCCTACTCTCTATTGGAGGTCATTAACAGGTGTCTTGTGTTACACCTTCTTGTAAGACGAAAATTATAGTAAATGGAATTAGGCTAACAAATGACATAACCACCCCATGGTATTGGGAGTATGAGAAAATTGAGCAACGAGTAGTAAAAGACGCTTAATTGAAGTAACTTGTCTCAACCTGATTTAAGAGAATGTCTACTGCTAGCCGGCTGTGAAAGTTATGTATGTTGTCGTAAAAGTAAGGTTATGTGTGAAGTAGGAATTCGTAGTGTGTTGACTGATAAACCGCGAGGGATCTCAACAAATCGCTCTTGATGGATGCAGTTAGGCTGCATCCTCTGCGAGTTATAGTGCGACTACTGCGATCTCTCAAGGTCAACTGCACGGTTACTTACAGGTTCGCGCTATACTGCTCCGAACATCTCGCTCACTAGAATCCAGTGATGTGCTTAAGATCCTAAGCGGTCAGCGTTCTTACTTCTCAATCATAGTCAGTTTATAGCTCCTAAGAGTTTGGTATGTTTGACGAGACTTTACTCCCCAATTATGAGAAAATGAGACTTTACTCCCCAATTATGAGAAAATTAAAACTTAAAAAAAAACAATTAAAAAATAAAGTCACTTGACCCTTACTACATTTTCCCGACAATTTAATAATTACGGTCTGATAGTTAGTATTTTTTGCAACTTTCCAAACTATGAATGTACACAAAACATGACCGGTTCCTTCGACTCGCAATTTTACAATGACTCTTCGAAGTCCCTTTCCCAAACTTGGCTTCTAATTTTTATTCTACTCTAAAATTTCCAAGCTTACATCGACCGCAACTGCAGTTTCTACCTGGTTCTTGAAGACTTCTTTTTGGTTTATTTAGCATACAAATACAAAATATTAAAAGAATTTGATAATATTTTTTTGTACAAGAAATGTAGTCCTCTCGGAACAAAGTGAATAAAAAATAATTTATTTTCATATGATTTTTTTAAAGTGAGATTAAGTTTAGTCCATAATTTATTGCTCTAAAGCTGATATTTTTTATTCCATATTTAAATTAGATGCAATATTAAATCCAACCAATTTTGTTAAGCTACTAGCTTCATTAAACGCATTACTTAATATTCTATGCACATGTTAGCGTTTTAAGGTGAATGAATTGCTCGCGAGGGACCTGGACACAATGGTGATTCGTATGTGTTGCAGGAACAATGTAAACTGGAGTGTAGTGACATTTAGCAGGTGTTTCTGCTGATTCAAAGATGTTACTTGAAGCTGTTTCTGTCCTACCTGATTAAAAGAGACAATCTTCCACAATTTATTCCAGAGAAGATGGTTTATTGGGGAATGATAGTAAAATAATAAACTATAGGGACTTCATTTTTCTCTTAATAAGATATATTGAGATCTAAATTAATATTCTTATTAACTAATAAATACTATTTAACAATCAATAATACCTTAATAAAGTACAATGCAGAAATTTATACAATATCTAAGTAAATAGTTGATGTTTATAATCATAGTATCACATTATTTAAATAAATATATCATATTTTTTTAATTTATAAGAAATTGCATTTTAAAATGATTAAAACATAATCTCCAAATAACCAGAGACAATTATCCTCGTCTACAAGTACGTCCCTTGATTATCCTCTTTGTACAATCTCCACCGAAGTCATGAAGTCATTTGCCGTGAGTGTTATGTACGTAGTAGCGCCAGGGAGACCACACCTTGTCCTTCAAGTGTCCTCCTCGTATAATTAGAAATTGTACCTCTACCTAAGCATAACTGTACAGATTGTTAGTGAATTAATATTTATATGTACAGGTGGTCACCATGGCTACGGTGATGGTTACAACGTCCACCACTACCATCCACCACCCTATGACCCTACGTACGCCATCAAGAGCCTGTTAGTACCTCTGGCAGGGGTCGCTTTGTTAGGGGCAGCAGCTGTGTTCGCCTCTAACCCTGTGCTGTTGCAGCTCGGCGTGGTGTCCGGGAGGAGGCGACGACGTAACACAGAGCAGGAGGACGTATTGATGAAGAAGCTCCGTGAGGTTGCGGTGCTAGAGACCTTCATGCACCAGGTAATACGTCTTAACGAGATGCAGAACCGCAGTTTTGAAGGTTTTACTCAATAAAAGAACATTGTTGTGGCATTCCCCAAAATATCGAATAATACTTGTCCTAAATTTGTATTGAAAGTTTTGGAATTTATTTATAAACTTTAGTGAAAGCGACTATACATGTTTATTGATATTATTTATTAATTTATTTTTCTAAGACGTCAATCAATTTAGTTCAAAAGTTCGGGACGTATCGGAAAACTTCGGCTATGTTTTGATTACAGTGGTAATAATTAGTGACTAGAACGTACCACGTGATTTATTTTTCTCGAGGATTTTATTATTCACGACAATCGGTGAAACTTGAACGATTTTACTAAACTAATTAACGTTTTGCCGAATTTATAATTTAAGTTAATTAACAGGCGCGTATCCAAGGGGGCAATGGGGCGATCGCCCTCCCAATCCTCAAGAACTTTGGGTTAAAAATCGACAATGTATTATTAAATTAGGACTTTCTACTAAATTAGACTTTTACTTAAGTTAATTCGTCTTTTATTGTAAATAAAAAATAAGATTTTTATTTTTAATTTGAAAATGTGACGCGTTCCCTCGGCATACCCTCGTAAACGTCTAAACGTTTTAACAACAGATAGCGCTAGTGAATCTTAGTCTCTAGATTATTATGAAATTAATAACATTCTCTAGCCATAAGTGTTATCGAAACTGGAATAATTATTTATTAAAAAGTCTAATTTGCTACGAATCTTTATCACGTTACCGATTTCTAACGCAAGCGTAGAAAGAACTTTTTCTGTTCTCATGTTTTTACATACACGCACGCGGCGCGCGCGCACACACACACACACACACATATTTTATATATATAAAATGCATCGATCGCCCCCCCCCCAAAGCAAGTCCCTGGATATGCGCCTGATTAATCAAGAGCTTACTGAAACAAACCGTACTAATCTATCTCCTACGTTCCAAGCGACATTGAAGACGGTCGTAAATTATATACGATCGAAAACGTTTTTTTTGAGTAACTTTTTCATAAATCTACCTAACCTATAATTTGGCAGCTCAATAATTTGTTTAATAAAAACGTGTAATCTTTTTTTAAACGGAATGCACCAACATATTATTGTTTCATTACCAACATCATTAAGTTATAGTTAGTATTACATAACAATAACACTGTTTGTATAAATTTTCTCACTATATTCACTGATAATTATTTCCCCTATTATTCCAAGAAAATGTTAAAGAGAAGATTTTGAATAATTAATTACGGTAATTAGGAACATAAACCTCTCTGGACTGAAGGATTAAGTTCCGGATACACGGAGTTCTTTCTGTTTGGTTTATAGCGACGTATCCATGGAAGTAAATGATCCACGGATTTAATAGACAACCCATTGCAAGAGTTTTGTTGGGGACATGCGCTATGTTTTGGCGCAATATCCCCTTCAGCCCCCCCCCCGAGCAGACTTATATCTCGCAAGAAGATAACAACCTCTATGCACCTACTTGTATCTTGTGAGGAACCCACGTATGTAGTAACTCAGCGAATTTCTAGTGTTTTGTCCTGCTATCCCCAAGTTTGTTCGTGGACGCTATTGTATAGCATTTATTGTAAATATGAAATATTCTGTCCCCATTCTTGCACGACATGAAATGTAAGAGCGTCAGTATATACTTGGATAGTAAGCACGTACTTCATGATAGCTTACGTTACTTCTGCAAACTACTAATGTGTCTGCTAAATACATAGTCCAGGTTCTAAAGGGGGTTGAGCATTCCACGGCTGTCATTTGAATCAGAAGATATACCGTATTACACTATAGTAGGCTATAACTGGTTTGTGAATAATCTCTTCGCGCTAGTGACTGGGGAGAAGATCTGATTTAGAATAAAGAAACGATCACATACATCTAATCGATTTTTTGCGTAGTGATTCTACTGTACGTATTGAATGTGTGATCGGCTATCTTTTTTAATCAGAAGAAATACCGTATTACAGTACTGTAGAATATAACTACTTTGTGAAAAATCTTTTCGCGCTAGTGGCTGGGAAGATCTGGTTTAGAATGAAGAAACGATCGCATACATCCCATCGATTTTGTTCATAGTGATTCTACTGTGCGTATCGAATGTGTGATCGGCTATCATTTGAATCAGAATAAATTAAAGACGTTCCTGCCGTTCCCTTCGTGTCGTTGTGTTCCTGACTCTGATATAAATACTATGTGTGTGTGTTAAAGCCGGAGTTAAGGGGGGCAAGGGGGCAAGGACGGCATTACCTCCCCAACTTTCTGGACAGTTGTATTACTTTTTTATAATCAAAAGCTTATGAGCCAAAAGGTAATAATCTGAGCTTTATAATCAAGAGCTTACAATGAACTCATTAAAGTACTACAAAAATTATAATAGTGCTGACATAAAATATACTCGGCAGTATCAGTTGTTATTTGATCGTATGCGAGTTTTTTTTCTAAATATGACTGTAAGTTCAAAGAAAACTATGAAGTATATTTTAACCTTTGAAGTTATGATTTTCAAAATGAAATTTCAGGAATTGTTTCAGACGATGTTTGGTATTGAACGTTATGTTTCTCATAGAAATAAAATCAGGTTATTTTTGAACTTATGACTTTCCAAAATTCAAAACAAATTTTAAATGTTGAATTTTGCAAAGCTATAAGTCTAAAAGCCCCGATTTGGGTTCTATGAGAAACATATCCTTGAACCAACATACCTTAACTTACCAATAAAAAAAACTAGTTTAAAACATGTACATTATAACATAAGTTTTTCGATGTTGGCTTAATGTTGACAAATCTTTAAATGTTCTCTATTTTTGGAGAGGAGTGTCCCGGACCCCATTTAATACCCCCAGGGCAATCTTGTGTCCCCCAGGACAAAACTGTAACTCCACCCATGGCCCCTTTTGATTATTTTTAGTATTAACCATAATTCACCAGAAATTTCACATATCTAACAGGTCCCCTTTAAAAGTTCCCTCGGCCTTCTGATAGATAAAAGCGACCAAGATACGAAGGAATCGACCCTCGGGAATTAGTTTACAAATAGTTAATGTGGGGTTTTTAACGAACGACCGTTCATCATCAGTAATTAGTTCTAGCAGCGTCAGAGAGAAGATGCAACAATAGGCCTTGCGTTAAGCTTCAGATGTTGACACAATCTAGCTTTCTCTGATTGTTTAAACAATTTTCAAATGTCTTTGTTCTATTTTCCAACAGAAAGAAAAACAAATCGCAGAAAGATGTATCGTGCCTTATCACAAAGAGAGAAAAAATAGATAGCGTTTAACAACATTTGATAACTGTAACTTTACAATAACTTATCGAGATGAAAGATACAGTGTATACAAGAATTTATTATACTTTATGGACCACATCCGCAAGTGTAGTGAAGACAAACAAATAAAGTTTTTGTTAGTATTAAAAGTTTTTGCATTCTGACTTTTTCTCAAGGTATATAATCTAATGAGTCTTTTAAACAAAAACCATGTGTTGTTTTTTGCTGAACGCCAATTAAATCACCGATCATCATGTCCATAAAGAACATCAAAGGATCAGTATATTCAACGTAACCCAAACATGTACGAGGTTGCGTATTGGGCTGGTATATCATGAGAAAAGTCTGGAACAATAATTTTATAAATTAACTTCTTTTTATTTCGTGTGTTTCTATTATTGATCTATTTTAAATCATTCTATTCAGAATTAAATTCTCTACAAGTTTTCTTCGCAAATTTTTTGACATAATTATTTGTACATAATCACAAATATTGTGCATATTTGTTAATCATTTAACTAAGTTAATGTACTTAAAATTTATATGTATCATGTTTTTCAAGTGTGGTTAGCCTATTACGTCAGATATTTTTAATATTATTGTAGCTACAGATCTGGAATCTGTTTTATTCAATTTGTCAGTTCATTAAATTCCTTCTATTAGTGCACACTATCCTTACACCTTGTAGAAATTTTCAGTCGTTAATAAAATACTTTTTTATTTATTCAATCAAGTTCAAATAATTTTTATTTAAACCTGTAGTGGATGACAATTGATGTTAATACAGTTTTTTCAAATATTTATTCATTATAAAAAAAAGGTCCTTTGCAATAGTGAAGCAATACAAGAGGTGGATAGAATGAAAAAGTTATAGACCACTATCAGCTTCTTAGAAATTCCCTTTATATTATACCACTTAATATTGTGATTCTGTCATATATATATAAATTCGATGAATTTACCAAATGTTTTATATCTTGCATTATTGTGTTATTCATTCCTGATGATGTTGGTACTGTTTATCAACGAAAAGCTTATAGGTATAAACACACACACACAAATAGTATTTATATTAATTATAAAATAAAATCTTTCTTTGTTGAGCTTAGGAGGAATTGACTTATGTATTGTGTTTGTTCGTTTAATATGTTTGTACTTTGTGTGTCTGTAAATTTCATACTCTTTGATACTATCGAAAACCTGCCTTTAAAACCGTCACCGCTTGACCCGACATCTCCAAGCAGAAGACACTGATGAAGATCGGCACATAGCGATCGAAAACGTTCTGTATCAGTAAGTTTTAACAAATTTACAAAATTTAAAGTTCGGATAGTCATAAACTATTGTTTAAGTGATTAATCAAGATTTACCGAGCGTAATGGACTACAAAATTCAAGTCTTTTTCTATATTATTTGTTTTACATAAAACCCACTAAACTTTACTCCTTAGCCCCACTAATCTTAATATGGTTTAATTGTAAAGGATAGACTGAATTCCGAAGCGTTAATGCATTAACGAAGAGTTTTCAGACCTATGTTTACATGCACTTTCGTTTTTTTTATCTGAGGAACAATCCCTGAAAGGTTTCCCGTTTCTTCCAGGGACAACCTGTATAGTAGGACTTCAGGGGCGGCTTCAGGATTTATTTTTTTGGGTAGGCACAGTTTAGAGGAATTGTGACTACCGTAGGGAGGGGGTGCTAGCGGCCTCCCACAGAAGTTGTTTAAAATTGGTGTGTTTGAGGGCAATTGTACTCTCAGAGGAATTGGATATAGGAAGCTAAAATTTATTATTTGCTATTTTATTGTTGCTCGGTGCATTATAAATTTCGCTATAATATTATGAGTATTTCTGGGATCTTAGACATATAACAGTTACGATTTAAATTAGTGACAGTTAAGGATTTTAACAAAATATAGAAATGTTGGATAGGGCTGACCTCCCCACTGGAGCCGGTACTGTAGGTCTTGTTAGTTTTGCCGCATTACTCATTATAACCTGCAGTTTTTGTGTTGTACATCTTGAGGTTTTTATAAAAATTACACTTCTTTATATCATTTTGGCAAAAAAACCACTACTTACTGATTTAATCAGCAGACGCGTTTCACGCTAGGTCAGTGCATTTTTCAATGCTGTGAAATACAGACAAGACTGTTGCTCAGGAGTGTTGTGTTGGTGTGATTCTGTGGTGTATTTCTGTTCTGTGGTGTGTTATTGTTCATAGAGTAGTTGTTAATTATGTGCTCAAATATAGTGTTTGATTGTGAGTGTGTTTTGTCATTTAGAATGTGTTGTGGATACTATTTATGGTGTTTAAATATCTGATAGTTTTCTACTGTGTTAAGGTTTTTGCTTTTATTGATGTATTGTAGGACTTTTAGATTGGTGTCTATGTCAGTCTGTGAGTGTGGTGAGTTTTGTATGTGTATGGCGAATTTTGATGTGGGTTGTGTCTATTTTACCTGTTTTACGTTTTCTTTGTATCTTATGGAAAATTTTTTCCTTCTTTGTCCTATGTAAAAGCTGGGACAGTTGTTGCATGTAATCTTGTATACGCCTGCCCTGCCGTGTTTATCCTGGTGTATACACTACACTCACAGACTGACATAGACACCAATCTAAAAGTCCTACATTACATCAATAAAAGCAAAACACTCAACACAACAGAAAACTATGAGATATATAAACACCATAAATACTATCCACAACACATTCTAAATGACAAAACACACTCCCAATCAAACACAATATTTGAGCACATAATTAACAACTACTCTATAAACAATAACACACCACAGAACAAAAATACACCACAGACTCACACCAACACAACACATCTGAGCAAGTCTTGACAGTATTTCATAGCATTGAAAAATGTGCGGACCTATTTAGTGCGAAATGTGGTGAATAAATCAATTGGTGGGTGGTGGAGATGACCCACAGTAGAAATAAAGCAAAAGATAAATTCCCCTAGTCAGGGACTTGAAAAAGGAGCATAATCTACACATTTCACTAAGACATAGGAAGGAATGGGCATAATTTTTCCCTGGAAGTAAGGTATTTTGATGGATTTTGTAGACAGAATCACTTACCTGAAGTAGGCTTATTCTATACTGAGGGTAAAAAACTGTCTATCCTTTAGTGTCACAAAAAATATACATTAATTAGATATGTTGATCTGTCTTGTGTCTGTATTTTTCTAGTTTCCTGTGAGGTACCAAGAATGGCACCCATCTCCGCTTATTAGATATATCAGTATATTGCCTAGCTCAATGCCCCATAAAATCACAAAATTAGTTTATTACATTAACAGGCATATAGAAAGACAACTATTTTCACACGATATTGTTTCCTATGATGATATTATAAAAACACTCTTATTTATGCGCATTTTAAAATGTGATCATACTTAAATGTAAAGTTTTGTATTGTGTAGGTATTTTGTTACAGCTACCGAAGGAATCTCTAAAGCAGCAAGAGAAACAAATCCTGGCTAGTTATTTATCCTGCTCAGGGGTTACAGCCTGTCTGCAGCGGTTATTCTGCGAAGTTGAGCGACCCGTTACTAAACTAACTGATCTTGAACAAAAAGTTCTAAATATGTATGTATATAGTGTATTCATAGTTAAGTCATTTTATTATTCATGTTTAAAGTAAATAATATCTTGAGAAATGTATTTTAAAATGCATAAAAATTTAACACATGTTTATGGGAATTTAGTTTATTATTATTTTTTTTTAAATTTTAAATGTGTAAAGCACTAAACTTTTTATGGCTGACTTAAGAAAAGACGCAAATAAATATAGAAACATATGTAAATGAAATTTAAATCAAAGTCAGTATACTGTCTACCAATAATACATGGACGATTATTACTAGAACTATCCCATAGGGGCGCATATCAATATGCTGGAGGGGATGTTTCTACCCTACTAGCAATGACAGGAACACAATAATTAACGACAAGCACCCTCTCTATAGGTGCTACAAACACTGTAACAAGTTGATCTATAACAAAGAAAACAGAGTTACAACTAAACACAGATTTTATTGAAAAGCTTTATTCAGAATTTAAACAAATATGAAATTGTTTTTTTGTGCATCATATATTTAGTTCTGTTTATAAATTATATACTGGTGGTACGAGAGATGATTTCAGGTGGTACGCATCACGTGGCCTCATCAGAAAGCTCAAAAAATGAGTTGGAACTACAGAAAAAATTTATCGATTCAACAGATGACAGTTCCATGATAGATGTTTTTAAAGAAAAATCATTATTAGACTTCATGATCTGGTGTAAATCCGAGTATCTAATGCTCTTCCAAAAAGCTATGCTGTTATTGATTACATATGTCACTAGTTATTTGTGTAAGAGTGGTTTTTCTGAACTATCGTATTTAAAAAATTAATACAGAAACAAACTAACAAGTGTTGAAGAGGACTTTAGGATAAAATTATGTTCAATTACTTCTGCAATTACTGATAAGTAAAAAGCTACAAGGCTTTGCAATAATCAAAATAAGCATTGACCTTTATTAAAGACTTTTATTGATTTGTATGTTTTTTGGCAGTTTTTTATAATAATCGTATAACATGTTTTTGTATAGATATGAGTATTAAATAAAACTAATGTACATAATTTTCTTTCATTGTCTTATCGTTGTTCAAAATTAATGGAAAAGGGAAGGAATAATTAATTACTTTAATTACTTATTTCATATAAATAAAATAATTATGAACGTGTTTCTGGCAGAAAATATGTTTCTAAAAAAAGGGGGGCCTTACTTTCAATCTACACCCTACTTAATCCCCTGAGGATGGTAGCCCGCAAAAATCTACAACACAGGTGGTACACAGTTGCCAGAACGTTGGGAACCCCTCCTTTAGAAGTTTTTTTAAAGAAACCTTAGTCTATTATTTCCATGTTCCTTGTGAGTAGCAATAAAATTCCTGTCATATTCAGTATAACAGAACATTATCATAGCCTATATATTCAAATTTTTGTTTAGACAAATCAGGAAAAAAGAATTTTCACTAATACTTCCTGTTCATAATTTTAGAGTATGGCTTATTTTCCTTTTTTGCTACTACTTACCTTAGTTACAAATAAACATTGTTATTATTTATTGGTTCTGTAATTTACAGTTGTTCATGTATGTTCTGCCCTGGTAATGTTCTACCATTAAAAAAAAGTGGCAACCATAGAATTAGTAGACGATCATTCAAGTAAAACTTGAATGAAAAATAGGCTTCTTATTGTTAAAAAATTATCGATTACAAAAATTAATCCAAGAATTTAATTGAACCTGGTTCTAATACATTATCAAATATACCTAAAGATTTTTTACTTGAAAATTTATCATATATTTAGTTCATTGTAGTAAGATTTACAGATGTATTATTGATATATAAATTAATATTTGTAATAACTGGTGATTAATCTCTTGAATTTTGTAGTCCATTGCATTCGGTGAAACTTAATTAACCACTTTAACATTAGATTACGGCTATCTGAATTTTAACGTTCTGATAATTAATATTGAATAATAGCTCTAACTTAGGCCTAATAATCTACCAAAAATAACATAACTTGAGTAATGCAAACAGCTGTTGTATGAATTCATAACTTTTAACTTAAATCAATGTATATTCTATATTTTAGGTAAATCTCACCTAAAAAATGACAGAACCTAAGAGGGTTTTTCTGTATACCAAAAATTGCAAAACATGACTAAATAAGTTCCTCTTTCATTTCAAAATGTATGAATAACTTTCTACCAAGTATCAAGACATTCACTGCATTTAGAGCATAAAGCCAATTTATTAACTTTCTTAATCATAAAGTTTATTAATATGAGAGCTTTAAATTGATTTTCTTTGAAATATTTTTTTAAACTCAGAAATGATTTTTAATATATTTAAATTCGGCTGCAACATAATTTTTAATGACTTTACCACATGTTTAATTATTTTTTAAATTTCTTTTAAAGTTAACAATAACGGTCAATTTGGCTGTAAACTTGAACAAATAACCAAAAACCAGATCATAAAAAAAAATTTTTGTGGTTATCCAAACATAATCCCAACATTTGTGTTGCTAAATAGTGAATTTTACCAAAACAAAATTACAGTAGGTTGGAGACCCCTGCTCTAAACCATAAAGTGTAATTCTCTGAACAATACTTTTATAAATACGTTTCTTTTGTGATTTGTCTTTTGCCAGAGAATAGGGTTTAAGGTCCGTGTCATTGCTCTGCCTTTGTTTATTCTTTTCCTGATTTCATCCTCACTATCACCTTTCTTATAAAAGATTGCCCTTATATATTTACACGTTTGTACCCCCCTTGATTTTGGTGTTTTCTAAGCTAAGACAGCAAATCTCGTCTTTGCCTATTATTAGATACTCACATTTTGGAATATTCATTGTTAAGCCTATTGCCTCATATTCCTCCTGCAGTTCTTAACTAAGATAGTGTTCGCCTTCCGTTATCACGATATGATCATCTGCGAAGAATAGTGTAAACAGCTTACCTTCTCCCACCCTAATTCCCATTTTCTACTCCATTTCTATAGGGATCTGTCCAGATAGATCTTAATTAAGGTGGGTAATAAACAGCAGCCTTGTCTTAGACACTTTGTTGTTTTGAATGATGTGGCCACTTCATTACACATTTAGATTTCTTTATAGTTTTCCACATAATATCTTTGTGTGGCCCTAATGAGCATTCGGTTTATACTAAAGTTTTGCATTTCCTTCCATAGCTTTGGAATCGATACATTGTCATAGGCTTTCTACTAGGGATACATGGGTTCCTCTATTTATTTGTACTCTTTTTTCTAGGGTGATCTTTAAGATGAAAACTTTGTCTATAGTGGATCGTCCAGCTCTAAAACCTGCTTGTTTGTCTCTTATATCAATTTCTATCAAATTTCGCAATACTGGAATATCTGCTTATTGTTGGTACAAGCGATTTCTCTGTAATTTTTCAGATCAGTTTTCGAGCCTTTCTTGTGTATGAGAAAAATATAAGATTGTCTCCATTTTTCTGGAGTTTCTCCCCCATTTAAACACCTTTTGAAGAGTTTAGGGAGCATTTCTAACAGCTTTAGAGAGCCATATCGGATCAGATCCTGGTATATTCTTTCCGGGTGCTTTTTTTATTTCATTCCTTCAACTAACTGTTTTTTGGACAGATCTATCCTTCCTGTGACATCAGCCGGTTATCCTGTCCTTAGTATGGTATACAATTTTATAATGTTTTTTTAACCCTTCATAAAATATTACATACTAGAACTATGACAAAATTATTTCAAAACCTTTTGACAATTTTTCAAATTTTTTATTTAATATATGACAACATAATTTACATCGTTAAGTGTAATTAATTGTTACAGAGTAATGTCAGAGATCTATGACAACGAATATGTTGACAACTCAATTAAGGAGAACATGGTGAAAGCTCGAAACATGGGACTTGCAAATTACAACTGTGCACAATTTTACTGCAGTCAATTATAGAATTTGTAAACACTTTGTACATAATTTTTTTTACTTGAAGCAAATAATAGCACTTGTTACTAATAACAGAAAAACGTTTTTTTATATAATCTAATCTATTTCATTATATTTACACCACTTTACATAATTATATATTGTACCAAATATTAATAAAATCAAAGGAATAAATGTGTTTTGATTTAGTCACGATCACCTTCGAAATATAGTATATTATTCAGTGGCGGCTCCTGTCCAATTACATTGGTGGGGCTCATGACAAGGGGTCTCCCCAGATTTACGAGGTGCGGAGAAAATTTTGAAATTTGATACCCATTTAACTTGTTTTATATTCTAAGCACCTACAACTTTTATTAAGTTATACTTATTGATTAATATATTAACATTGCTATAACTAATAGACGTATTACGGTGTGATTTACGAAATGTTGTAAGGTTGGGTAGTTAAGTGATCGCCTATTGGTTGCTAAAGCGTCGAGTACTCAACGAGTAGTGTGAATCATGTTTTACTTTTAAGACTATATTAGGCCACTGTGTATGCGCATCAAAGGATCTATAAATGGAAACAATACTTATCTAGTACATAAATATTATTCTTTAAAATAAGTTTAAAATAGTAGTTCCATAAACGCATATTATTATTATAAAATTTGATTTGTTTACTTTGAGTCAAACGCACCAACATTTATTTGTGAGAACATTACAAATAAGCCTACAATGCTGCTTCCTAATCAGCAGCACTGATTAGTCATTTCTCAGCTCATGCGCAAGACGACGGGACTCCATCCCAGGCCACCCGTAACACGCGCATTGAGTGACGTCACCGCACGGTTTTGGCTGTTTCAGCTTATTCCATGCACACTCAATGCACTAGTCTGGGGCTCTCTGCTGTGAGCCCCGCGCGAGCATACGGCTAATTTCGTGCATCAACTGCTAAATATTTTATGGTTTTAACATTACTTAAATAATTCTAAGCTCTTCTTAACCTAATTTAAGATAAATGAATATTAATTAAAAATTAATTTTTGTAATTGGTAGAGCTGCGCCCAGAGCCCTTTTGGACAAACCGCCACTGATATTATTAATATAACAGTATATCTAGTACAATCATTGTTCTCCAGCAAAATGTGGTGTGAAGGTTTAATGTACCTTAAGGTAACCAATTAATCATTCCCATTATTAAGTACTAGCATAGTAACCGCCCTTCGTACAGGGTTGTCATATTGTATTAATTTAATTTGTATTTGGGGTGAATTTAATTAACTGAAATTAAATCTCAATAGATATATCAAACTATAGTTTATAAACTTACTGATTATTGTCTTGGAAAACCAAAAGCTTCTGCTTGTAACATTGACATTTGTTAAATATAACTAACTTTGAAAGATGATTGCCTACATTTACTTGTGTTTAAAAGTGACTTTCACAGGTGATTACAAACACATTTACTATCAGCTAATTAAGCCAAGTATATAATTGTTAAATAATTGAGTATAGATAATTGAGTATTAAGGGTGTTTTCAAGGCCTGTGGGGCAGTGTCCTGATGGAATTTCCCAATAAAAATAGGCCTATGTGTAAACCAGCAACCGTACGAATGTCCATGTAAAATTTCAGATCAATGGGTCCAGTAGTTTTTATGTGATTGAGTAACACACACACCATTAGATTTTTATATAATAGTATAGATGATATCTAGATAGCAATATGTTACCTTGCGGTAAGATCATATTGAAGCTTCAATTTCGTGGTGTGATCAGCAAATCTACATAAAAATTTGGTATTGTAATATCAAAGTTAAACCTGTAGATACAAGTGTAAGATAAGATTAAGATATGGATAGCTCAAGTTGACATTTCAGAAACCCAGCAGAAAAATATTAATCGTGTTTAAATACATGTTTTTTTTCATTCAACAGATTTTTGGAAATTTGTTCTAGGTATTCCTTACTGAAATATGTTTATGAATTGTAGAAAAAAAGTGGACAAGTCAGTGTTAGATTACCACCCTATCACCCCGAATTAAATCCCATAGAATTAGTATGGGCTTAAGTTAAAGGGTATGTAGCATGGAAAATGTTACTTTTAAAATAGATGTTATAAAACTTACAAAAGAAGCAACCTTAGGTATCAACGGAAACGCTTGGAGTTCTGTTTGCAAAAGTTAAACAAAAAAAAATCTTTTTATAATTTTATTAAAAGAATTTAATAAAAATGATAATAGTTTGATGCAAACATGATCATTAAATGTGTTGCTCTGCTTCTGCAAAGAAAGAGTCAAAATATGTATTATACTATGTTTTCAGTTAGCCTAGTAGTCAGATGGTAGAGTAGAATGAGAGACACTGTTAAACCTCACACACTATAGTTATTTGTAAACACCTCATACTTGCCACCAACCTTCTATATAGGCAATCAATTATTTATTACCAAAAACAGGTCTTTGAGAATCTGGATTTCTACCTAGCTTGCAGTCCCAAGCTGAAAAATCCTGACACATTTTTTCAGTCTGTGCGAACTCAGTCAACACCAAAAATATTTAAAAACTTAATAGCATAGAGCCCACATTGAATTTTTGTAATAAAGAATTTTAAAAATCCCACTTCTCAGTGACTCGCTGCTGAACAATGAGTAGCTGACCATGTAGATGTTATTTATCAGCTGATCAACATCATGAGTTGGAGCCCATTTAGATGACACAAAAATTCAGATAGTTGGATTTTTTAAAAAAAAGGGTCATTTTATTCAGTTACAGTACTTATGTTGAAAAACTACACTTTTAAAGGAAAGAACATTTTATTAACCCTGCGAAGGTCGCACCAGTTGAAAATATTAGTTGGTCGCGCTGCTGTGTTTACACCGCAATTGTAAAAGTCCTCAAATTTTACCTAATTTTGTTATTAGATGTGTTCAAAGGGTAGGTAATCATATTTTTACATGTTTTAAAAAGGTATAGGTACATGGTAACAGATTGAAACACTCAATATTATTGCAAAAAACACCTTAATTATATTTCTAATATTAAATTATCACAAAATCTAGGACTGCAATCTTATTACAAATTGCGTTAACAATAGAAAAATAATTATCTTTTAAAAAAATGTAATTAACGTTATACAAAATGGAAAAACGTCTGCATGGCGCGACTTTTTCGTGGCGATCAGAAATAAACAACGGAACAAAGCTGTCATTTCAACATTGCATGCGAGTTTGCAATCTCTGGGTCTAAAATATTTATTTGTTTCAATGACTGTTTTTTGAATATGATTATTCGTGTAGCCAACAATTTTGTCAATCATAGCGGGGGAAATTATTTTGAAAAACGAATCCTTTTCAGTCATAGCATCTCTAGCAAATTGTGATGGACGGGGAAACACTTTTACTATATTTTTACGCTTAGTTTTTGCTGGAAGTGCCACAGGATTGTTGAACCAAAAGGTTTCCCCATCTTTACACAGATAAACGTCAAAATCTTCGTTGTTACCTACTTCAAGGTTATCATCAACGAGGGATTGGTCCGATTCACTATCATGATCATCTTGTACAATTGTCTGTGGTTCAAGATCGGGATCGTTTTCATCTTCAAAGTTGGCATTCCCCTCTTCTTCATCGTCCATTTCCTGTATCAAGCGCGCAATTTCTTCAGGATCATAATAACGTGGTTTGTGTGACCTTAAAAATGAGGAAAAGTCGAAAAATAAGTGAGGTTCGAAAAAGGAAAAAAATAGTAATCCATGAAAAAAACCGTTAGAATACGTAAGAAACAAAAAACAAGACTTGTTTTTTTTTATATATAATGACATAAATACCAAAAATAATGAGTTTTATGGTGAACTTACATTGTGACTGCCTGTTGTCGCGCAGCTGTGTAAACACCGCGAGGAGTTGTTTTCACACGTGCTTAAACTGACTGACTGATTATGTGTCTTAGCGATAAACCTCGCCGTAGTAGCTAGGCACCTACACTTTGGAGATGTCAACTAACGAATTCATGGGGCGATCGGTCGAATTCACTGACTTTTGTACCACTGGGAGATTTCCCAGTTGTGCGGTGCAGACACAGCTAGTGCGACCGACGCAGGGTTAATTGAATAAAAAGGTAACACTTTTACATGTTAACCAAGGACAATGTTTTTTAGGGGGCATGACCAGAGGGTCAGAGGGTGGTATCCACCCTCAGAAATTTCTAACTTTAGAAATCATATATGCTATTTTGGACTTGAAGTTGATGAGTTGTCCAAAGGGTGTTTCACTAAAAACCTAGCGCCCTTTTATAGGGTAATATTTTCCTCCTACAATTAACACGCCCTCCCCTCTGGATATGCCCCTGATGTTAGGCATACTTATCACACTTTAAATGAAAGTCATTGCTTCTTCGGACAAAGTAACCAGTTTGACTATCTTCATCAGTTATCATTGTCGTACCAAGTAGCAAATTTGGTTGACAAAGAAAAGTTCCATAGGGTTACATTCAAGATGCTGTTCCATTCACTTCAAAGCAGTTTTAAGGCTGCAAATGTTTCATTATCTGATGATCCAAGGCCATCTTCTTTGACAATTTCTTATAACACACTTAAACGAGTTCATCACTATTTAAAACTTTAAACCCAGGGTTTGATGGGTCACACTAAATCCAGTCTTTTATAACTTCAGCACGAACTTCTAAGCATCCAGGAATTTTCAACAGAAATTCATCTTCAGTCTCTTACTTTCCTTCTATTCAGTTGATATGCCTTTCAACTTGTTACATGCCTGCACTAATATGA
This sequence comes from Prosapia bicincta, assembly GCA_036971475.1. Lineage (NCBI taxonomy): Eukaryota > Metazoa > Arthropoda > Insecta > Hemiptera > Cercopidae > Prosapia > Prosapia bicincta. The sequence goes on along the minus strand of JBAIZL010000001.1, from coordinate 268,420,262 downwards.
CTGGCTTAACCAACTCCATAATTCTTCCACCATATAAAAGCAATAATTTAAATAAATTTTTTATAGTTACCCAATATATTAAACAATTGAAATTTTCACAATCTGGACGTTTCTTCTTGTGGATCAACAACACAGTCTAGTTTCATTACGACTCAGGATTTTATTATATTGCCTAATATTTCTTATTTGATTTTGTTCCATAATTTGTCCATCCAGTATATAACCTCCTTAACTGTATTTTCTTTAAGAAAGCCTACAAGCTTTCCACTCCTTCAATCGTTTCCAAGAGAGATTGTAAGAGGAAATGTGTGTATTTTTTCCATACATTTCACTGTTTCAGTAAATAATTTGAAATTCCTTTTAAATACACAAAATAGTCTGAAATAGAAATAGGCTCGAATTTAATGGAACCTCAAAACGTTGAGATTCTACTACATATACAAACAATGTCTTATTGCTTCCAAACAATATACTGTTTAAAACAGGGCTTGAGAAGTACCATTTACTAAGGATTTATTAAGACTAATTATATATTTTGGTGTAGATATATTTTTGAGTTCCACAGCTTTATAAATATAGTTTTTAACCAGAATAAATGGTAAATACAGCAATACGTCTAAAATCTGCAGATATGGGAACATAAGCAATGACTGAATAAAGAGAGGTTAACATATTGCCTGTCAGAATCTTGCCCAATGAACTGAAATACAAAAATAATGTTCTCATTAACAGTTGTAATAAATAATGTATGGAATTAAGATATTTCAAGTTGATATATAAATGATGTGAATGGTGCTACATCTGCTTCTTGAGCCTGGACTCTTCTTAATGAGAACATCAAGTTTAGTTCACTAAACCAATGATTTAGAATAGTATTGTGTTAATCTATAAATTAACAGGGTATAAAATAGCTCATTTTGGTACGTTAAATCCAATAACAAAAGTCTATGACCAATGTTGTAGACTAATTTTTTTTTATTCCTCAGGGATAAAAAAACCCTAAATAAATAAACAAGTATTTACCTAGTAGTAACAGCCAAGGGCTTTCCTTCTGGGTAGACCAGTCAATACTCACATCACAAATAGGGTAGCCAAGCATCTGAAATAGTTGAATTACTGGAGGGGCCAGATTAGGGAAGTGTCTGATTATAGAGTAATTTCTCATAATTTTATTGACTACTTGTTTTATTGTTACAAATATTTTCTGCAAATTTTACTTTCTGGATCATATCTGGTTCAGGTTAGCCTACACTTGTTTGAAAATTATCATATTCCCTATTTTGGTACAAAATTAAAAATGTTATAATTGCACATTTTCAGTTAAAATTTACTGTTTAACAAAACATGGTATGTATCCACCTATATATAGTAGACATGGGCAAGTAAATTGAGAATAAATTCTTTTAAAACAGAAAGAGGAATTCTGAATAAAATAGTTCTTTGTTTGCTTGACCTGGTACAAGCAACCAATCACATCATTTCTGTCCATTCCTAGTTTCTATTTAATTGAATCAAATAACAATGCTCTAGTGTTCATTGCTCATTTGCCACTAGCTTCAATTCATTCAGTCTTTCATGAATCAGATTCAGTATGTTCCACTCTTCCCAAAACAATGCGTTTGATGTCAAATATGAATTGAAGAACAGCCAACTTACTGTTGCATCCAGCTATGTATTTGCTCACCCCCACTTTTTTGTGTACTACCACTTCTGAAAACATGTTCCATTTTCAGAATGTTCTATACATCACAACTTCTGCATCTGATATGTATACACATATTTCAAAATCGTTTATTTCATAACTAAGCTGATTTGTCATAGAATTTATCTATTATCGACCATCTCATGCAAGTCAATCAAATTGTTATTTGCCTATAAGCATTATCTTCCTTAAGAGGAACTGAAAATGTAGGGCAGAAGGAGATATACAGTAAACTCCCGATTATCCGTGGAATAGGGTGGCCCGGGCGGATAACCGAATTCCCCGGATAATCCACTATGAACAAAGAATACACAAAACGATCGATAATCGATTATTATACCATAAGTTACACAAATAATCTTCAGAGGACAAAATACAGAAAATAATTTAAAATGTCGATGTATTTGACAGATTATAACATGTACATTTATATGTCTAACTATTTACAATACGTACATAAGTATATGTCAATAGTAAGTATGTATGTACATATGTAATTTCCTTTACACATAATACAAAAAAATCTGTCACTTTTGTCTGTTTTTTGTGAGCATTGATTTAGCTTTAATGTGCAATCTAAGTTTCTTGAGAACCATTTTGTCACACATTGTCTACTTGTGTCGCAAAGCCTTAAAGATCGATAATGTATATGACAGACATGGATAATGCATATGTCACGTCCTAGACTATTCATGCAGAGATAAGCTGACATTTGTTTACAATCTTATGATACATATTAGGTTTTCTGGCGTCCAAGGATTTTGTTATTGTCTCTTATATACAGTAGTCCGCTCGCCCCTTTTATTTCGCTGGACCGCGTCGGGATTAGTACGTACATATCTAGTCCCTTTATCTTAACTTCTATTAAGCCTTATATGTATTTACGTCGTAATCCGCCGTTTGGAAATTTAAACACATGAATCTTATTGGAATAAAAATTGGATATTTGTAAAACAATGCCAGACCCCGGATAATCCGCAAACCGGTTAAACCTCTCACGGATAATTGGGATTTTACTGTATATATTTACATTATAAGGCTGACTACAATCATCAAATGTATAGATTGAATTGTGAGAGGTGAAATGCAACATTCGTTTGTATTTAAGGCCCATCTCCTATAATCTAATAGTGCATTCCAATATTCAATGGTTTTCCATGTCCAAGATGACACAAGATTTTGCTATCCATAATTAGAACTTCTAATATCACAAACTGATAAAAATAAAATTAATTTGCAACAAAGCTATGTTAAAAAAAAACACTGAGTTTAGCTACAAAAATAAAACTAAAACACTCACAATGCTACACCACTACATTAATACAATAATAGGAACAAGGTTTGGTATCGTAAGTTATGATTAGCAATGCATTTAAATGGAAACTGATGAGACTAGTAGTCTCATAATTACTAACCATGAGTGTTTTGATAATCCTTATCATGTTTGTAGCAAAGTATTTATTACTGACCCAATGAAGCTTTGTCTTCATTTATACTAACAATAGCTCTCCTATTGTTATCTCTCAAGGCTTAGTGGACAGTTAAATGGTTGCAATAGTACTTTAACTAAGTTAAATGTTATTGTTAACTCAAAGTAAGAGTTTTGTCCATCTCTAGCCTACACTTGGCTTGATTAAAAATAATTAATTCACCACACAACCTTAGACAGGGGGGGGGGGGTTGAACCTGGGGTTAGTACAACCCTTTTATCCAAATAATATTCTAGCATTCACAACTAGAATTTGTTTGAATTGGATCTTTCCAATTTGCCTTTCAATGCTACCTTCCATTCGACACCTAATTGAACATCTACTCTGGAATTGAAATTGACTATGCTTGAGAGACATTAACATTGTAGCTGCCGGCCACAATATTGGCGTTTTCCCAGAGAATCGCCAAAATACCTTCCATTCGACACCTAATTGAACATCTACTCTGGAATTGAAATTGACTATGCTTGAGAGACATTAACATTGTAGCTGCCGGCCACAATATTGGCGTTTTCCCAGAGAATCGCCAAAATATTTCAAACTAATTTTAAAATAATGTGAACTTGTTTTTTGTTTCATCATATCTATGTACAAAAATAATGCATATATTATACACACATTTTAATAACCTAAATAAACTCAGTCTGGCAGATTGGCCCCGACATTGTTTTTAAGGTAATTATGTTTTTTCACCTGTGCAACTCGGTCCAAGTATTTTTTGTTTTGTGTGAAGAATAAAACCACAATTCTATGATCAGTTACCCACATAATAAGTTGACTGGCAAGATAAGTGTTTTGATGCTTATCACGAAGAAATGTAAACGTATCACATTCGAGCATAGTGGCCAGACAGTTTTCGAATTCAGCCTACTGGGAGTATCAGGCCAATTAACCCGACAAGGTAGCTAAAATGTTAAAAACTAAGCCACTAGACCAACTGGAGGTGCTAGATAAACATATTTTCTAAACCTTCAATTTATATCAGACATTCACTTATTTTTAAAGAGAAAAGTGTTAAGAAAAATAACTGTAAAATACTTTTCAATTACTTTTATTTTTATACAATAAGAAAAAAAGGTAAAAATTCCTGAAAAAAAACATAAATAAATCCAGTGTAATGTAAGAATTACACCAAATGTAAAAACCACCTTCAACGCAATCTTCAATCTTATGGAAAAATACAATTCTGCATCATATGCCTCAAAATGAATATCCTGAAAACATTAATGTAGGACAAAAATTTTACACAATGTTTCTATAACAAAAACACTATGCAGTTTGCTTACAACTGAATGTGGAGGAAAGAGGAAACAATAGAGTGATTTATATTAAAAATATTTGGAAAGATGAAAAATAATATAAACTTTTATATTACAATGTCGAAACCAAAGATAACTTACTGTTTCTTAACAAAACAACTGCTTTTTCATAGTTTATATATGAAGAAAGATATTTGATAAGCTTCCACAAACTGCTGTTTAAATAATAAAATATTCATAACTATCAAATTTATCCGCTCAGAGATACAAGGCAGTTTGGAAAACAAAAAATCAAACATCTAGTTTCAAGAATATAAACCTCAATGCAATTGTGTTAATCCCTCAAGGCCAAGGAATAATTTCTGGTGTAAATAAAAGCTATTTTAAAAAATAATTCAGATCAACAATTGCTGCGATACACTCAATAACAGCTTATTTCAAATAGGTAAATAGAAAAAACCAAAATCATTAAACTGAAAATTGATATTTTTTCTCAATAGAGCTGGTAATTTTTCAAAAACTGTTATTAATTATAAGGAATTTTGGTCAACATTGAGTTTGTGTCTAAAATAGTGAAAAGCCATGCTCAATCTTTCTGCAAGATTTAAAACTAAATAGGTCTGTTTCGAAACAGGTTTCATAAAATTAAATCTAATTTATATGGGATTTAATCAAATTAAATTTAATACAACTAATTCTAGGCCTTCAGAAACAAAACAATTTCATATCTGCTTTACTGAGTGAAATGTAATTGCATACATCTTCTTACTAGATCTTACATGAAAATGTTCTTATACATGGGGGTTTGTAAAGCATTTTTCTATTGGTTTTTTTAAAATTAATTGTATTTTTTTAAATATTTTGTTCTCTTGTTCATTAAATACTGTACATTGAAATATTAAAATGTTTTATATCAATTTTAAAGGACTTGTTGACTATTTGTAATTTAGTTTCAGTTCAGTTTCAAAATCCTCACAAACATCTTTTTTTTCAACAGTAAAACAAAAATTAAGTTTGAATGTATTCTGTTTGTTTGATTAATTTCTGTAATTCTCCATGTTGTTAATAGTTGTTGAAGTGTTGCGAGATTCATGGAGTTATCACCTTCAATATCTTCACAACAATTTTGAAAACATTTATATTAATCAAACACACTTGTTTAGTTTGTGGCAGATTCATCAAAAGCAATACTAAATGTTAACAAAACTTTTCTGTACCTAATTTTATTTTTGAACCTAATGCTAATTCTCTGCCTCCTTTCTTTAAGATAAACAACTGATGAAAAAACTTGTTTAACTGTTAAAAAGATAAACACCTGTAATACTATACTATTTTATGCTTCGTCACAAATAAATTACTGTGGATTCTCTTTGAGCAAACATAAAAACACGATGAAAACTGTCCGCTCAAACTATATATGCAGGGTATGGAGATGTGACAGTTTATATTCCATTCCTTGGTTCTGAGCATTCAAATAGAGAGGTGTTCAGAAGCTTTTATGGAGCCATGGGCATTAAAATATCACATATGAATGTTTTGTTAGGAGTGGTGAGTCAATGACTGTGGTTCAGTGTGAATTTCGCTGTAGATTCAACATCCATCGAAATGACTGTTCTCAGGTGTAATATAATCTTATATTGGGTTAGCACTCTTCGGACAGAAGGCTGAATAATGAACAATTGTCCTGCCCATAACGTACTGTGCACACTCCAGAGAACATTGAAAGGATCAGATGAGTGATACCAAAAAGCTCACACAGCTCTGATCAGCGTCAATTACCTCAACTATAAGTCAGCCATTGTACGGCAAGACGCATTTGCGTGAAGAATTACATTTCAACCCAAATAAAATAGCTATTTCAGAGAAATTACATACAAGGGATTGCTCCTAATGATTTTATGAGCACACTGACAACATGCTGGTTGTAATGATCAATGAAGCCCATTTCCTCCGTAATGGGGCTGTCAATACACAAAATTGTCAGTATTGGGAGACTGAAAATCCCTGACAATTTATGAAAAACCTCTTCATAGTTCTAAGTTGAGTTTTGTCTACAATTAGAAGGTTTGGCGTCACCAGCTCCTATTGTTTTGAAGGAAAGGGGGATGACCGTTACTGTAACATCTGAACGTTACATTAAAATGGTACCAGAATTATAAAGAAAAGATACTTTTTAACAATTGTGGTGTGTAATTTCTTTCAATGAGGGTACCTCAAAAAAACATGTACACGAAGCCAAGCCATGTACATTAGACAAATTAAAGGAATCAATCTGCCAAGGCATCACAAAGATTGTCAGAAACCTACTGGAAAATGTGGATGCCAATTTTTGTTGATGTCTACAATGCTATCCCTCCGAAAAAGGATGTCACATGCAAGACATTATTTTCCTAAACTAAATTAAATGCTATGTTTTTACCTCTTCACAATAAAAACTGACGATTTAATGATCACTTTAAAAATAGGCAGTTACTGTGGAGCATCTTTTATTTGTGTGTGTATGTTTTTTAATCTTTACTATGTGCACTAATATGCGCTTTCCTAAACTGAAGATCTATGTCATTGACTGTAAATGATCTAATTTGATTTTGAAAGAATTTAAGAGACAAGGGACTAAAAGTGTTTAAATAAAAAAGTGTTCAAATATAAAGTGTTTAAATTGAAATATTAAATTACGCGGTAAAATACAATACAGTATAATAATTGTTAGTAGCCACAAAAATATGAGTTTTTTTTTTTTACTGTTATAGCAAAATTTATAGATAAAAAACGGGAGAAATACACACAAAAAATAATTGCTGCTATTTCAAAAAATCCGATTAAAATATTACATCTAGATTTGAGCATGGCATAGGACAATTTACGCGCCGCTACAAGATCTGAAGTCAATGCTAGCATTCACTTGATCGTTGGTTTCTTTCTTCAAACTAACTTGGACTTGCTTCTTACTTGCGCACCAAAATCTTCTTTGATTACGCGAAGTGATTTTGTTTTCATAATCGCTTCACAGCGAACACATGATAAAATTTTCCTCTTTTCTCTTCCGTCTTGCGGAAACTTCAAAACTACTTTTTTCTTATCCAATACCTCTTTCTTCAAAACCTTATAAAACAAGCAAACAAACACATTAGTTACTGGTGTTGACTATTTATTAAATCATTTTTTGTACTGTCTGTTTACAAAACATGTTATTTATTACATTATTTGATCTTATACAAAGATAAAAGAGGATGGGAGAAAGCAAAACAAATTCTGCCACACCAGTAAGAAATAATTTTATAGAAACTAATAACAAACATGATACCATAAAAAATGACGTCATAATTATAATATTTAAAGAATTTTAATTAACAGTCTTAAAAGTAAGTTAAAACAATAAGTCTGAAATAAAATTTTTAACACTTCAAATTTTTTTACAATAGTGAAATCTGAATGGTACATTTAAACAATGTAATTTTTAATAAAATGAAATGAAATATTCAAGAAAGAATGAAAAAATTTTTCAAAACAATTAATTGTATGACATGTTTTGCTAGTGTGACAAAACCCTAGGTCAATTTTTGACACCATCAGTTAACTATAAATATTTACATTTTTTAAACCTCATAGTTACAATTAAGTCTATTTTGTTTACACTAATGTTTTAAAACAAAAAAGAAACTTGGTTAACTTAACTATGGAGTTGAGAAGGAAGTAGGAAAAGGTTGTAAGAGGTTTTTCTTATCGCCTACAAAGCGTTGGTGGTTGTTTTAGTCCTGCGAAGCAGTCAAAAGACTAATACCGACCTGTAATGTCCAACACACAACAACAAATTAAAATAATTCACACTGTTGTAAACAAAAGGAATAAACAGGTCCCTATTTACATCTAAATGAGTAAATTATTTTAAGGAAACAATAAAATACAAGAGTGAATATAAAGTAAACCAGAATTTTTGTTTTACATATGGTAAAATGAAGAAGAATGTGACTGTTTACATATGTTGTAAATAGACCTATAAGCAGAAAATATTTAATGTTACCTGAACACAACTTAAAACAATTTCTCATACCAAAATGAGTACAGCAACTGAAATTCCAAGTACAGTTCAAATACTTCTCTAAAAAGATTAAAATGTATATAGAAATAACAAATAATATCATGAGGACAAAAAATTTAAAAAACTACTATTATCACAAAATTCCTCTTGATTTTTTTTAAAAATTAAAAATGTTTTGCATATACATTCTCTATCAGCATTGTGCTGTAAACCCTATACTTCTGAGAATTTGGATTAAATAAAGTTTGCACACGTTTAATAAGTTATCTTATATTTGTTTTTAAATGCTGCTTATCCTATTTAGTTATGAAAATTTGGAATGTAGTGGATCATCTTTCCTAGAATAAAAAGATATCACATTTATTATCTGAACGGTTTAGCAACAAATCAATATGTAAGGATTTGTTAGGTCCTGCCACCTTAATAGTCTTAATATGCAAGTATAATCAATTTTTTGAAAAAAATTCTTTTAATTTTATGGAAGCAGGATATATTTGAAAAAGTAAAAAAAAATCCAGTTCGTATTCACACTTGTTTAAAATCAACCATAAAAACTAAAGGAGAAAATGAGGATTATGTTGCTGAACTCACTAAAATACTACATGGTAAAAAATATTCACATTAGTAAAAATTCAGTTACCTAAGAAAATTACAATTTTATACATACAAAATTTTTTATGAGAATTATCAATTTAACTAAATACAGACAGAATTATAAACTAATAACATTTTTTTAAATAAGCAACTGCCATAAATTTCAAGTGAAACCAACAATATATGACTTTTTATTTGAAATTAGACAATTTGCCTTTGTATATATTATGGCATATACAACTTTATGTATTAAACAAATTATATATGTTGATAAAGGTAATTACATAATGAAGAGAAATGCGCAAAACTTGTTTTTACATATTGTTCTTGTGTGTTGTTATCATATGTGCTGGAATAAAACTATTCATACCATTGATTAGCATGTTTAATTCTATGTTTATGTATATAACCAAAACAATTTTAGCACGATTTTTGTTAAACTTAGCTCAAGATATAAAAAAAGTACGGTTTTATCACTCTTTTTTATTGAAGTTCAACTTTAAGGGATATCTGCATTTAAACCACTGGTCCAATCTTTATACCATATTATATGACTCATTAGTAACCTAAAACGAGAATTGAAAAATTTCATCTCATTTATTAGGTAAGTTGCTTTAGATTTAGTATAGTAACTTTATCTTACGGCCTCTTTGTCCAATCGAACTGGTTTTTACCTTGTTTTAATGAATAAAATCTCAATATAAACTGATTATTTATGATTTTGAATTTCTTACATTATTGATATTTATTTGATTCATGGATAATGTGTGCTGGAGCGTGCAATCGCCTTAGCCCCTAAGGTGAAAGAGTACAGTCTGGTGCCTACCAGTTCGCCCGTGAGACCTCGGGGAGGCCCGCTCAAACTGATTCTGTTTAAAGGCAGATTTTAATGTAAGAAACATTTCTTATGTTGGATATGCTAGAATGTGTTGAACATGCTAAAAACGTAGAATACCACTACTGGGAAAAAGTCCAGATTTGTGACAAAATTGCAAAATAGAATTGTATATAAATAAATATATATATATATATATATATATATATATACATATAATCACCTGGAGTGATTACAATTATTTCATTTCATTCTCTCATATTTCTTTTTGTGTTTTCTCTTCGATTGACAAAGACCACTGTGTGGTTGAAATATATCATTGTTTAAGTGCTTTTATGTGTTTCTATTTCAAGACTACAGAGTGGACTCTTACCAAGGTAAGTCTGTCAGTCTCCTAGTCCAAAAAATCTAAATAATCTATACCAACCAAAACTAACCTAAATATATATATATATATATATATATATATATATATATATATATATAGAGAGAGAGAGAGAGAGAGAGAGAGAGAGAGAGAGATTTTTTGGACTAGGAGACTGACAGACTTACCTTGGTAAGAGTCCACTCTGTAGTCTTGAAATAGAAACACATAAAAGCACTTAATCAATAATATATTTCAACCACACAGTAGTCTTTGTCAATTAAAGAGAAAACACAAAAAGAAATATAAGAGAATAAAATAAAATAAATATAAGTTATAATCACAGATGGTGTAGAGTAGAAATCAGATCTCACAGATGCACAGATTAAAGATATATATATATATATAGATTTTTTGGACTAGGAGACTGACAGACTTACCTTGGTAAGAGTCCACACTGTAGTCTTGAAATAGAAACACATAAAAGCACTTAAACAATGATATATTTCAACCACACGGTGGTCTTTGTCAATCGAAGAGAAAACACAAAAAGAAATATGAGAGAATGAAATAAATAAATACCGGGTATTTATTTATTTCATTCTCTCATATTTCTTTTTGTGTTTTCTCTTCGATTGACAAAGACCACCGTGTGGTTGAAATATATCATTGTTTAAGTGCTTTTATGTGTTTCTATTTCAAGACTACAGTGTGGACTCTTACCAAGGTAAGTCTGTCAGTCTCCTAGTCCAAAAAATCTAAATAATCTTTACCAACCAAAACTAACCTAAATATATATATATTGTTTCCATGAGCAAAAATTTAAAAAAAAAATAATAAATTAAAGCTGCCGTTGGAGGTCCAAAGCCCTCATGAAAAAAGCTGATAGGTAATGTTTCTTACATTCAAACCTGACTTTAAACAAAGTCAGTTTGAGCAGCCCTCCCAGTGCGGACTAGACTATACTCTGCTTTCACCTCAAGAGGCTGAGGCAAATGCACGCTCCAGCGCACATTAAAATGCACATGCTCCAGTAGCAAATAAAAATCAATAGCCCAACGAATTCAAAAAATCATATATTAACAGTTTATGTAAATTTTATTCTTTAAAACAAGTTAAAAACCAATTCGATCGGACAAATTAGCCATGAGATAAAGTCGCTGTACTAGAACTACAGAAACCTCCCTGATAAATGAAATAAAATTGTTCAAATTCCATTTTTATGTTACTAATGAGTCATATAGTATGGTATAAAAATTGCACAAAGATTGGACCAGTGGTTTTAATGCAGATATGCTTTAAAGTTGAACTTTAATAAAAAAGTGATAAAATCGTACTTAAAATTTCTTTATATCTCAAGTTAAGTTTAACAAAAATCACTCTAAAATTATTTTGGTTATATACATAAACGCAGAAATATGTAACGCTAATTAATGGCAAGAATAGTTTTATTCTAACACAAATGGTTTGCTTGTAGTTGAAGCTTAAACTCAGGGGACCATAATTTCTGCATCAACATTAGTTCAACTGCTTAGGGATAATCTTAATTTGAAAAAAAGAGATTAGTCATTACTTCCTTTAACTTCATACGCAGGAATTGTTTGACAATTACTCTAGATATCCTTGGCAATTTTTTATCAAACAAGACGGAAATTATCCAAATTATTTCTAAATAGTTATTTAATCGTCATTCTGAGTTTTCTCTACTGAAGTGAAGTTTAATAATATTAACAACTCATTTCACCAAAAAAATTAAGAAAACATCCTGGTCACACCTTTATTTACAGAATTTCCCAAACTATAGTTTTATTCCAGATTAATTAGTTTATTGTCAAATCACTAAATGAAGTATTACTGATAAAAACTTTCCCTTACAGGTAGAGATAGTTTGTTAAATACTTAAATTTTACCGTAAATATAGCAGCTTATTTCTATATAAGTAACCCTTTATTCTTCATTTGTATTTTATTTAAAATATAAATTATTAAAATTGTTATAAAAATAAATTGAAAATTACAGTAGAATCTGTATAATATGTACACATTAAAGACGATATCCTGCTTGTCAAGATGTTTTTTAACAGACCCTAAAACTTAGAATAAAAAACATATTACTTATTATGGATGAATGCTTTTTTGACTATTTTCTCAACTACTATCGGAAATTTTACTACCCAGCAATGACTTACACCAAAAAAGCACTAAGCTAATTTTATTCAGTTCAGCAGTTACAGTACTGTAATAAATTTTTCACGGAACAGACTAAAATGTTGTTAGAGAGTCTAAAACGATTAAGCACGGTTTTTACATCAATGATATAGGACCCCGAGTTTACACAGCACAAGATGTCAATGAGCACAATTTCTGTTTGCTATGAACGAAGTGCCTCGTTTTATTTACTGAATGTATAGAAGTACAGTACACATTCTACCATGAACACATTTTCTTTTCACCTTTCTCCACTTTCCCTGCATCCTCTAAATACAAATGCCATACAAAATGTCAAGTCAGTAGAGGCTAGTTAGCCACATTGGTGATCTTGTACAGTAAGTACATAATTGTATGTGTCTTTTGATCATTTATTTGTATGGTGTGTAATTGTTATAAAGTATAGAGTGGTGATTTTCAGTTTTATGAGATGTGCAAGATAAAAAGAAATGCTTTATCAGTTGATTGATAAATTGAAAATGTTGACGCGTCAAGAAGAAAATTCTCACTTTAGAAATCAGAAGAAGAATCAGAAAAGACTTTGTTACGATGGTTTCATCAAGCCCATAGCTTACATCTGCCTATGAATGGAACATTCCTAACCAAAAAAGCACAAGGACTTCAAATTAACAATAATACTGGGTCCAGTGGATGGACTGGTAGATTCAAAACCAGATATGTTCTTGTATTATATCATCAGATCAGTTGAGAAAGAGTGTCAGTAATTAAAAAATATGTTTCTTCATGCAAAAAAAAAACATGTTACCACATTGCTGAAAGATTTCTCCCCCTTGTGATGTTTTTAATGTCGATGAGTTTCGACTTTTTTTTTCAACTTGTGCTAGATAAGTCGCTTGTTTATAAACAATTTGATTAGGATCAATAGCATGCAAAACATAAATTTTGCAATACATCTTATAGAAGAGGGACATATGCCAAGAGATATTGCACAAGCGATGAAGTCAATAAAATGCAAAAATAAAGGAAAACGTCTTAATATTATTGAAAATCTGGAAATATACAAAGCCCAATTGATAAATTCGACAATAACAAACAAAGAAATACAGAATCAATTGAATGTAATGTTTAAAAATTTTTAATAGTTCCAAAATAAATACAATAGGCAGAGCTTTGAATAAGCTGAACCGATATGAGATAAAGGTTAAATAACAAAGAGGGTGTTGTTAGATAAGATCCCATGCAGGGAAAACAGTTCATAAAAACATCTGATTGATGGTGGTCCTCCCAAATGTGCCAACAAGTAGTGTGACAATGCTGGGAATGGCCGGTAATTATGATACTCTAAATAAGAAAATAAATCCTAGCGGAAAAGATCAAAAGTAAATTACAAACTTGAATTTACGACTGAGTCAATAAACAATAACATTTTGTATAGATACAAAAAAAAATGTATATACTTTTTATAACCGCATAGAAAAAAAATTTTAATATTAAATTTTAAAATGGATTTTCTTAATTATTAAAGAAAACATTATAAGAATAATGATTCAACATCAAGTAAACAGTAATGATTTTTAACAAGCAGTTTTTTATATGAGAATTCCCTAACCATTTTCTTCTTTCAAACATAGACTCAGTTACATTTTGCATTATGGATTAAATGACAAGAATAATTACGTATATTTTTTGGAGTCACAAGAACAGATGGTATATGTGTCAGGGGGAAAATATTTTGTCTTTCCACAACCTATTTGCTATCATAAAGAGGAAAATATTCAATGAATTAGGGCATTTCTATTTAAAATTATTAAAATTGTATCAGTAATTCCTTTTGAATATTCTTTAATGTTTAAAAATACTCAGAAAAGTTTATATGGTATTTGTAAGAAACAATACAGAGCTACAATTTAATATGCATTCCAATTTATTTTTTCTAATTCTATTCACACCAGAAAAAAGAAGATAATACTGAACAATCTGTATACTAGCTTTTATCAACGTTTTATATTATTTGAGTTGATATTAGAACTATTTCCCAAATCCTCATAGATGTAAACCTTATTTTCTGAACTTGTGAAATGGTTGAAAATTTATAACATTATTAGAAGATCTAGTTAATAAACATTCATTATAGAAACAAACATCACTAATTATGTGTACTTACGGGGAGATGACGAACGTGAACGAGACCTTTCATAACGTCTTCCACGACGATAGACTCGATAGTAAGGTGAAGGTGAACGCCTGTATCCATCCCTGCGGTAACCGTCTCTTCCTCCTCCATAGTAATCACTAACACAAAAAAAATCAATAACACCAAACAGAAAATATCAAACTGGAAAATAATAAGTTAAGCTACAGAATAATACAACAAACACTTACCCATAATCACGCTGCCCTCGAGACCATCTGTCTTCCATACTAAAACAAAATTGATTTTATTACATAAGTGACATTGTATTTAATTATAAGTCAACAATACATAATTCATTATTAAAACAGTTCTTCAAAGTAGTAAGATACATTTTATTTATTACAAGTAATTAAATTTCTGTAAATGTACTATTAATTTATACAAAAGGGATGAATTTAAAAACAATAAAGAAAATAAAATGAATTCCTACTTAAATTTACACAAATTATTTTAGTTTCTTTTCATTTTATAAATACAACTAATATAAATACGCATATGTCAGAATAACAATACTAAGTGGCAAAATAGAAAATAAATTTCCTAGCAATTTTCTATTTCCTCTTCTATGTATGGTGTTGGACTATTATTTTTGTTTGTTACTATTTATATGCTTTTTTTTTTTTGCTTGTATTGTGTTGATTCCTTTCGCACTGTCTGTTTGTGAAACAAGGGTTGACACCGTTAATCAAATGTTTGTTTATTTAATTTTTTTCATTCATTTTTAATCCTTGAGCATTATTTATGACATTGTGTGGTAGCCATGGCAACAATTTAAGGATGTACAATGGAGTTTTAACAACCAGTTAGCAGAAAAAAATTCATATACTTCTTTGAGAAATACACCCCAAGCTATGGGAAAGCTGCCGCCTCAGTGCCAAAAGCGCTAGACTTTGAACATGATGATACTTAGTTCGAATTCAGCCTGGAACCCCCCAGATTTTTATCATTTAATGGTTGAATAAATACTTGAAAATATTATATTACCTCAATTGTCATCCATTCCAGGTTTATATATATAGGAATTTTTGAGTAGATAGGAGACTGACAGACTTACCTAATAAATACATATAAAAAGTTAACACACTATTGAAATATTTCGATCAAAAATGATCTTTATCAGTCTAGAAAGAGAAAAACAAAAGACTGAAATGGACCGCAGGTGTGTATAAATATCCAAATGTCACAGATACGTGAATGTGTTTATTTCCAAGAGATTGCAGTTTTGGACTATTGCCATTAGGTAAGTTTGTCAGTCTCCTATCTAGTCCAAAAATTCCTAAATAAGCTTTAAGCTCTACTAGAACTAACCTAAATAAATATATATATATATATATATATATATATATATATATATATATATATATATATATATAGTGAAATTGATGATCTTGAACTTCATGTCTGTTAACATCACATCTCTGGGTAGGACTAATTTCCTTGACAAAATTGACATCAAAGTTGAGATACATAAGGGTTTTTAATCAGGAAGTATACAAACCCTGCAATTGGCGCTAGGTTAGGAAACTATTCCTTGAGAACTGTACACTGCCGCTGCCAAACCTACCATGACCTGTTTTGTCCCCCTTCTCCTTTTTCATCTTTAGGAATTTAAATCATTTAATGGCATAGTTTCTTTCAAACATCTAACAACCTGTAGAAATTTGAATGGTGATTTTCTTATTGATGTTTCTTAGCTGTTTTGTAACAATTAGAAGACCTGTATATTTAGGGTTTATAAGACATTCCTTGTATACATTTACTACTGTTGTACTACCATTGTAAGACATTCCTACTAAAATACATTTACAACTCAAAACAATAAAAAAAAAACTTTAAAACATTGAAAAGATAAGGAACATTGTCAATGTTAATGAAACAACCTAAGAGCCTGCGTTGAACAAGTCCTAATAAGCCTAGCATTCTTTAAAACACGAATCCTTCATTACCAGAACTCATCACGAAGCTACTAAAAATGTTATGAATCAAATGCGTACATGTTTGTACCAAAGATTAACTGGAAGTAATTTTCTTCACTCCAAAAAATTATCTACCTGAACTTTTAATAAAAAAAATTCTTGGCTGGTCAAATGCTTATACTCACTAAGTAGGTTTCCCCATATAAATTCCAGGTGTAGGAGTATGAGCTCGCTGTGTGATGGAGAAATCTACTCTGATGCGTCTTCCATCAATATCCATGCCTGAGCACTGTTCTTTGGCTACCTTAGCATCTTCACTGCTTTCAAAATATACAAAACAGAATCCTCGTGATCTACCAGACTGTAACAAGATATATAAATAAGCAAAAACAACTTTTAAAATAAAAAGAATTATTTGTTTTCTAGAAATGTTTATGAATTTTTGTTTTAAATATTTAAACACTATCTACCTACTACACACGGAGGTTACCTATACTCAAATTTAAGTACTTATTGTTAATACTTTAATTGTTGTATTTGAGTCTCCTTGTGGGTGGACACAGACTGGCGTTGCTGTTAGTGTGATTCTAGCTGTGAGCCTAATCTCTGTGTCACTTTCTGGAGCACTACTCCATGAACTGTTTCTTGTTTTTTACCATTGAGATTTATGAGTGACAAAAAAGAAGTTTACTTGTCAACTTTTTAGGCAACACTACATTTCACGTGAACAGCTGAGCTGTAAATTCGTTAAAATAATCAGGTATTTTTTTTCTCTACCCTGTTGAAGGATTGAATTTTGCTGGAAAAGAAGTAGTGACATGCCATTTAATGATTTGGCTCAAAGGAGTAAACTATCTACACCTTTGTGTTACAAACATGAAGTAGTGCTGTTTTATTCCTAAATGGCAATAAGGGGTTTTATTGAGATTGCTTAATGTTCTTGAAAGTGTGTAGAGGGAGTTAGGAAGCCATCACACCATAGCAATTTGTTGGGGAGCTGTAATTTGATAGTTTGTTGACATTTTAAACAATGATAGCGAATCTTATATTATTAGTGACACCGAAAAGAACTCAAATAACAACAGTCAACCTAGTCCCGAAGTTCAACATCAAATAATAGTGATTTGTGTTTAAAGAAACATAAATGTGATTAATTTGAATCTTTATAAAATGTAAAGCCAAGACATATTTTCTCTTTCTGAGAATGATACATTTAAATAAAAACTCTCTAGCAACATGGCAGTGATAAACTCTAAAGTTTTTTTCACTGTTATTGAAACTCTTGATGAAAAGTTTCCCCTAGTTATTCTTCAAATAAAAACCTAATGACAAATGAAAGGCTAACTAATGTTTTAGAGCAGACAACTTAATTTCAAGGATTCTGTACCGTCTAAACAAAAATGCTTTAAAATTAAAATTTTTAGCTTATAACAGAGTGTCTCAGGAATTATTTCTTAAGCCAAACATGGAATGGGTCTAGCTAAAAATGACCTGTAACTCCTTTATATGAATAATCGATAATTAGTTTATCTGCTAACAATAAGACAACTTGCCTTCTTTTAGAAATCATTGTGAATACCATAATGCACTAACAAACAAAACAACAGACAGATGTGAAAGTGTACCATCAGAGCCAAGCTGACTCTTGGTGACAGACGATAGTCAACTATACAGAACTGCACTGCACCTAGACAGTGACTAAGCATCCAAATAATGTTTGCGGTAAGCCTATATTAGCTTCACGGAGAAAAGGTCAATAGCATATGCAGACAAAATCATTATTTAGGAAATCGTTGTACATTTTTTCTCTGAAAACCTAAAAGCGATTAGATAATCAGCAATTAGGACAACTGTTAGTTATACTGTATTTAAACTACACTGAACTGTATTAAAATGGAATAAATGTAATTTCTCAGTCATATTCTAGATACACAATAACAATTGCCCTTAATCATATAATCAATTTATGAATTTGATTCAATTTTTCAACCAACTTGAATATATTGTTTTATACAACATTATGTTAGTTTATCATAACATTTTTTGATTCAAAATTATTACTAACTAAAAAAACCTTTTATGCCAATGTCCATCTACTGGTATGATATCAAAAATATCTAACAAATCACTCTTAGCCGATTTTACATTATTAAATTGTATTCACAAATTCAATGATATTGCATTTGGTATATTCAATAAACTCCTGATAATTTTGGGGTATGTCCTCATAGAACTTTCATGGATTATTAATAAATTTATACAAAAATTAATTATAATATACGGAAAGCGGTAATTTTATTTATGAATTACTATGTACAGTGGAGTCCTGATAATCCGAAACTGAAATTAGGATAAGTTTTAGAATAAAAAAATTAAGATAAAACAGTAAATAAGTGTAATATGTACTCAAAGTTTCAAAGATATACAGTGTAATGAACAAACAGAACAATGTTATATGTAGTTCTAAAAGGTTTAAAAGTCTTTTATATTTTCTGTTAAAGAGAAGAACCTTTTGTTCTTTTGAAACAAAATTATGCCAACGCCTTTAGAAACAACGTGTCTGCTGCGGTTGAGGTGGACCTTTGTCTTCCCAGTAATGTCCAACTGACATATGTAGTGGCGCTTCTTAAAAAAATTATCAAGCCAGCCTGTGCTAGCAGAAAAAGACTAGTCTCCGTTCATTAATTACTTAATTGTAGAGCTTTTTCTATAATCAGGATACCTTTTTCTATCTTTTGAAAAAACCAAATAAACAACCACTGTCAAGCTTCTCGGGTTTTCACTGTTTGTGGATACAAAGTAGCTTTCAAGTACTATTTAGTATGTTATATTTAATAATTATGTTGATTTTATTAATAATTTAGCTTAATCCGAAATATTCGTACATCCGAAACGGGTCCGGTCCCAATCATTTCGGACTGTTGGGACTTAACTGTATTTATAAAATTGCAGATATTTATTTTTTTTTTTTTTAATAACAGGTCAATAGGCTACATAAAGCCATAAATTCTATAAACTGTTATATGAGTAAATAATATAATTCCTAGCAATTCCCAAGGTTGTCTCGGATTAACCAGTAAAATATACTGTTTTATTGGGTTTCTTCAATCTGTTCGAAATGACATAAAACCCAGGACTATTAAAAGATATGCTAAACATATAGTTGTAGAATCAAGTAGTAACTGTACCTTGGCATCAATAACAACTTGTACTCTCTCTACAGGCCCATATTTGCTGAAAATGTGATGTAGTTGTTGTTCAGTAGTATATATGCTTAGGCCAAACACACCTAGACATCTGCTGGGTGCAGGATTTTCCTGAAAAATTTATTTCTTATAAAACATACAGAAAACATTCTACAAAAACAAACCTGTTCAGTTTTAAGAACAAAAAACTCATTTTAATCTACACAGCTGAGATTTATGCTGCTCACCTTTAAATTTATACTATGCTTAACACATGAGATTGGTCCTTATCTTTGATCAGATATAAAAAAATGATACATATGAACATGATCAAGTTGTTAATACAATCATTGAAAAGTATACCCTCAATTAAAAAAAAACTAAAAGCATTTTAGTGTTCGTACTAATAACAAATTCTATACAAGTACATATAATACATAAAAATGTTAAATTACTATAATTATTACAGGTCTATAACAATTTCTTGCAAAGTTATTTGGGTCTCTCCTTTTCACAGATTCTATCTTATTTGCATTACTAATTTGGTAGTTTGAACTATTCTAAAATCAAACAGATTCTATATTTTTATTAAGTCATTGAATACTTCTATGAGTAAATCTTTCCTCTGAAGTGTATCTTGAATAATTACCTGTTTTAAAAACTTTCTCAAGTAAATTGATTCAATTGATTGAAATTTTCAATATATGTGGCTGAAAAAATGATTGAAATCCATAAATGGTTACAAGTTCAACTACAAACATCTCATTATCAGTCTTTTTATAGATTTTTAAATTTTCAATTTTATAATGATGAAACATCAGATAATAACAACAATATGGTAAAAACAAACATTTTAGAATAAATAATAAATGAAGGATAAAATTTAGTGTATTCGAAATGAGCAATCAGTATTAACGCTGTTATCTCTTATGGCAAAGTGTATTTGCATGCCACAAAGTTTCATGCTTGAGCCGTTTATTCTGTGATAAAAAAAAGTAAAATGTAGGAAAATGTACAGGTGGCATTTACAATTATTTGCAGAACAAAGAAACGAAAGAGTAACAAATATATCAAGTGGTTAGTTTTCATTGTTAATTCTTCTTATTCATTTCTACTTCAATGTATACCACATTTTCTTCTGAATCTGATACTTTCTGAAAACAGAAAATTGTTTTTCCAAACATAAGTGTGTTAATTTAGAAACTAATATACTTTTATTAACAATTCTAAAAAATGTTTAATAAAGTTTTTATGTTATTCTAGACTCAAGCTTTAATACCTTAATTATGGTTATTTGTACTAAATTAATATATTATAGTTTAAAGATTTAAAAAAAGTTAAAATCTACTTTGGCCAGTCACACACTGAAAACAAAGCAAAACAATCAATTTTTTAGAATTGCAATAGAACATCAAAATAAATATACTTTTCAAGTTTATCAAAATTTTAACTTGATAAAAACCAATTGATTTTTTATTGAAATGTGTTTATTTTCTCTTGTACATATTGAACTTATTTTTTATATAGTAAATTGAATACATGTGCTG
Organism: Prosapia bicincta; assembly: GCA_036971475.1. Taxonomy (NCBI): domain Eukaryota; kingdom Metazoa; phylum Arthropoda; class Insecta; order Hemiptera; family Cercopidae; genus Prosapia; species Prosapia bicincta. The sequence goes on along the minus strand of JBAIZL010000001.1, from coordinate 268,398,969 downwards.
GCCATATTTTCTACTTAAAATATATGACTGTAGTGCCCCAATAAAATAATTTGTTACTTTTTATGTAACAGAATTTATTAGAAATCAAATGTAAACAGAGACTTTTCATTATTTACTTGAATGTGACCACACAGATTTTTAAACTAAATCATAATTAGAATCGTTTTTACTTAATTTAACAGGAAAAACATTTTCTACAGATATTTTAAATAAATGACTAAGATGTTTAAGATAAAATTACTTCATACAAATATCTTTATTATTAATACATTTGTCACACAATAAGAAAAATTTCAGAACTGTCATATTGCAAGTATTAATTTGCAAAATATAAAGTTGTAGCATTATTTTGAATTATTGTTGACTTTCATTAATTTTTTTTTCATTAAAATAAGGTTAGGTTCAGTAAAACCTTTGTCATTTAATCTCATTTCACATAAACTGAATATCACTGATTTCAACTTTTTAATAAAAAATAATTACTCTTTTTTTGTCATAGAGATATATACAGTAAAATTTTTCTTCTTTGACCGATATATTATCCTTTTTATAAATAAACAACAAGAAATAAAATCGAAGAAACATTTAAGACTTATTGTGAATGAAGAAAACTATAAATATGGAACAGATTATGATTACATACTCCAAATACAACAAAAAGCTCGTTTCTTGTATATTTAATTTTCAACTGTTGCAGTTTGAAATTTATCTGGCTAGACTAAAAGCTGTAATCTAGTCAGTTTTGTAATTTGCCATGAGTTCATTATCTTCTTTGGGAATCACCACCATTGCAGATTTTTATCCCTTCTCTTCTTTTAGGTTTTCAGGGAATGAAAGAGTAAGTAATGTTTTATTGATGATTTACAAAGCTAACCATCTACTACGTTTACGAGTAGAGGGTTAGCTTCGTAAAAGGAAAGAATGTTTTGAAACGCATCAGCAAATAAGCAATTACGTATTCACCTAGTTAAGTAATTTTAAAATTAGTTTAATCAGTGAATTCAAGATGATTACATCAAGCAACTTTAATTTTACCATATGTGATGAGGCACCTTTCGGTCACTTGACCATTATCGAAGTGATTCGACAATGGTCAAGTGACCGAAAAGTGCCTCATCACATAAGGTAAAATTATTGCACTAAGTGGTAAAAAAAATTATTTACAAATAATAATAACTTCAAAAAGTCAGTACAACGGAAAAATAATGGACGTGAAATATATATATATATATATATATATATATATATATATTTATAGGTTAGTTTTGGTTGGTAAAGATTATTTAGATTTTTTGGACTAGGAGACTGACAGACTTACCTTGGTAAGAGCCCACACTGTAGTTTTGAAATAGAAACACATAAAAGCACTTAAACAATGATATATTTCATTCTCTCATATTTCACTTTTATTTCATTCTCTCATATTTCTTTTTGTGTTTTCTCTTCGATTGACAAAGACCACTGTGTGGTTGAAATATATCATTGTTTAAGTGTTTTTATGTGTTTCTATTTCAAGACTACAGAGTGGACTCTTACCAAGGTAAGTCTGTCAGTCTCCTAGTCCAAAATATCTAAATAATCTTTACCAACCAAAACTAACCTATAAATAAATAAATATATATATATATATATATATCACAATATTTCACATCGTTCATTATTTTTCTGTTGCACTGACTTTATAAAGTTATTATTGTTAATTGTTAACAATGAACAATAACAGCTTTATAAATTAACTGTAAAATATTATTCCGCCATTAGGGGGAATTAATTTTTACTTTGTAATGAGGCACCTTTCAGTCACTTGACCATTATCGAAGTGATTCGACAATGGTCAAGTGACTGAAAGGTGCCTCATCACATAAGGTAAAATTATTGCACTAAGTGGTAAAAAAAATTATTTACAAATAATAACTTCAAAAAGTCAGTACAACGGAAATAATATGGGCGTGAATAATGGACGTGAAATATATATATATATCACAATATTTCACATCGTTCATTATTTTTCCTTTGCACTGACTTTATAAAGTTATTATTGTTAATTGTTAACAATGAACAATAATAGCTTTATAAATTAACTGTAAAATATTATTCCGCCATTAGGTGGAATTAATTTTTACTTTGTAATGAGGCACCTTTCAGTGACTTGACCATTGTTGAACGCCATATGTGTGTGTGTGTGTGTGTGTGTGTGTGTGTATTAGTGTCAATATTATGTAAATATAACTAAGGTACCATATAATATTTAGTCCTTTAAAAGTCAGAATATTTTTGTAGAAAAATACTCAGTTGATACAAGGATTATCCACAATAGGTTAAACTTATAAATTAATAGTTTTGTCAATATGTGTAGTTTTACACTTGTTAAGACAGGTTGAAAGTGGTGCTGTATACCCATGCATAGCAAAACCTTACATAACTTTAATTACAAAATGTTGGTTACTGAATTTAGTACTGTTCAAAATACACAAAAAATTCCTTTTTGCTCTCCCTTCAAAGTGCCCCTGGAAGTCTTCAGTAGTTAATCTCCCTAATTTCCATATCATTGCTTGTTTGAATACATAGCAGAACTCATAGCAGCCTCATCACCATTTTGTGAGACAAAAAGTAGCTGGGGGCCAAATCTGACCAATAAGTAGATTACCGATAAGTTTTTATTATAAACTTGTGAAGAATTGACAATTGACGTTGAATTTGCAGATGTGTGTCAAGGTAAAGGATCCATTCCATTGTCTATCGTCTATTTAGGAATATACCACCATTTTCAACTAAATTTTTCCAGTTGGTAACACATTCAACCTTTTTTTTAATGTGGCATCACTAACTTGTAGACGAGTTTTTTAGGACCCATAAATTCTGTTACAATTATATGTACCATTAATTTACCAATATTAAGTTCTTCAGCAATCATCTGCACATTTTGTTTTTAGTGACTGATAAAAGCTTGGGAATTTACAAGATCATTGTTTTCATGAACATAGCTGAATGTCTTCTGACTTTGCATCATCTTTGGCAATTTTCATGGCCCCCTTTAAAACATATAAACCATGTAAAAACCAATGGTTTTTTATTTACAACACTATCATCATAAACAACATATCAATAATTTTAAAGAGCTTTTGGTTAACTTCATGAGAAACTTGAGTCAGAGATTTTGTCAATCTCCATTTTGAAAAATTGTAAAATTGTTAACATATCAGAAATAAACACAACTATTATGTACACTACACACAGCTTGACATTCAGATAAGTACTGATGGCCAATTGGCTTTCTGGATAAATGTGAGCTTGTGCACCAATTGTATCCTTTACTTTATAGTTATTTCACAAATTGTCTAACCTAAATATATGTTTCTTCAGTATTGATTTCAAAATAAGGATTTCTTGATGCAGGAACATTAATTCTAATTAAAATAATTTAATGGCTAATTGGAGAAAATCATGAGTTTGTCCGGATCTTAATTAATCAATAATCTAGTAAGGTTATTCAGTCAATTTTAATTATTCTCTTCTATAATAAAATGCTACTGTATTTTATTTAAACACAAGTGAAGACATAAGTGAATATACATAAAGGCATACAAAATCTGAAACTATATTGTATAAAACAATAAATTATAGCCTAAGCTAATCTTTTTACTATTATGTCATTCCATTTAAACTAAACAGTTAATATACAAATTTAACTTTAGATTTCATTTAATGAGTACACTCCATATAGACTACGAAAAGACTAACTTTTCAACTTGGTGTCTCAAGTTATTTAAAAATTACATCTCCTTAAAGACATCAAAATAAAAAAAATACCTACTCTAGAATCTTTCAGAATCAAGCTAGAAATATTAAATAGGTTTCACTAAGCAGAATATTTCAAGCCCTTTTAAAAAATGTTAAACACCACAGGGGTCAACAAAAACCATTTTACTTATTTTAAAATTTAAAAAATTCGATTTTGGATTTTAAAAATGCACCCTTTAAAAATGTTGACTAATTCTCCAATAATCATTGTACAGTGGTTCATTGACGATTAAGTTTCAAAATTGGATCATAATAGGTTCTTACAGATAAATGCATTTGAAAACATTTTTTATCTCAGAATGTTGATGAAATTTGAAAATTACTATACCAAAAAGTTTATAAAATAGGCCTATTTAAGTATTAACTGAGCCTTTAGCTTAATTATCGTGAAGAGCAATTAAATTTTATTTGTATGGAACACACTGTGATGAATTTGCTTGTATAAATAAATATAAACAAATAATCTAAGCTGATATCCATCTCGTTTCATTGGAAAGAAATTGCTCAATAAAAATAAGTGACTGAATAAGTTAGCAAAACAAGTTGGCTCATGTGCTCTCTGGAGTAGCAAGCCGTCTGCAGCAGTATAAGAACAAAATTCCAGATTCAAACCTTCTATGCAGAGTGGCATTTTTCAGCCCCCAATCAGATGAAAAGTGCCTGAGATGATGGTGGATTAGACGCCAGAGCCAACTTTGCGAAAGGCCAAATACTATTAGGATGTAACAGTGGTCAATGCAAAATAATTTATTTACGTTACATAACAGTAACACATTGATACAGAGAAACACTTGGAAAATCGGGTGAAATAATCTGTAACAATGTAAGGGCGCAGATACATCCATTCATCCCATTCCTTACAGGAACATTAAATATTTTTTCAGTATCCATTGAGTACATAACTATCGTCTATGACAACTGGTGGCTGACCAATATCCTTGAAAATAAAGAATTCAATGAAGAAGCAAATGTTTTAATTTTTAACCCAGGTAGTCAATCACCCACCTTTTTTCTTAAAAGACAAGATATTCTTTGGCTTCCTTTGACACATGTTCTATGTAAAGTTAATCCAGTAACTACAACCACACAACATGAAGAACAACAAAAACCCACCAAAGCCTTCACTGAAATTAACGAATAATTATGGTAACTATTAACTTGAACTTCTTATTTTCCTTATCTTAACAGATTGTAAAGGTTTTTTTTATATTATCGCCAAACCTTGATAAAAGTACATAAAAGATAGTTAATAGTTTCAATGGTTGCCGCGGGAGCAGCACTCAGAATATAAACAGCTGATTGCGACAAACATAAAATTTCCAGTACCTTGTTAAATTAAAAGAATCAAGTTAAGAAGAGAGTAGTCGTATAGATAGAGCCGAACAAAAAGGTTTCTTAAGTTTTAGCTGGTGACTGATAGGACGATTTTCGAACGGCATGCTGCTACCCAAGAAAACCAGTGAACAACAGAAGTAACCTACTTAAAAGAATCAAGTTAAGAAGAGAGTAGTCGTATAGATAGAGTCGAACAAAAAGGTTTCTTAAGTTTTAGCTGGTGACTGATAAGACGATTTTCGAACGGCATGCTGCTACCCAAGAAAACCAGTGAACAACAGAGGTAACCTAGTATATAAACTATTCGCAACAAGTAAATATTTTAATGCTATTATATTTTTATATAATTGTAAATACACACACCCTCCGTGGCCCAATGAGGATTACTTGTCAAAATTCCTTTTAAAGTCGTATTCTAAATTCTATTTTGGATATCAATAATCTCACTATTTAATCCTCGTACAGCAGTGTTTGTCACCATTGACTTCCATGGAAGAATATATCGTTTCTCTACAAAATATTACTAGCACAGGTCATTAAGTTGTGTATTACAGACTAGAGTAAATGGGTGAGCACAATGACACTAGACTAAGCCCTAGATCAGTACGATTGTGTTTTTTGTTAATAAGTAAATATTTTTTTTTTTAATTATTTAGTTAGTTATTTTTTTTACAAATGTGAAGTGAATAATTGGTTGTGTGAATGGTAGCAGCTTAGCTTTAAACTGTAAGTAGCATTTAAAATTTATTTTTTTAATAAATATTATTTTAGGTATTTTATTTAATAATTATTCTTTAATAACAATTGCTACAAATAATCAATTAAAAAAAATAAATTAATGTAAACACATTTAAGTTGTTATGATCATGGAATTTATAATTACAGTAAAACCCCTCATATCAATGTGACAACAGCCCGATCCGGATAACGAAATATCTGGATATGGGAATGGTTATGTAATGGTGGACTACATAATCACATCATTCCAATTGGAGGGAGATGTAGGATTGTTTCAAGTAAATGAGTTACACTTATTGAATATTGTTGCTTATATTTTAATAGCAAAACACAGAACTGTACGTACAATTTAGTTATGTGGCTTTATAATCAGTTCCTTAACCCATTGCGGTTTATGTGCTAGATCAGCCAGCCATGACAATTTATTAGTAGCAACTATAAAGTCCAGCTCAGCTTATGAATGTCGTCACTGTTTAATTGATTTGTTTGCTTCAAGAGAGATTATTTTCTGATTAGTCACCTACAATACTAGACATGTGTGTGCCTTCTAAAGGGATATTCGACTGTCAAAACTTGGAGCATAAAAAAATATAGAAGCATAAATATATAAATATATATATATATATATATTTTTTTTTTTTTTTTTTTAAACACAAAAATAATAAAAATAAAAAAATGTACCTAAAATATAAATACACAAATAACAAAATAGAAAAACTAACAAATATATACAACAAAGAATACTACACTCCAACATACAAACCAAATAATAAAATATCTTAATAACACAAACCACAAAACAAATACAGAAAAACATAACCTATCAGGAGTTTACAAAATTACATGTAACGACTGCAATGCATTTTACATAGGGAAAACAACCAGATCATTAGTGGATTGTGCTAGGCTACACGAAACACTAATATTTAATCGGCAAGGAGTTAATAGCATTTTCAGCAGTGTATTATATAAACAATGAAGTTTTAAATTGTAGCCCATTTATAATCAATTAAACTTTTTTTGCCATAGTTCATGCATATATTAATATAAAACTTCACTTAGCTACAATCTTTTACTAGATCAAAATGTGTATTTTTTCTATTAATGATATGTCTGGAGCTTTTAAAAATTAAATCTAGTTTTCAAAATGTGTATGTAAAACTTAAAATATTTTTTATCATGTTTTAATAAGATCTATTTCTATTGTATAAATTTTATTCACATTTTTTTTACAATATGAGTTTATGGTTAGCCCTTCTAGGACCAGTAAGTTATTATTATAAAGAAAATCTAATGTAAGCTATGATTTCATGTTTTTTTTATAAGAACCCATTATGAAACTTATACTATAAATTAATTACTATATAAATACTAAATGAGAATTTTTTGGGGGCAGATTTCAACAAATCTAAAATAGAATTTTGGAATTGGTAAACACGTTTTTATTATGGTTCTTACAAGGTTATACATTTTTGGAAAGGCCTTGAAAAATGGTGCACAATAAAACCTCTCTCACCTTCCTAGACGGGTTGTTAAAGGTACTAGAGGCAGTTTCAAGTTTTTCAAACAGTTGATTTTAAAAGATTTTTGAAGACTTTTAACAAGGCATAATTTTTTTTAAAAAGTTGATGGAGTTAACTTAGTCTATATGGGGTGTACCAGTATACCAAATTTCAATGAAGTCTAAGATGGTGAGGTAAAATGACTGTGTTAATTTTACATGTTTAGTTTTTCAGTCAGAAAATGCGTACAATGTATGTAATTCAACATTTTATTTTTATTTCAAATGACTGAGGTTTTACTGAATATAAATCAGTGTGATCACGTAAAAAGTAAATAATTTCTAAACTTTCAGTGTATTATATCAACTTGTACACATTTCAATGTACATATATAAAACAAATTACACTGTTAATATCAATTATTTGAAGTTTAGAGGGTTTTTCATTAGATTTATACACTTAAAGACTTGTGTACTTGGCGTTGATTCAATTCCAATTGTCTGTTACGTAAATCTATTCACTGTCCATCCATACTCTGCCCTAAATCCGATTGTCCGTTGCCCTAAATGTGCGACTGACCTACTAAATCTACAAAATGTTATTTGATGGACAGTACCTTGTATCTTCCACATACCCTATTTCCACAATGTCTCCTCCTGTTAGACATTGGGCTCCTGGAATGTGATCTATCATCACCTCGTCGGCGAGAGGGTGGGCTGTAAGAGCCAGACCGTGAGCGAGAATGTGATCGGCTATGAGAATAGCGCGACTTATATCTACGAGAACGGGATCGAGACCTTGAGCGGTAAGATTTGCTTGCTCGGTAAGATGGTTTGTGGTAAGAACGAGAGCGGCTTCTACAACATAAAATAACTTGAATTAGTTTACTAAAATAAATACAATTATTCACAAGCAAAATAAATTCAGAATCAAATGTTAAATTTTATAGATGCAGAGTTAAGTGTTTACAAGTAATATAAAAAACACTTTTTTTAAAGTCAATTATTACTTAGTGCAACAAAGAATAATTTTATTTTAGTTATTTATAATTACAATTAATATAAATATACATATGACAGAATCGCAACATTTAGTGGCAAAAAAGAAAGCAAATTCCATGTAATTTTCTATTTCCTCTTCATATTTAGTATATATGGTGTTGGACTATTATTTTTGTAAGTACTATTTATTCGCTTTCTTTTTATTAGTTTCTAATATATGAAGCTGATGGTGGACTATATTTCTCATTTTATCTATTTCTTATAGTTATATGCTTTATTATTGGAAGGAATCATTTTTTTATAATTTCACACACACACACACACACACACACACACACACACACACACACACACACACACACACACACACACACACACACACACACATATATATATATATATATATATATATATATATATATATATATATATATATATTTATATATTTTTAGGTTAGTTTTGGTTGGTAAAGATTATTTAGATTTTTTGGACTAGGAGACTGACAGACTTACCTTGGTAAGAGTCCACACTGTAGTATTGAAATAGAAACACATGAAAGCACTTAAACAATGATATATTTCAACCACACATTGGTCTTTGTCAATAAGATTACAACTTATATTTATTTTATTTCATTCTCTCATATTTCTTTTTGTGTTTTCTCTTCGATTGACAAAGACCACTGTGTGGTTGAAATATATCATTGTTTAAGTGCTTTTATGTGTTTCTATTTCAAGACTACAGTGTGGACTCTTACCAAGGTAAGTCTGTCAGTCTCCTAGTCCAAAAAATCTATATATATATATTTAGGTTAGTTTTGGTTGGTAAAGATTATTTAGATTTTTTGGACTAGGAGACTGACAGACTTACCTTGGTAAGAGTCCACTCTGTAGTCTTGAAATAGAAACACATAAAAGCACTTAAACAATGATATATTTCAACCACACAGTGGTCTTTGTCAATCGAAGAGAAAACACAAAAAGATATATGAGAGAATGAAATAAAATAATTGTAATCACAGATTGTGTAGAGTAGAAATCAGATGTCACATATATATATATATCTTTAATCTGTGCATCTGTGACATCTGATTTCTACTCTACACAATCTGTGATTACAATTATTTTATTTCATTCTCTCATATTTCTTTTTGTGTTTTCTCTTCGATTGACAAAGACCATTGTGTGGTTGAAATATATCATTGTTTAAGTGCTTTTATGTGTTTCTATTTCAAGACTACAGAGTGGACTCTTACCAAGGTAAGTCTGTCAGTCTCCTAGTCAAAAAAATCTCTCTCTCTCTCTCTCTCTCTCTCTCTCTATATATATATATATATATATATATATATATATATATATATATATATATTCAAGATATTTGTAAAATTTGTTACAAGATATATGTAAGGAGAGTGTAAGCTAATAGAAGGAATTGAAAAAATAAGAATCAATGAAATGTTCAAGAATTTCTGAATGTTGAACTAAGATCATTGCTCAATCCATTGGTTAAGGCTCTTTGGAAGGAATTCTAGGCAAAGAGAATTATTAAAATGTTTACACATGTCTATATTTTGATACTGGCTTTCCTATACTAGAAGCATATAAAAATGTTTTATAAAAATATAACATTTAAGAAAAATCTACTAATGAAAACATTTTTCTCTAATATATTTTTAATTATGTTAAATTGAAGTCATAAGACTGGTCGGTCTAACCTCATTCATAAACTGCATAGCTTGGTAAAATACTGATCCAAATGAAATTAAAATGTCAAATTTTTAAAGTAAGAGAAAAACTGACAGTCCCTTTAAAAGCCTGAAAATGATTTAAAAACCATAAACCTTATATTAATAAAACGTAAATCTAACAAAATGCTTTTGGATCAACAAAATCAAAATAATATTCTTCAATTTTTATTATTATTATTATTATTAGGGTGAACCTAACAATCTAGAAATACATATTAAAAACTAAACGTAACAGTTTGTCTTTATAAACAAAGTTTTTAAAAGCAAAGTACTTTTGCAGAGCCGTCCTTTGCAAACGCAAGCCCTGGAGCAAAAATTTGATTTGGTATGGTAACCAGTGTTTATTTTTGGGATATGCCAATGTCACAACCATTGCAAAAAAAGGTATGAAATTGGTTTCCATTAAATCAACAGTGAGTTGTGACATAGGATGAACTTAAAAGAGTTGCCCCTTTTATTTCCACTCATCACCCACTCTTTCTAAAAGGAGTTTAATTGAAAGCGTCTCACCCATCTCTAATCCATAAGTCAAATATGGATTGACTGAGAGTAGTAATTAAACCATCTAATACAAAATTAGAGTTTTATTTATAATTTAGGTGTATCTATTCTTAGCAAGCCATACAATATTTTCAATAAAACTACAGTCACACACAAGCTTAATTTTTCTTTGAATTAATTCTTAACAACAGTATAATAACATTATTTTATTCAAAAGTAATGATGAATCCTATATATAAATACATTGTCAATGAAATTTTATGTTACCTAGATCGAGAGTACCCCTTGGCTTTACGGCTGTTCTTATGGGGTGATGGTGATCGAGATCTTCCAGGGGTACCATCTTTGGATCTAGATCTGTAAATGACTTTTTTTTCTTCACCACCACTGTGCTCAGAAATGCTTCCAGTTGGACTCTGAAAATGAAATAAATTATTATAAAAAAAGATCTGAGCAGTTAAAAATACAAACATTAAAGGTTTTGACCAAGTGCCTGCAACTAATAAAAGCTTTTTCTTGTGATAAAAAAGTAAAAAAAATAAGTTGAAGTGTAAACATTCTTCAAAAAAATTATAGTCGATTTTTTTTCCATTTATTCTTTTGAAGGAGTTACAAGATGGTTATCATATGAAAAGACACAAGAAATCTTACCTTTAGAATTTTAAAAAATATTGCAATTGCTAGTATAAGACACTACTGGATCATCTGTAAAATCTAGTTCATATCCACTAGATTAATCATTTCCCAAATTTTTACATTCATATTCTGGATATTTATAAACAGTTTTACTCAATGTCTAGTAATCAAAATTCACAAATCCACATTTTTTCATGTCATTCTACCCGGCATGTACTGTTGTATTAGTTTCTAACCCCTGGCTACTAAGACATATTTTGCCCGTCTGTTCTTGTTTGTACTCACTGCACTTCTACATTAATATTAATCCACACTTATATGCTTTACTCATTTTAACAAGTTTCATCACAGGGTATTTTGTCTAATTGCATTATTAATTATTAAATTTAGTTATGTCTCAATTGCATATTCTGAATAATTTATTATTGCTTTGAATGTTGAAATTAACGTATTCATGTAGCTGTTTGCACATACTTTCTCTTTCTTAAACCATACTGTATTATAAATGAAAGTAAACTTGTGAACTATTATCAAGTTGTTTAGTGAAGTTTAACAAACTTTACACTGGAAGTGTTTAGCATTCAACAGATTTTACAAACAAACTAGAGGACTGCAGCAGTTGTCATCATGTGTTCTATAAGTACACCTACTCGCCCATACATCATCATTCTATAACTATATACCAGAACTTATTTCACAAAATCATAAGTTCAGTAGAATACATAATTATTTCATTGACTTTGCATTTGTTTTATAGTGAATTTGAGAGTATCTGCTTGTTAATCTTTGCCCTCGTTATAGTGCCAGGCAGCTCACAAATCTTCCTTACAACCTATCTGTGTGATCTTCCTGATTAACTTTAATAAAAATTAATTTCTTTGTTTATCATTCTAGACAACAATCCCAATGGTTTTGTTAGTATGTACTATTCTATACTCTATATACTATGTTTCTATACAGATGACTTTCAATGCAACTGGAATTTTTACTTTGAAAATAAATACATTGCAATTTACAAGTGCAACATGAAAGTTCCTGGACTAATAGTAAATAATAAAAATATGAAGCGGTACTAACATACAACAAATATCATACCTATTTCTACCTTACGAAAGAGCACAAAACTCACTACATATTACAAACACACAGGCTTTATTTTTTCATGCATATGTATTTCAACAACATTATTTAGTGAGTTTTCTAAACTTTTATAACATATACTTATAAATAAATTATAAATTTTATTTCATAGAATAATTTTTTTGGCTCGCTGTCGCCCATTATTGAACTTGTCAAATTTGTGTAGGTTATACATCAAGAGAAGAAAATAAAATATATGAAAAAGACCAACTTGATTATTTTATTTTTTTTTATTAGATAGAAGGGCAATTCTATTATTGTTAATAATTTGTTTTAAATTATAAATTTCAATTGTATGGATTATAGTAAGCTTCTAACTTGTTGAGCTTCTAAATTGATATAAAAACAATGTGTAAAATACCTCTATCCCATATTTAAATATAAAATTATAGATAGAAAAATTATAACATCAACAGTAGACAATCCCTCGCACATGTAAACGCTCTCTAACATTGGCGAGGTTTACTAATTCTCTCACCCTGGTTTCAGTCTTAAGTCACACTATCTAGTAGAAATTTGGAGAGTAACTGGACAACATCCTCGAAGAAGCTTATTTACAAGTTCTGTGTAGCATACAACGAAATCATAAAATAATTCCTTCAGAGCAACAAAAAATGTTAGATTCAATCTAATAGCATTAGCATATCCGGGTTAAAGCTAATCTATATTTAAAATCCACTCCAATCCTTCATAGGTAATAAGGCATACTAGCTAATCACCTTAACATTAAAAACCATGTTCAAGCTAAAAACATTTATTACCTATGCACGTAAACTACTTTACTACATTAGTTATTATTACTTGCATAAGACAACTATTCAATTTCTTATGATATGAAGCATTTCAATGACATCGTTTGTCCCTGCCTAATTAACATCAAATCTGCTGTGGTTAAGACAGTCTGTTAGTGTATATAAAACAGGAATGTTGAAACAGTTGTCTCGTTGTGACAGAAGTTGGACTGCATCACCATTACTTTCATGTTTGTTTCAACGACATCGTTTACCCCTGTCTAATTGACATCAAATCTGCTGTGGTTAAGACCGTCTGTTAGTGCATATAAAACAGGAATGTTGAGACAGTTGTCTCGTTGTGACAGAAGTTGGACTGCATCACCATTACTTTCATGTTTGTTTCAACGACATCGTTTACCCCTGTCTAATTGACATCAAATTGTAGGTTTTGCCTTAATAATTTCTAGAAAATTTTCTTCATACTAATAAAAATTCAATTTACAATTGTTAATTTTTAAAATCTCATATTTTTGAGATTTTAGCAAGTGTCCCAAGAAATTATGTTTGTAAGTTAATCAGTTAGATTTTTCTCAATATTCTAAAAATAATTCAACTAAATTTATTTTTAGAGAACTTTTTTAATACCAATAACTTTAAAATCTAATATCAAAATTTTCATAGGTGCTGATTAAACTTAAACCTATCCAAGAATGTTGATTAGCCCTATTCACAGGTTTTGTCCCAAAATTTACATTATATAAATGCCAATATTTGATTACTAAAATTTAAACACTAATGTTTAAGGTCTGTTCTTAATCTCTCTCATGGAATTCCAATTATGTTTTAGGCTATCTAAATCTCACCAATTACAGATTAGTTAATGACAAATATTTATTATACAAAAATATTGACATTAAATTCCTTTACAATAGTTGAATGAAGAAATCTAGTTTGCAAATATACTAATGTTAGTTATAAAAACTAAATGTAGAAAGCATATATTTAACATAAATATTTTGAAAAGAATAAAAGAAGTAGATGAATAAAACCAACAACGCAATCAAAAAAATTTCAAACTGATTTAAAAAAAAAATTAATTTAAAAACCCTCCCATTCATGATCAATGTTGCCAAAATTTTCATGTTATCTTGTGATAAGACTTGCTCTAAAATAGTAAATTACTTCAACTTCTTTTTTATCTCTAACAACAATGTAATTGACGATGCTAACCCCTTGTGTACAAACTCAGGAAACACTTCGTAACTATGTTTAATCAATATACCAGTTGAACCCAGGAACAGTGTGAAAATCAATAATACAGTTCTCAATGTTTCAAATTTGAGAAGACAGGTAGCAAATTTAGGACTATCTTGTAGTACTGCTCATACTATCCACACAAAAAAACACACACTCTTCTAGGAGTGATAATGAAGTCTACAAACAGCAGTTAATAGTTGTAATAATTACTGAAAATGTATTGAGTTTTATTGAAAATTTGTATTATATATCAGATCTATATCCAGAAGATTTAATAACTTGGAGAAACTGTGGTGTAATTTTTTTATTACAAATAAATAAAACCTCTTAACTACAAAACTTTTTTAAATTTAAATCCTAATGTGCATTTCGATTTTAAAGCAATTATCTCCAATGTTAACAACCTGTAAACACCTGTTACACTATGCGACCAACTACGTAGTGCCGATGTCCTGCTCTTTCTTATCACCCAGCCAAGACCGATATATATATATGAAGTTAATATATTACTATTGTAAGTAATTTTATCTACCAATAAGTGCAATGATTTTACCTTGTGTGATGAGGCGCCTTTCGGTCACTTGACCATTGTCGAATCACTCAAAGAGTGATTCGACAATGGTCAAGTGACCAAAAGGTGCCTCATCACACAAGGTAAAATCATTGCACTTAATGGTGGATAAAATTACTTACAATAGTAATATATTAACTTCATAAAGTCACTGCAACGGAAAAACAATGGATAACGTAATATATATATATATATATATATATATATATATATATATATATATATATATTAACACCAGTATCATTACTATAATAAAGTCCGGTTCATCAACTCCTGTCCAAAAAAGTGTTAACATTACAACATTTGGATTTACTGGTTTGTTATTA
The DNA here is from genome assembly GCA_036971475.1 of Prosapia bicincta. Taxonomy (NCBI): domain Eukaryota; kingdom Metazoa; phylum Arthropoda; class Insecta; order Hemiptera; family Cercopidae; genus Prosapia; species Prosapia bicincta. The sequence continues at coordinate 268,383,680 of JBAIZL010000001.1, read as the reverse complement.
ATGTTAAAATATTATACAAAAACTATGACTACAACAATCACTCAACTAACGAATATAATAGAAAATAACTGTTAACTCCCTCACTACATCAAATTGATAGGAGAGAAGTGCACCTTGCTGCTACATAATTAGCGAGAGAGTGTAAGAAGCATGGTGAAACTGTTAAAGATATATACACAGACAGTATCTTTTATTACCTTGTTTTTTGTTATCTAAAGTGCTACATTTCTCATTATATTTACAGAAGAGTGAAAACTTTAATTTTAATTAACAATCACATGCCGCAACATATATTGTGTATATTTGAAGATGTCAGGTGCCCTATCATTTTTTTGTGTTAAAACACTTTTCAAGTTTAATCGAAGACATACAAAGGTCTCTTGTATTACATTTGAGAACTTTCAGAATAGCAAACACTTTAGCATTAATAAGACTACATTGTAGTTAATCTGAAGTGGCATCCTGATGCATTAAATGCAAATCCAATAAAATAGTCAAGTTTCACACCATCAGTCAAAAATAACATCACCAAAGTATTAAGGTACAGAAATACAGTATAATCTTATTCGCAAAGCTGGTTCACATAGAATCATTTCCAATCTTGCCGGCTTCATATCTGTGTACAATAGAGATTTCACTGCTTGCTTAACCTGTTGTGGATTGCTACCTCAACTAATGTGTCATTGATTAGTCGCTTCAGACTATATAATATCAAGACATATGCCTCACCGATAGTCAGTCTGCTTGACCCTTGTTAATGTGTTATTCTATCCGCACTTCAGATAAGCAAGTACAACAGATTTCTCATGAGTTGAAGCAATTTTTTATCCTCTCGAAACTGACAACATAAAGAAAGATATTTATATCTGTTCTCAGAATAAATGCGAGGACAAATGAAGTAAGATTTTTATTGAGGTTCTTATCAGCTGATACATAGGTCACGCTCTTAATCTAGTCGTTATTGTTCAGTTACATCTTAGTTGTTTGTTGCAATCGTCTTAACTTGATTGCATGATTCTCGATAGTGGACAGTAAACATAGATATTGATGATGACAATGATACTTTTTTGCTATTATATCAACACGGTTTTTCTAATGTAATTAGTGTGAATACATTTTTGAAATTATTTTAGTTTCTTACAACTGTAAAGCGAACAATTCATTGTTTGGTATAACGGAGAGCCATATCAACCATTAACCATCAGATCACAAATAATAAAATATTTTCAACTTATTTTACATATTTATTATTTTAAATATTAATAATGAATATTTTTATTATTTTTGTGAATATTTTGTTTATTAATAACAATTACAAATAATTAAATAAATTTATCCTTCAATTTTTCAAATTAATAAATTATCAGTAGGTAAAAATTCCCAAAATGAAATAGATAACTAGTGATGTGAGCCGGGAATATTCCTAGTGGGAAGGGAATTTATAAATGGGAATATTTCCAGGGAACTTCCCAAAGGCTTTATAACTTCCCAAAATGAGGGAATTAATAGAATAAACTCTTTTAAATGGTTTTATTTTGTCTTGAACTGTTTTGAGACTTAAAGTGATTCTAAATGATTAATAACAAAGACAAATAATAAAAAATTTGTGATATACTATGGCAAAAACTTTAATTTTATCCGTGATAAAAATTTTGAGAGCGGACTCGGTTGATTACGAGACCGAGACCCAAAATCAATTTCATTATAAGCTCAAAAAACACAATGATATACGTTTTGAAGAATACTCAAGTTAAGTAGCTAATTTATTCATCAAAAATATTATTAAATTATTTGTTTTTTATGGTTGAATTGAAATGTTTCAAACCATTTCTGTTTTTCCTAATTGTGACAATCAAATCTAATTTAAATAATCAAATTTATTAAAAAATTAAATATTTTGTATTTAAGGTTCAGTTAAAATCACCTATTAGTAATTTGGGAGTATTTTTCACTATTTTATAACAAGTATACAATAATTTGTAATAGATTTAAAATTTTGATAATTTTCTTTGATACTAGAAAACATGATAGTGATCCACCAAGCAATCATGTGGTATTCAATAACATTTAAAGATGAACACAGCCAGTTTACTGTTAAAATACATAAGTATCAAAATTTTTAAATTTATGTGAAGGACTTAAGACTTAATTAATTTTTATTTTTGAATATAGCTCTTTATAAATTGATTTATATGTTCACACTAATAGATTAGTTCTAAGGGATTTAAAAAACCTATGCGTTTAGGAGAAAATCATAAGTTCCCATAAATTCCTGGGAATTTATGAATTTTGGGAATATTCCCTGGGAATTTTCCTCCAAGTATAAATTCTTGGGAATTTTACATTACTATAAGTAATTAATACTTTATAATTTTTAATACTTTGTAATACTCTTGAATTTTGTAGTCCATTACGTTCGGTGAATCTTAATCACTTTAACATTCATTTTTTAACTATCCGAACTTTATATTAGTACTTTGTATTTAAATTTAGTAAATTTGTGAAAACTTACTGATACAGAACGTTTTTGATCGCTATGTGGCCATCTTCATCAGTGTCTTGGTTGTATTGTTTGTTCGTTTAATATGTTTGTACTTTGTGTTTTTGTGTGTCTGTAAATTTCACATTGTTCTAGTGTGTTGAGTTCTGGTCCTTTTTTGTTGATGTACAAGATTTCTAGGTTATGGTAAATGTCCGTGTGTCCTGTTTTTTTATGTGATTGTAAAATGCTGAGTTGGTGTTCTGTTTGTGTTCCTTGACTCTACACAATATCAAGAGCACAGTGGTACAATATATTACAATAAAAATATTGAAAAGAACCCCAATACCACAAAAATAATCAAAAATAACAAATAAGACAAGTTACTTAAGATTAAACCCTTATGTACATTTCGATGACCATGTCATCATCATCAGAGGGTCTTGTTACAAAACACAACCTAGCACACAAGAAGTTACAAACTAGAATGATGTAACTTCTAGATAGAACTATCATTCTAGTTTGTAACTTCTTGTGTGCTAGGTTGTGTTTTGTAACAAGACCCTCTGATGATGATGACATGGTCATCGAAATGTACATAAGGGTTTAATCTTAAGTAACTTGTCTTATTTGTTATTTTTGATTATTTTTGTGGTATTGGGGTTCTTTTCAATATTTTTATTGTTCCTTGACTCTGTTTAAAACTGCACTTGTTTGCCCAATGTAGAATTTGTTGCATTTTTCGCAATTTAGTTTGTATACGCCTGGTACTTGTAGTTTATCATTGTTGTTGGTGTTGTGTTGTATTTTGTATGGTAAATTGTTTTTAGTTTTGTATGCTAGTTTGTATCCTGTTTTTTGAAATTTGCGGGCTATTTTATTTGATGTTTTGTTTATGTATGGTATTGTGATGTATTTGTTTTCCCTGTCTGTAGTGTTAATTTTAGTGTTTTTATTTTTTTGTATATTGTGCCTTATATTGTTAAAGTGAATAATTTATAATACTATTATTTATATTAATACTTATAAAATTACTTAAGTTTGCATTCAACATAATTCAGTTGCTGTGACACCAAGTTTACACTCACTGGGTTGCTCGTTAGGCAAATGACTTCCTGTTCAGGATTGTGAAGATATTCAGTGGGAATGTATCATTTTTTTGTAATTTTCATAGAAATGTTGAATGCCTTTTTTACAGTTTATCCCTAACTATTAACAATTGAAAAAATATGAGATATGATCTCTTACTTCTATAAACATCTACAGTAATCCATTCCATGTAAATCATTTAAAGAAGGTTGAGTTGTCCGCAATTTGTATAGCTGAATGAAAAATATTCAATCACATATTGTATGATCTTTGCCGAAAACAAAGATCAATTATCGTCTCACATATTATCATAATATTGAATAGATGACATTTCTTTTTTATGAGAAGACTCTCTGGTTCGCTATAATTAGTCATGGGAAATAAAGCAATCAAAAAGTTGATTGTTTCGGAAATGTTTAGAATAGATTGCAAGGATTAGCAAATATCAGGCATGATCTCCCCAGCAGATTTCAAAATTTTGTGGGTAATAAGCTTATGATGAGTTGTTTTTTTTCATCAGAAAATTATTTTTTACCTTTTAGAACGTAAAAATTATATTTCGTGTTCTTTTTTTGAAGTCGGTTCGTTTTTTTAAAAAAATATTTTCTTCATTTTTAGAGAGTTTATCTTTAATTTCTATTTACATCATAATCTAATTTTGTTTCTCGCTGTCGATTATGTTGGCAAAGTTGACATATTTATTCACACAAATTTCCGATGTGTATATCCCTCTAACCATATTGCTTGATCGTTGTTCAAATAATTGACATGCCGTTGAAGAATACGATAAACAAAACAGTTTGTCAAACAAATACATAGAGTAATTTGTTGGAAATTCCCTTTACAAATGTTGTTCCTAAACTCCTACATATTATTTATTATCTTGCAATTATTCTTTTTTATTTCAGTTTAAAAACATGTTAATAATCACATAATGCAATAACTTAGATAAATATTCAATGACACTGTGTCTAATAATTATTAGGAAAAACATTTTGTACTTCTAAAATTTTATTAAAAATATAAGTGAAAATTGATAGTAGTTATATTTAGTGAATTTATCTCTTGATAATTAGTGAGGTAACTAGGTTTTCATCTGAGGATTATTGAATATCTTGATTACGGTAAATGAACTAAGTCAGATTTTCAGTGTATTTATTTTAGCTTATCTAATTCGAGTTATATCAATATGAGTAGACCATCAAAGAAGGCGCTTTTCAACGAGGTAAATCATTCATCGAATGAAGTAAAATGCATCAAAAAGTATTTACGTTATTATTTACATTTATTTTATTACCACAGAAGGTTAATTCGGTAACATTGTAGCAGCAACCTACGATATTTTGGAAAATTGTTTAAAACCACCAAATAGGACGATATCCACAAGAATTTTCATTTTATTGACCAAGGAAAGTTACTTTTTTTCAATTTAAAGTGGGGTATTTTTAAAATTTCAGTGTGGAGGCATAAGTTGTGAATGGGCGCGGAATGATACAAATGTTTTGAGACGTCACGACTGTAGTGACGTCATGCTAACTCTATATACATTGTTTACTTGTGGCTCTGAGAAAAAAACATTTTCATTCATTGTTATGCTTTTCGAACAATAATTATGAATTAGTAACTCGCAAAATTACCACACTTTCTGTTACTCCCAAAAAATTATTAATTTCACAAAGGAAAAACATCAACGTTAACTAGCCCTTTGCAGCACAACATACCTATGAAGTACCCAGTCAGGAGGATTTGGTACTAATTTTATACATTTAACCATTTAGGTAATGTATAAATTTAAAACCAAATCTATCCTAACTGGAGACTTTTTAAGTATATTAAAATAAACATTGTTTCTCAAATATCTACACACACAAGATATGTGTGACGTCTCTGTATCAGGAAAATTGTAATTCCTCCCATACATGGTACTAATAGCGCTGGTAAAAATTCAAATTGCCCACCCAAAATTCAATGCATATAAAACTGTTTAAAAAAATGTCCTGAAGTTATATTAATAATTATTGTTAGTTATTGCCATGGAAGGTTAATTTTATATACCAATGAAGTGTCCAGTCAGGATAGATTCGGTTGTAATTTTATACGTTCAACCAAATGTACACATATAAGGCTAGAATAGAGATCATGTGACGTCACATTGCAAAATGTATTACTCCGCAGAAGTAGATGGCTAATTAGATAATTTATAAAATTACAACCAAATCTATCCTGACTGGACACTACATGTATATTGTAAGTTAGGTAAATAGTAGTATATAAAAATTACAACCAAATCTTATCCTGACTCGAGACTTCATTGGTATATTGAAATATAAGTATATGTAGTGCGCCTTAGTTACGCGGACAGGTAAATTTTTTACCTAAATTGAACTTAACAAAATGGTATTTATTTCCCTGAGCAAGAGTTTTTCTATTTTTTTTCGTATCTCATGACTTACTGCGTCGGCCAGTATATTATTTTTCGCTAAAATCATACACTTGGGCACGGGAAATGAATACCTACTTTGCGAGGCATTATGCTAGTTTCAATGAAAATAAAATCATTGTTAAATTTTGTTTACGGTTTTAGGTTAGCGAGGAGGGATGGGGGATGAAATAAATTTTTCCCAAAACTGTAATTATTTGGTACGTCAGCAAAAGTGTTTTAAATTATTTTGGTAATCGTTATGAGTTTCAGCTTTGGCCGGTATAATTTATTGCCCGAAATAGCTTATATGGCTAAAATGAACTAGTACCACTTTCTGCATCAGCCGTATATTATTATAAATTAGTATAAATTATCAATTACACTTTTATAACTTATGAAACATATAAATGTAAGAGATATTATATAATATTTCAATTAAAACTTTTACAGTTTACCTCTGTTAAAGTAAATATTCAATGTTTTGTATTTGTCAATATCAATGGTAGTTGTGTAATACTAATTGAAGTTATAAGTCTGTATATTTGTAACTTCTCTTCAGCTGCTATTGTGCTTTAATAACATTTTTGAACTTTATAAAGTATTACTATTCTTTCATCAATATATCTCAAGAAAATGAAGTATAATATTTTCAATACTCGCCGTTTATGTTTTAGATTTTGAAGGTAGTTTTGTTATACTAGCCGAAGATAAAAGTCTGTCTATTTGTAATAATTTGCGTAGTATATGTACATTAGCTTAGTTATATATACAATTATAAGTAACATAGTTCGAAAAATATTACTTGCGTGCATATTCGAAACTTTACTTCTATGTTGAAAAATAACAAAATTATACTTAGTTATGAAAGAAATACTAATTGTTAATGTTTCGAATTATTAAGGTTGCTATGCAATATTAATTGAATATATAATAATTATTTACTTTCAGTCTGTTTCTTAATCATTGGGAAACCAGTGTACGGCCAGATGTTTTGTACGTAATAATTTTCATTTGGAAGGTTGGATACATGTTCTTATTTTAGCGGCAGAATCCTATATCTGCAGGTTGTCTGTAAATAGGTGTGTGTAGTATTTAAGTGCAATGATTTGTTTTGTGCGTGAAATAGTGTGTGTAAGTGAATTTCGTGTGTGAAATAGTGTCTGTGATTGTTTTAATGCGGGATTTTAATAAATCTTTGTGTGTGGTGGAGGGTTAGTTAACGTTGATTTTTGCTATTTCTCCCACATACGATATTTTGGAATATTGTTCAAAATCACGAAAAAATACGATATCCACGCGAAATAATTAGTCAAAGCATAAAAATTAGTACAAAATGTTTTCTTCTCGGAGCCCTAAGATAGGTATAAATAGTGTGTACCGTGACGTCACAGACGTTTGTATCACTCCGCGCCTATTCACAACTTGTGCTTTTGCCAAAAAAAATTTCCCCTACTTTAAACTTAAAAAAAGTAACTTTCCTCAAAAAAAAATTCATATCGTCATTTCTTGAGGTTTTGAACAATAATCCGAATTATCGTAGGTGTCTGACGTAAAATATGTTTACCAAATTAAGAAAAAATAATGTTTTCGACCAAAAAACAAAAAAATATCAATGAAAATAGCCTTTTTACGTTTCATGCAAATATAGGCCCAGTTTAGGAATGTAAACATTTACCAAAAATATTTACAATAGTAATATATTAACTTCATATATATATATATATATATATATATATATATATGATTATTGTGCATAAGCTCGGCACCGTACGATATTTTGAGAAATTGTTCGAAACCATCAAATAGGACGATCACCAAAAAAATTTTTTTTAAATTGAAGTAGGAGTTACTTTTTTTCAATTTAAAGTAGGGTAATAAATTCAGCACGGATGTAGAAGTTGTGAATGCGCGGAGTGATACTTACGTCACAGTGCTGCGCATAAGTGCATAAGTAGCAACGACCGCAGTAAGTCATGCAACCTTACGTATGTAGATATTTGAGAAACAACTTCTCCAGTTAGGATAGATTTCAGCATTTTTACTTCAAAATATACCTAAAAAGTGTAAAGTCAGGTTAGATTTGGTTTTAATTTTATACATTGAAATACAGTTGTAACGTCACAAAGCATTTGTATCACTCCGCGCCTATTCACAACTTCTACATCCACGCTGAATTTTTTACCCTACTTTAAATTGAAAAAAGTAACTTTCCTACTTTTAACAAAAATAAAATTCTTGTGGATATCTTCCTATTTGGTGGTGTTAAACAATTTCCCAAAATATCGTATGGCGCCGAGCTTCAGCATTTTTACCCAAAATAATATTAAACGTAACATTTAAAATATACTACTGAACTACCAAAACTGGGCATTCTTGGTAATACAAAAGAGATGGGGTTAAAACAATTAGATGTCCATTACCTACAGCCGGGCATCACACAATGAAAATATTTTCAAGCTTCAATAAAATAGCATTTCTTTCTAGTCAGATTTATTCAATTCACACCATTTTGATATTAGAGAAACCATCATGGTACAATGTCAAGGTCTAAAATAAAAATGAGCATTACATTTAAAAATCGCATGCAATGTTCCGGCATTAGATTGAATAAATATTACAAACATACTTACATCAACTCTCTTTCCATGACCACCAGTGTCACTCATGATGAATTTTTATTTGTTTTAAGGTGTAATATCTTCAAGATTAATGAGAAATAAACCCTTAAAACTCACAACGAAAATTATGCAAAGATCGTCTGATTAATGGCGTCTCTAGCTTTAGCGGCTAACAACCAAGCAGCCTGCACGTTCCAGTATCTGTTTCTAAATACCACTTCCGTTAATGTACACTGTCAACGTAATTGAGAGAAAAGCATTTATAATTCCATTGTCAAAATATTCTAATATGTATATATACGATTATAAACTATTCTTATATTTGAAATATTTTTATTTATTAACTATATTACAAGAAAACGTATCACCATATTTAATATATTTAGTTTCAGTTTTGTTCGATATTGTAGACACTATAATTAGTCTTCGAAATGTAGCTCGCATATATACCAAGTATGATTCTTGTTATAGTAAGTACATTTTAGTATAAGTGATATATAAACCTACACTATATAACACTTAGGGAGTTTCTGGACATGTGTCCCATTGTCGAATCAGACTATAACAAGTAGTACTATATGGAAGCTATAAATTATTTTCAAGTGTTTTTAGTGAAATCTAGTAGCTCACGTGAAAATGTAATCAACAAATTTTTAGATTTAATTCCACATCTAATTTCTCGTCTAGTATAACAAGCTTATCTTTTGTTAATTGAATATATATTATTAACTTGAAAAGAAAATTATGCGAATCAAGGCGTATTTATTTTAATATTTATTACGTCATTATTAAGAGGAATAAACAATACTTCATGTATATGTATATATATATATATATATATATATATATATATATATATATATATATATATATATATATATATATATAATATATCAAATGCATTTTATAATTATTCATTGGCTTCGAACTGCTAATATACGTATAAAAATACATAACTAATACTTATTATTACATATTTATAATTCAAAGATATTACTTCCTAAAGGCGAGGTACCTCTTAACTGTACAGATATTTATTCATTTTCAAATGTACCTTATCATATACATAGAAATTGCTTATATAGAAATTAGTAAAATTCATGCTAAATATACAATAAAAGGATTGTAAATGAAAGAAAATACAAAAAAGGCAATGTTATTATGTAATACAAAAAAAAGTAATATTTCTGTTTCTCGATAATTTACAAAAAAAAGTATCCCTCTACGTATAATACCATATATTAAGTGTTCATTTTCAAAAGCTGAAATTATTGCCAAAGCTATGGTATTAATAACATCTTCTCTTGATAATAATTTTTAGTCACTTTTAAATTAAATGGATAAAATAATTCTTATTATAACACTGTTTCAATTCAATAAACAATTCCTTACAACTGTTTGGTTCGTTGTTATTTAAATTTAAAGATGAGAATCAAACTACAAATATTATTATCCCATAACAAACAGCAATTTATATAATACACCAAGAATTATGATTAGTCATTGCGAAAATCAGAATAATCAATTGTAATGCTATAATCTGCATAGAAGATTTAAGAAATTACAGTGGCTTTTGCAATGAGAAAAAGAAGTTTGTGATGACCGTGCGAATCGCTCAGTCAGAATCAAAATGGCGGGTGCAATGTTGTTTGAGAGATCATCGTTGTCAACATCAAACAGAGAAAATCAGTTAAAGTTAATTAATCAGGATGATCCGGATGAAAATGATGAAGAAAATATACGATCTAAAGAACAAGGTATTCTACAGCTTGGGGAAAAGTACAAAAAAGAAGGTAACGCAAAAGAACTTGCAGATTTAATCAAGGCTACTCGTCCTTTCTTGAGTCAAATTAGTAAAGCTAAAGCAGCAAAATTAGTTAGGTCTTTAGTTGATTTCTTTTTGGATTTAGAAGCGGGTATTGGTATTGAAGTTCAGTTATGTAAAGAGTGTATTGAATGGGCGAAAGATGAACGTAGGACGTTTTTGAGACAGTCATTGGAAGCCAGACTTATTGCCCTATATTTTGACACAGGTATGTTTACAGAAGCTTTACAGTTGGGTTCTAATCTACTGAAAGAACTAAAAAAATTAGATGATAAGAATTTGCTAGTTGAAGTATTGCTTCTAGAAAGTAAAACATATCATGCACTTAGTAATTTATCTAAAGCTCGAGCAGCTCTTACTTCTGCTAGAACAACAGCAAATGCTATATATTGTCCTCCAAAAATGCAAGCAGCACTTGATTTACAATCTGGAATATTGCATGCTGCAGATGAACAAGATTTCAAAACTGCATATTCGTACTTCTATGAAGCTTTTGAAGGTTATGACAGCATAGAAAGTCCTAAAGCATTAACTGCTTTAAAATACATGCTTTTGTCCAAGATAATGCTAAACACACCTGAAGATGTTCAGCAGATTGTGAGTGGGAAACTAGCGTTGAAGTATGCTGGAAAAGATATAGAAGCAATGAAGAGTGTCGCCCAGGCAAGCCATAAAAGATCGTTGGCAGATTTTCAACATACACTGAAGACCTATAAAAAAGAATTAGAAGAAGATGTAATTGTACGAGCACATTTAGGTACACTTTATGATAACATGCTGGAGCAAAATTTATGCAGAATAATTGAACCATACTCAAGGGTTCAAGTTGAATTCGTATCATCTCAAATTAAATTGCCAAATCTTCAAGTTGAAAAAAAGTTGTCACAAATGATTTTAGATAAAAAATTTCATGGAATTTTAGATCAAGGTGAAGGTGTACTTATTGTTTTTGAAGAATCAGTAGTTGATAAAACTTATGAAATGGCTTTAGAAACAATTAACAGCATGGGAAAAGTGGTGGATACTTTATATCAAAAAGCAAAAAAACTCTCTTAAATAGCCTAGTAAGTTTATTGTGCAGTTGAACAGATGGTGAGATATATATATGTATTACAGACTTAATTTTTTTTTTTAAATTAACTTACAATTACAACTAACATTTATATTTTTTGGCAATTATGAAAAATTTTTTAAAAATTGATTCTCTGTATTCTGTTAATGTAACCTATAAATCTGGTCATTTTGTACCCAAACAAAACTAACCTAAATCAAAGTTATAAAGTAACAGCTAATGATTAAATAGTTTATAATGATAGTTTTTGCATCATTAGTTAATGCCTGTCTTTTCAATAACACTTTATAAATGAAACAATTATTTGCTTTTGATAGAAATGATCGTGTGTTTAACATAGATTTCTTATAGTTTGTAAATTTCAAGTAGGCCTAACATTTTTTATACTGCATTTCTAAATGTATATTAAATTCTTATATATACCATATGAAAAAATGAAAGATATTTTTTAAATTTAATAAAACACAAAAATGTGTATAAACATTAAAAACTAGTACGATCCCAATGTGGTTGTTCTATAAAAAATCCATGTATTTATTAAAACACCTGCTGTATTACAAGTTGCCTAAATTTTAAATCACTGAGATTGAAATAAATCATCAGTGTAGTTTTTATACATCCATAATCTTGAATAATAATAAGAATAGTTCCTAGTTGAAAAGTTGATTTTTATTCAGTTTTTTAAAAACAAATTAAAATTAGGTTGTAATGTGTAAATACATCTTTGCCATATAATTAGAATAAACCTATTTCAGTTGTTTTAAAAAGAGTATTGAAGATTGAGTTTTATCAACAAAAAAAATTAATAGTTTTTTGTAAGAAGTTCATTTTAATTTACCCAGATTTTACAATCTATAATTTCGGCATTATATAAGAAAGAAAATTTTAGTTTCTATTGTCTGATATATATATATATATATATATATATATATATATATATATATATATATATATATATATATACTAACATATTTTGTCAGTATGGTTGTTTTTGAAGTTAAAAAAAATTGTTTTCTTAAAACGGCACAAAACATATGAAGTTGATCGTTACAAATTTCATTTTTATTTCAAGCGAGAGTTATTAATAATTTCTTTTTCAGTGTTGTTGGCATTTTTGTATAAAACAAATGATTAAAATATGTATATAAAGATGTAGAATATGTTCAATATTCTGTTATTCCTACTTTCATTAATATAATACTGAAAAAAATAATCTTAAATGCATTAATTTATTCTTAGAAGAACAGCAAGTAGTTAATTATAGACAATTTTAATCTATTTATTTTTTAAAGATATAAGTTTTTTAAAAGATTAATGTGTTTACCATAGAGACAACAGTTTAATAAAAAATTAATCCAAACTGCTTTGTTTTTTTGTTTTCCTGCTACTATTGGTGTAAGATTCTATGTCAAATTTGAAGGTTCAGCAATGATATTAGTTTGTTTACCTATAGAAAGAATTAATTAGTGCAAAGTTTGAAATTAAAAGTTTAAGTTGTCACATGTTGTAATTGAAAGCTTGTATTTTATTATTAAATAATCAGTATTTGTTATTGAAGCAATATACATATTTTTATCCATGATTATTATAAATTCATAATAAATAATTAATATTGTTATTGTTTATATTTCATTTTATATATACTTCAAGCCACTTTTGTAATTTCATTCATTTACCTGTAACTAATTATTTGCAAAAACCTAAGTGAATACTTTTCAATTTACGTGCTGATGTGTTTCGAAACAATCATTTCATTTATGAAGCTGACTCTCTTGGTGTTAAAGAGTGTTAGCTTCCTAAATGAAACATGTCAGCAAATAAGTTCATAAGTATTCACTTTGTTACTCAATAATTTCTTATACCCTAATAAGTGAATTCAAGATGATTGCAACAAGCAACTTTAATTTCATTATCCAGTCATTTGTTGTATATTTTGATTTTTAAAGAAAAATATCAAATATGCAAATTTTTAAGGCATAATGTAATAATTGACCGGATGGCTGTCAACTTTGTCCTTTTCACATATTTTACTCAAAGCATTAATTTCACATATGTAGAAAAATATCTTATAAATAATAAACAGGTCATTTCAAACTCCACAAAACATCATTACTACTTAATATTTACAAAATGTGAACAAAATTTAATGTAGCAACAAAATATAGTATAAAATATTTTTTTAATACTACATTAAAATACACATACATTATAGTATATTTAAAAGGTGTCCAGTTGGGTTATATTAGAATTATATAATTAGAGTAACGATGGCAATGGTGCATATTTATGTAGTAGTAGATGGCACAAACTGGTTTGACAGATGACATTTATAAGCTTTTTCATATGTAACCAGCAATGTAGCTTGTGTTTTACTTTACAAATGCTACATTCGGAAAGTTTATGCTTTTTTTTATAATAAAATCTATCAACAAAATATGTATGTATAATTTAATTCAGGTTTATAGTAATGTAGATAAACAATTGTTTTTTTTTTCGAAGCTAAGCCTCTACTCATAGCTTGTTTTGAAATGCGTCAGCAAGTAAGTTCGAAAGTATTCACTTAGTTATGTATTAATTAATCATAGTGTAATCAGTGAATTCAAAATGATTACACCAGGCAACTTCAAAATTAATAGTCCAACACAACACATATAAAGGAAAATTGCTTTCTATTTTTCTACTTAATATTGTTATTCTGACATATGTATATACATATTTATATTAATTGTAATTATAAAATAAAAAGAAACGAGATAAAAATTTATTTGAAATTACTTTTTAAAACAATTTTATATTATTTGTTTTTATATAAATCAATTGTATAAATATTAATTGTTAGAATGTAATGTTTTATAAAAAGGCTACAATAATTAGCCTAATATCTGTTCTTTAGCTTGCAAAACTCATACTGTATGGAAGTTAAACGTAATTTCAGGATATGTATTAAAAGTGTCGGCAATGCATACTATAAATTTTAAAAACTTGTTTTTTATTATAACTTTTAATATATATTTTTTGCATTATGTCATCATAATAAAATATATAAATATTTTAAAAAATCTAATGACAATATTTTAAATTCAACAAATCTTAAAGTACTAAATATTTGGCATACTTCTAAAGTAAAAACTAATTCTTACAAATGAAGTTTGATGATGAGTGGTTTTCATGAAACCAACCATAATACGTAATAATATGATCTGTATGAGTAAAAAAAAGTATGAAAGGGTTATAAACTGTTAGTATTACATTCTTGAATTTTGTAGTCCATTACGTTCGATGAATCTTAATTAATCACTTAAACAATAGTTTGTGACTATCCGACTTTTAAATTTTGTAAATTTGTTAAAACTTACAGAGACAGAACGTTTTCGAAATGCCTGGTACGACACCAACAACAAAGATAAACTACAAGCACCAGGCATTTATTAAAAAAAACTGAGACAAATATAACACATTCTACATTGGACAAACAGGTCACACCTTTAAACAAAGAGTCGACGAACACAAACAGAACACCAACTCAACATTTTACAATCACATAAAAAAAACAGGACACAAATACACAGACATTTACTTACATAACCTAGAAATCCTACACATCAACAAAAAAGGATCACATCTCAACACTAGAAGAATATGAAATTTACAGACACAGTATAAACATATTAAACGAACAAACGCTATACAAATAACACATACTCTTTGATACTATCGAAATCCTGCCTCAGTATCGAAAACGTTCTGTCTCAGTAAGTTTTAACAAATTTACAAAATTTAATGTTTGGATAGTCATAAACTATTGTGTATGTGATTAATGTTAGTATTACTTTTAAATGACAAAAGGGTTTAACCCTAATAAACCAGTTTGTTGAACACAAAAACAAATAAGGTTTTTTTTAAAGTAAAAGATATCCAGCAGCAAATAATTAAAATGACAAGCTATTAAGTTAACTGTAACAAATGTTTTAAGTCAATCTAAAATACCGCTATAGTGCACAAGAATCTATGATTCAGGCCAAAATATAAACATTTAATTGCTGAACATAGGTAGGAGTAGTGTTATCAAGGGACTTTCTATATTATTGCTTTTCAATTGTATGAATTGGGAACTTTTAAAACAGGAATAACAAAGAAGGAATACAAAGAAGTTCTAATGTAAAAAAAGGATTTTTAGAATCTGGGAAATATTATTTTACATTTGAAAAAACTGTAATTCTGTTTTTTAGTTTGTGATGATGTAATAAGATATATGATCGCTTTTTGTTGAAAGGGCGTAAGCATTGTTTTAAAATTGAAATTTATTGTATTTCATATAGAGGACATTGATACAATAATTTCGATTAAAAAGGCCCCTCTTGATCTATCCACTGAGGAAAAAAAAATTGATGTTTTTGGTTTTTGTTGAAAGGGCGCAAGTCATTGGGCAGTTTTTGTTTAATTTGTTTTAGAACTTTTCTATAAAAAATTAACTTCATCTTTATTTCAAGGACTTGTCGACATTGTTGATATCTAGCAATGGTGGCCTAGGTTTAAAGGACCTAAATTCGCTTATTTTAAAATATGTTGTTATTGTAGGAACTAACTGAAAAGAGTTATGAATTAATGGATTTGTATCAATATTTAACATAAGTAAAAAGAGAATTAGACAAGTTCAACACTTTAAACTAGTTGGACAAACTCCAGAGAAAAAAGGATTAGTCATTTTCCCATTACAGTGGGAAGAAAATCTACTATCTCTCAGCAGAGCTCAACAATAAGCTTATATAGAAAATGTGTTGTGACAAATACCCCATCTGCAAGGTAAGCAAATTTTGTTATTAGAATTTATATAGGGACAATTTAATTACAAGTTTTGACATCTGCAGGTTGATGTATGCTGCAAATGTAAGGCAAAAAGTAACAATGAAATCACCCCATGTAAATTCTGTAACTAAACAAGTTGCTGAAGCTAAACTCACATTCCATGAATAAAAATGTTTTTTTTTTTTTTGTGTTGTGCATCTTGAGGTTTTCATAGAAATTACACTTGTTTGTTACAAACAAGTGTAATAACAAGTTTTACTCAGCTACTAAACATTAATCATCTGCTGATGCTGAACAAGAGACCCATGCTTTATCATGAAAACATTTCCTTACAAAAATGTCAGTAGAAGAGTTGTACTGTTTAAGACAACTTTCTCTAAACGTATTTGACATACATAAAATTAAAGAAAATAAAACTTGTATTAATTTGTATAAAAAAAAGGCTATGGTGAGGTTTCTTAACTTTCAAACAAGTATTTTTAAAATATCCCTGAAAAATATTCAGAATTGTGGGTTTTCTATGATAAATATTTTGGGTTCAAAATAAAAATCAGGCCTCGTCTAGAATCTGCCTTTTCGAAGTTTTAATAAAGTTCACAACACTATCCTCTATGTGGGGATAGCTTTTTGCCATGCGGTTGAGATTTTGATATTAATTTCAAAATCTCAAAACACATCACAGCATAGCAATGTAAACAAGGTCTGGCAACACATAAAATCCAGTAAATTAAGATTTGAATGGTTTACAGTACATGAAATCGAAAGACAGTTCAGAAACTTTGGATTTTAAAAATTGGATGAAGGTTCATTACAAAAAATCACGTATTTCTTAAAAAACGAAGGGTAAAAAAGTGAAGAAGACAAACAAGGAAAATTTTCAAATAAGTACATTGTTTCAATTTAATTATAATAAAGAAAAGGGAATATGCTCAGTAATCTGCATATCCATTTGGTAAAGTGGTCATTAAAACATAAAATACTAGACATTGTGGAAATGTCTGAGTGAGTACATTCCTGACAAGTATAAACAACTCTATGAAGCCACAAAAATTGAACTACAGCCACAAATGAAACACCAGCTAAATTTAATGACACTGACATAGAACCTCAGTCAATTGATGGTAAAAATAATGAAATTCCTATTGTAATTTTATGTATTATCTTCACTTTTCAAAACGTGAATTGTACAAATAACCTATTGAGTGTTTTTAATTATATAATTTGGAGTTTTGCCACATTATTTTTCTGAAGTTTAATATATAATATTTAAGATTTTTATTAAAAGATTGTATTTTTAAGAAATCTTAATGTTTACACAGAAACCGGTTTTACAAATATAGAGTATAAGTGTAACAGATTGTCAAATACCATTAATACTAGCAATAAAAAATATTTTTAACTACAAATTGTAGTAAATATAAAACAAAATTTTTTTTTTTATTTCCTAAAAGTTTTAAAACTGACTTGCGCCCTTATAACAAAAACCGATTCAAATAAAAGATCAAAAAATTTTAAACACAAAAAAAATAATACTAGTTGAAAATGCCTATTAGAAGTATTCAATTTATCTAGAAGAGAGAACAGAACAAATATTAAGAAAGCTCAGCACTGTGGCATGCCTTGAAAAATGAGGCCTGGGGCAGCAAATATACAAGAACCTATCAATAATAACACCTAATAAAAAAATCACCTATAAAAATACAAATAATTACTACTAGATAAGTATTACATCCCATATTTCAGTATTTTTTGTATATACATATGACACACATAAGCCATTGTTTTTAGAAAAAAAATATATATTCTAAATGGAAGATGTATTTTGTAAAAATTAAAATGATCGATGAAGATTTTTTGAGGAGTAATCCATCCTAATAGTCCAAAATCTTTTAAATATACATTCGAAATATAACATAAATTAAAATCACTGAAATATTTCGTAATCACGTTGAAAGTTTAATAATTTTTAAAAAATCTGAGATTCAAACACTGCAGAAAGTGATTGAGGTAACTTCATGAATAAAAAATTATGTATGAAAACAATCGCTCCAGGATGGAAAAATTTCAGAGGTTTGAAAAAGTATATTTGTACTAAATTAAATTGTAAATAACCTATCTGTTACAAGTGTATTATACTGTGCTACATAAATACTGTCCAATCAAGTGATTGTTGTGTGGTAAAAGGCTAGTGTTAGGTTGTCGACAGATGAGGAGTGCTTAAAACTGATTTTCACCACTGAATGATTGTGATTTTACCTCAGCCAATATCTCATTGAGACCATTCAGAATATGAAATAAATTATAGATATGTTTTTTATAATGTTAAAACCTCTTAAATTTGGGTTTATACATTTTTACAATGATATAAATCATTTTTCTATTTTTAATCATATTTACTCTCAGTAAATTTCTCCCTTTTTGATTTAACATTTTGTCCATTCTACTTTTGGGAGTTGAATCTCTGGTAAAGGAAACCCTTGGTTTTTGGAAATATTATTTATATTGAAATTAAATTCAATAACATTCTTTCATAATATTCTCAAAAAGTATAATTACACCTTCAACCCCCATTACATTGCAGAACCAGGTATATAGCAGGAGTATTCTTCAATTACTTTAAAAATGTATGTATTATATTTCCTTAATTTCATACACCTGTTTTGTATTTCCCACGTCTTTTAACTTTAGCTAATTCATGCTTTTCAAGCTCTGTACAATGTTTTTCTCCATACTATACTCTCTTTGTAACAGTATAGTGATCAGTGGGATGTGGATTCTATCTTACATTTCCTTAATTTCGTGTAGTATAGTGTTTCGTACTTCCAACAATTTTTAATTTGATATTATTATGCAGTTTTCAGACTGAGTTCAATATTTTCTATATACAGAGCAGTGGACACTGACATGTGCATTCAATTTATTTTTGCCATATCCTAGTCTGTTCTACTTGGGGCACATAAACTTGTTTCCCCTCACTTCCAGTTATATACTGGTATTGTTTTCCACGTGAAATTAGGGTATGCATTATTTTGAAAGCTTTCTGACCGGGCAATGTTAATTGAATTACTAGTAAAAACCCTTGATAGCAACAGAAGGAAAAATTATGCCATTGAAGAGAAGTTTCAAATAATTTAAAATTATTTATTTATTCTATGTAAATTTTAACCTTTAGAATAATTTACATACTCCAATTTCAGTGTTGTAGTAGAATTTTACTGTAATACAAATGGAAAAGAAAAATATACATTGTGCTTGAATATACATATAAATTTCTTTTACAACTTCACCTTTGTTGGGACTGTCTTCATGACTGTCTTCGGTCATCACCAGCAATCAGCTTTTCTAGACAGTATCCTTCAGTAATGGCTCATGGGCAGGTTGAACAGTAGCAACACTTCTGACCTGAGATCAATCGCATAAAGATTATAAATGTATTTATTATGTATATTGTCATTAGCGATTATTCAACATATAACATCATACATCATTATAAATAATAATAAAAATGTCAGAACCTCAGAGACTGTGTGATCATTCACTCAGTCACAAACAGTCTCGTTCGGCCTGGTTGCAGGGAATCCTGCAACACTCAGTGACGTCACTCCTATTGGAAAAAAATGCATTGGAAGGTCCAGACAAACTAAAACAGATAGGCAGCACCATAAGGCTCTTTAGATTGTACACAGCCTGCAACCTCGAAAGAGTTTGGTTAAGATCGGCTCCATCCAAAGAGATGCTTAACTACTACGAGTTTGTAGACAATCACAGCTAAGAACGAATTGAGATTGGTTTGTTAATAAATAAACCTAGGACTTGAGACACAGCGTGTTAAATAAGTAGGAATAAAATAAAAAATTCCAATATATTTCCTTCAATAGAATAGATCACAAAGTATTAAGTAATATCTATTTTACCTATAACAGCCCTTTAAGTTTTTGTGATTACGATTTCTTTGCTTTAAAAAAGAACTAAGATCTAATACAGGGGAACTTTTATGATCTGTTTCCCCCATAGGTTTTAGGCACCAGTCGCCACTGGTATCCTCTACTTTTTCACGCCCAGGGATCAATTGAAACAGGCTATCCCTCTGTCTGAACAGAAATAGTATATTAATCAAATTTAAAAAAACTAAATTTTTTTCATGATTTTTAAATCAATTTGTCATTGTACTTTTCCCAATCTTCCACAACCCAATAAATCAAATCTTTTATTGTCATTTCTTCAACTCATCTTCAATTGAATATTTATTGTTTTACATTAAATTTCACAAACATATTTTACAGTTTGATTTTTTTAACCATTCATTGATCAATAGATTACAAAATTTGGGATGGCATTTGGAGGGTAAACATTTTCTATTATAAATTTTAACTAAAATTGTGTCAGCTGGATGTTATGGAGACCTGCCAATTAAAAACAAGGCTTTATTTGCAAACTATTCTTTTTATTAAGTGTAACAGAGGAAACAATTGTTGCTCAAACCACTCTAGTAGAGTACCATTCTTATAAGACTTTGCAGGTTTAATAATTACTATGACTATAAGTAATTATTGCATAACTGAGTGAATACTTTAGAACTTATTTGCTAATGCATTTTGAAACAATTGATACATTTACGAAGCTGTCTACTGGCGGCTGTCGCACAAGGTAAAAGGTTGCGAGTTTATAATTTATGAGTGTAGTGGGATTGGGTTAAGTTGATTGTTTACTATGTAATAGAAAAGGTGTTAGATTCAAAGTGTGTATGTGGTCGTTCAAGATATTTTCTTTATCTGTTGCTTGGTATTTGTATACTTCATATTTTTCTGTAGCTGTTAATTTTTTACCATGTGGAGAATATTTAAATTAGTATGTATGAGTGTTGTGTGTTTTGTATGTGTTGCATAGCTAGATTTTGAAATTATGTTTTTTATGTGTTCATTGAAGCGTGTATGTTGAATGATCTACCAGTTTGGTTGTTATAGAAGCTGGTACAGTAAAGTTACAAGCAACTTTAATTACTATTAGCAATGAATTTTTGCAACAGCATTACTACATGCTAAAACTGTAGAACATTTCTTATTTGTTTTTAATCATTGGATGATTCTTCTTTCGAAACAACAACTTTAGTCAAAGTATCAATATTCAGAGCTGATTAATTGGTATTGTAGACCTAATAAGGGATTAGTTTTCTGATGATGGTAAGTCTGCAAAGTATTTAGGTATCCATCAACAAAAACAACATCGGATAAAAACTTGTCTGCAATTACTGTTAGGTGGCACATGAGAAGCCTCTTCCTCCTATAATCTAATCACTCTATACTGGCGGAAAAAGCAGAATCTCCATCCATCAATTTAATGAGCTGCAAAACGATGACTTTTTCTTGAATTACTAGACCTGTTTGAAACATCATTTTATCATAAACTGTTCGAGTTTTGTTCAAATGATTTTTTATTTGTCAAACCATAAAACCGTTCTATTTAATTTCTTTTTCAGACACTTGATTTTTGAGTGTGTTCTAATAATGGATTTCTCAACACCAAAAATCAACAGCCAGTTTTGTTGCACTTTCATCTCTATAAAGCTGTTTAAACTCTCCCAACTTTTCTTTCATTATTCCTGAGTTGTATTTTCATTTATCTGAAAACTAAATCTAATAAAATGATAAATACAAAACAAACTTTAGCAACAATAATTAAAGCAAAACTACTAAATTTTACTTTTGTAATAATATATCCCCATAAACATAAAACAATACTTTTTACAGTGAAAATGAGGTTATTACATGTTTTCTAGCCTTGATGTACATAACTATTATGTGTCAAAGTCTGAAGATAGGCAAATCTGCAACACATGCTCAACTTGGGGGACTATATTGTTAGGGTTATAGTGTCGTTTGAATGACCAGGTTATAGTTTGAAATTGTTGAGGCAGTCAATAACAAAATTTGATAAATTACAAAAATATTACTTAGAATTAGAGAATTCAAATAATATCTTAAGACAGCTGCTTTGAACGATATAGAAAGTAAATAAATAACAATGGATACTTGTTATAAGTAATAGTCTATTATAAGTAATTATTGTTTAACTGAGTGGAATACCTTTACTTACTTGCTGCCACATTTTGAAACGATCACTTTATTGACGAAGGTAACCCGCTACTGCCGACGATCGCTCAAGTTTGCTGGATGTATTAATGGGGAGGAGGTTAAGGTTAAGTAGTTGTTTATTATATAATGGAATAATGTGTTAGATTCAAAGTATGTGTAGTCGTTTAAGATACGTTTGCTTGAGCAATTGCTGGAAAAAGCGGGTTGACTTCATCAATGAAATGATTATTTCAAAACAGACCGCAAGTAAGTTCAAAAGTATTCACTGTTACACAATAATTACTTATAATTTAATTAATGAATTGAAGATGATTACAACAACCAACATTAATAGTCTATTACCTATGGCTTTTTGGATTAGGGTTCAGGAAATAACTACCATGTAATTTCCATATGATGTTCCGATACACGGTGGGAATCCACATATACAGTAGGTATCATTACCTAAATCCATACCTTTTAAATAAGTACAAGTGAAGCAGCAAAGGTCCAGTGACATGATATCAGAATATAATTTAAATAAATAATTTCAGTGACTTTCATGTGCGTCCTTTGTGCTTATTATATTCCACATTACTTTTGGTCAAATCTCTAGAAAAGTATTGTCAAATTCCATTTAGAGACACTGAAAATACTTCACCTTTAATTAAAAATTACTTAACCAAGTGAATACTTGCTGAGGCTTACTTACTGACGCGTTTCAAAACAATTGTTCCTTTTACGAAGCGTGAGTAGAGGCTTTGCTTCGTAAAAAGAACAATTGTTTTGAAATGCGTCAGCAAGTAAGCCTTATGTATTCACTTAGTTAAGCAATTTTTAATTATAGTTTAATCAGTGAATTCAAGATGATTACATCAAGAAACTTCACCTTTGCTGGACAACTCAGCAAAAGTCTGTTCTTGTACAACATATTCTGGATTATGTGTTTTCTGTTTGCCTTCAGTGTCCAAGGCACATACTCTGTCTTTTAAAGAACCAGGAAGGCCAAGTTCACACTATTTTAGTAGTTGTTTTATATTAAACACTTCTCTTTAGAATTAAATTTAAAAGCAAAATTTCTGAACTATGCCACAAATTAAAACAAGATTTACAAACTTGCCTATAGTAGCACTTACTTATATTTGTTGAGGACAGCCGTTTTGGGAGATGTGTCCCATTGTCAACTCAGACCGTAACTGATCTCAAGGTTTTTGTAGGTTAGGGTATTATATTATTATGGTGGTGTGGATGTATTTTGTGAGTATTAGGAGTTATGATGTCAAAAAGTGCTACTATAGGCAAGTTTGTAAATATTTACAAGTGTTTAGTGAAAACTAGTAGCTCATGTGAAGATGGAATCAACAAATGTAAAACAAGATCTCTATAGAATAGTTTTAACACAATGATACAAATAAAACAAAAATATTTACTTACCATAAGAGGTAAAGATATTCTAAAAATTATTACATGTTTACATCACTTAATTATTGACAAGGTTCAATTTTGTTATTGAAGTTAAATGGAAACTCTTCCAAACTTTATTTTGTCAAGAAAATTTATGCAGATATTCAAAAATATAAATTAAAGGGAGTATAGCAGAAGATAAGTAGAACTATTTTTTTTGCTACATATTCTTCAGGTGTTTAACATAAGTATTGTACTTTTAGTAAATTAATGAATCCATGCAGGGAAAAAATAGTCATTTAAGGTCAGCAATATCAGTAGGCTAATTCGACTGAAGACAAAATTAAAACCCAGTACCACAATAAAATTTATCCAAGTTCATTTTTTAAGGCAATCAGTAAATTTTTATTATTTATTAGTGCCTATGAACAATATAAAATAATTTTGAATATATGGGGAGAATAAGGTATAGATCTGATAATAAATACGAAGTGAATAAATCTTGTTACTGCTAGGTTGATGGTGCATGTTTCACATCATGTCTGACTATATGAATAATATTTGATCAAGCTTGTGAGTTAGCGTGATTAATAAATAACTGTATATAACGTCACAATTATAACACCTATTTCTCACATACGTTTCAATCACTTATGGAATCAACAGTTGAGCATTAGTTGTGATTATGTATTGGTCTTCTCATCAAAACTCTTATAAGAAATACAGTGTTCATAATTGTGCAGTTATTTATTAGCAAATCATGAAGTGAGTGTCAAGGTAGTCTCCTTCCTCTGGTCCATTGAGTGAATGTGGCTATGATTGTAAAGGTCTTTTGATTATTCTCCTTCCCAGATCCATAGTTATGGAGTTAGTGATATCCATATTATAATCAGTCTAGTTTACACTCACATCAGGTGGATGTCCACTGAAGAGAAGACTTTACTAATTAGTGAGACCTGATGGATAGTTTAGGAAAGGGAGAAAAGATACTGTATTGGTGTTATCTAACACACAAGGAATGCATTTTGGCAAGAGTAGAATTGAGATCATATGGTAAAGGAGATCTGTGATACAGTTCTAATTGGTCATCCCATACTATGATACTCCTTTGATTCCCAATGTCATTTCGGAAAACTACGCCGAGTTTTGGCCTGAAGACTATGAAATCTAAGTACCATAGAACGCCTTGTCAGGAAAGAGTGGTAAATGCCTCAACAATAATAAATAATTTTGTTTTCTCTGGGCATCATTCTTGTAATGTCTGACAACTTGTTACCCCGAGACAGGCAGTGTTAGCACTGAGATTATATATACGTCTAAAAGGGCTCAACTTGCGTTCTATGAGAAACATATTGTTGAAAACTATACCCTAGTTTAAACTTACCAATAAAAAAGTAGTTTAAACCATATACCTTATAATTTAAGTTTTTTACTCAATGTTGACAAGCTTTTAAATGCTCATTAATTTTGGGGGAGGGGAGTATCCCCGAACCTCATTTAATACCCCCAAGGCAATCTTATGGCCTCCAGAACAAAACTTACAACTCCACCCATGTCCAGTGCTGAATAAAGGTGAAGTTCTTGGAGAATTATTTTTTTTAGGCAGTCAGTAAAATTAGACTATTATTGGCTATGAAGAAAACGAACATAATTCTCAATAAACAAGAATAAGGTAGATATTAATACCTATGGTTAGGTAATAAAGGACAATTTTAAAATACTGTTTTTTTTTTTACTTTTACACCTAAGACTGTAAAATATGTAACAATATTAAGTAAGTCTGTATATTTATATGTATTACGGTGGTATGAAATTTTTTTCCTTAGAAAAGTGTATATATATATATATATATTTTTTTTTTTTATTTTGAAAGAAACCTATAATTTTATTTGGTATAATTCAAAAACGTTCTTGAGTTTGTTCATTTGAGAGAGGGACTGACTCAGAAAATGCCAAAGTTTTAACACAAAATCTGAGAAGATAACACAGCTGAATCAGATTTTAATGAAGAAATGCTTTTCTAAAATATAACAATTTTGGTCCTTTAACTGATATACATAACAATTAAAATGAATAAATTTCAAGAAAATGGGAAAGTAAAACACAATACATTTTCTTATTGTAAATTATTATAATATTTTTGTAATATACAAAACAATATATACAATATTTTGCTGTTATATAAAATATTGTCTATTTACCTCTTTTTCAATTTGTACATGTTATACAATTAATTCAATTTACCTAGATTAATTTTAGCTATACAAAACAATTTACAATTTTAAAATTATTACAAATGTACAGACAAAGTATATTCAATCTCTTATTACTAAAAATTAATTTGATTTTAATTTATGCTATTTCGTTTAAAATGTTCAATCAGTTTTTTCATTATATCAATAACAATATTCAACATACTTTCAAAGAAGCAAAAAATAGACTTATAAAAACAGTCTTTCAAACTTACTGTACTTTATTTAAAGAGTTAGCAAATCAGGCCTATTAAATATGATTTTTAACATGAGTCTTAGTAATTTAATTCATAAAAAGTTCATTTAACATTAAATATGTAAAACACTTAAAAGGCACACAAAATCATGAACATAGGTTCACAGTGATCTAATTTTTAGTAACCACTTATAAATTTAATAGGTCTGATTTTTATTAACTTTTAATATGGCAGAGGTAATTATAATATAAATTTAATATAACAGTAAATGCATTTAACCAAAACAAATATTCAAGACAATGACCTTTTAAAACTAATTATAGGTATTGAATAGGAAACCTTAATGAATAAATAGAAACTTTTTAGATGCCTGGATTGGTAATAGTTAAAAGATGCAATAGAAACAACATTCATGCCATAGCAATTATAAATTTTCAACCTTTCAGTCCCAGGGAGAAATACTACTTTTGTAATTCTTGTTCTAAAAAAAAAACATCTACTTTATACAATTGGTCAATAACATGTCATTGATGCTATTTTGTCACTGTTATTTATATCTCTTGAATTTTGCAGTCCATTACGTACGATGAAACTTAATTACTACACTTTTATATCAGTTTATGACTATCTGAACCTTAATTTATTTTGTAAATTTGTAAAAACTTAGGAGCGTTTTCGATCGCTCTGTGACAATCTTCATCAGTGTCTAAATTTTGAGCTTGGAGTTGTTGTTAGGTTAAGCGGTATTGGTTTTAAAGGCAGGTTTGCAATAATTTCAAAGAGTATGTGTGATTTGTATTAGGTTTGTTTGTTTAATATGTTTGTATTTTGTAATTTCATACGGTTCTAGTGTATTGAAATGTGGTCCTTTTTTGATGATGTGTAAGATTTCTAGGTTATGGCAATTGTCTGTGTATTTGTGTCCTGTTTCTTTTAGGTGATTGGAGAATGCTAATTTGGTGTTCTGTTTGGGTGATTTTGTGTGTTCCTCGACTCTTTGTTTGAAGCTGCGACCTGTTTGCCCAATGTAGAATTTGTTGCACTTTAATTTATATACACCTGGTGCTTGTATTTTATCTTTGTTGTTGATGTAGTGTTGTATTTTGTATTGTAGTTTGTTATTAGTTTTGTATGCTATTTTGTATCCAGTTCTTTTTAAAATTTGTGGGCTATTTTATTTAATGTTTTGTTCATGTATGGTATTGTGATGTATTTGTTTTCCCCCCTGTAGTGTTAATTTAGTGTTTTTTTTTTTTGTATATTGTGCCATAGTTTGTCTATTATTGTTGTGTTGTATCGATTTGAGTGTGAGTGTCTAATTCTCTGTTTATGTTTTCTGTAGTAATTGGTACTTCTTTGAGTCTGTGGAGCATGGATCTAAAGGCAGCGTGTTTGTGTTGGATAGGGTGGTTTGAGGTGTTGTGGATAAGTGTGACTATCGTCGGTTTCCTGTAAATGTTGAAGCTGTGTTTTTGTGTGCGGCTTTTTATTATGGTGAGGTCGAGGAAGTTTAGGGATTGGTTGGTTTCAATCTCTGAGGTGAACTGGAGTTTTGGGTGTATTTTATTAGTATAGGTGAGGAGTTTTTCGCATAGTCGGGTGTTATGATATCATCAATATATTTGCGGCTGTAAATGATTTTCTGTGTGTGTGTATTGTTTGTGAGTATCTTTGTGTTTCCTACATGTTGTAGGAAAATTTCGCTTAGGATGCTGCTGATAGGACTTCCCATGGGTAGGCCATCTGGTGGGTAATAGAAATTTGAGTTGTGGGTGAAGTTATTTATATCTATATTTATTTATATATAAAAGATTTATTGTTCTAGGTGGTAATTTTTAGAAAGTAGGCAGAATCAGTAAAAATTTACGGTCTGCAAGAATATTTACTGGAGCAAAATTTCTTACAATACAAATTTTTACAAACCTTTTATTCAATAATTACAATTAATATAAATACATGTATAGATATTACAGAATCACAATGTTGTGGCAAAATAGAAAATGAAATTAATTAATTAAATTTAATTCATGAATTAATATTTGAAAAACTGTATTAACATAAAATGTCATCTTTAATGATTTCTTGAGGAACTGTGGCCTAATGTTATAATATTTATAATAACTATAGGAAGTTTGTTAGGGAATCCGAAAAATAAGATTCCTATGTTAGAAAAATCGGGTATATATCAAATAAATTGTAAAGATTGTAATCAAATTTATATAGGACAGTCTAGGAGAAAAATTGTCACTAGATTTAAAGAACATATTTCCCATATCAAGTACCTCCGACCGAAAAATCTAGTGTAGCAGAACATATAATAGACACAAACCATAGTTTAGATTCCAATAATATTAAGTTAATGAAAAATGTTAACAACATAAGTTTATTACATGTATTTGAAAGTATTTATATATAAAAATGTAGACATAATAATTTAATGAATTGTGACAAAGGGTCTATTCTTAATTCAGTTTTATATTTCTTGATTGATTAAATAAAAAACATCTGATTTTAAGTGACAATGCTCAAGACAAAATAAAATAAATTTATAACCTCAATATTTTTTGCTATATATGTTCGTTGTAAATTAAATTAATTTTGTTCAGTACTTCTGAAGATGGTTACGGTAACCGAAATGTACATCAAGTGATTAAAAAGTTATATTGTGGTTATTGGGTTTGTTATTTAAAATATTATAAAGTGTCATCGACTAGTAGTTTAAATGGATGGATATATCAGGGAATAAAGAGGGCTATCAGTTGCTTAACGTCAAATGCTAGGGCTGTTCTGAGTGTTGTATACAGGGATGTTTAGAAAATCATGCAAAATATACTATAAGCATAAAACATACTGTATTATCTATTATTTTTTTGTTATGAATTGGAAATAATTATATAATGAAATAAAATGTCGTTTTGAACCAAAAAGAGAAAATTTTGCTTACTTGTTTATACCTTTTAAACTGTAAGAAAGTGGGAAAAGTGTATAAAATGTCTAATGATCACTAAGATAAAAAAGTACATTTACATATATATAAATATGATAAAATAAACAGTAAAAAATTTACATGAAAAATCTATCCGCAACTATAAGTCTTGCATTTTTGATTGTTTGGTAGAACGATTTAAACAAAATATAAGCATAAAATAAATTGTATAAAATATCAATTTTTGTTATAAACTAAAGAAATAATATAATTTTTGGCATATATTTTCATCCAAAATAATTTCTTTTCACTTGATCAAAAAAAAAAAAAAAAGATAGAACATATTTTTACTTGAATTAATTATGTCATGATCTTTATAATTTAGGAACAAAAGTTAAATGTTTACTGTCTCCTTGAGGTAAATATATATATATAGGTTAGTTTTGGTTGGTAAAGATTATTTAGATTTTTTGGACTAGGAGACTGACAGACTTACCTTGGTAAGAGTCCACTCTGTAGTCTTGAAATAGAAACACATAAAAGCACTTAAACAATGATATATTTCAACCACACAGTGGTCTTTGTCAATCGAAGAGAAAACACAAAAAGAAATATGAGAGAATGAAATAATTGTAATCATATTTCTTTTTGTGTTTTCTCTTCGATTGACAAAGACCACTGTGTGGTTGAAATATATCATTGTTTAAGTGCTTTTATGAGTTTCTATTTCAAGACTACAGAGTGGACTCTTACCAAGGTAAGTCTGTCAGTCTCCTAGTCCAAAAAATCTATATATATATATATATATATATATATATATATATATATATATATATATATATATATATATATATATATATATATATATATATAAATATATATATAGGAATTTTTGGACTTGATAGGAGACTGACAGACTTACCTAAAGGCAATAGTCCAAAACTGCAATCTCTTGGAAATAAGCACATATAAAACACTTAATACACTTTTATTTGAAATATTTCGATCAACATGATCTTCTTCAGTCATAAGAATTATGACACATAAGTGTATTAAGTGTTTTATATGTGCTTATTTCCAAGAGATTGCAGTTTTGGACTATTGCCTTTAGGTAAGTCTGTCAGTCTCCTATCAAGTCCAAAAAATCCTAAACAAGCTTTAAGCTCTACTAGAACTAACGTATATATATATATATATATATATATATATATATATATATATATATATATATATATATATATATATATATATTTATTTTTATTTTAAAACAACATAGGTAGATAAACAAAAGACTTTTCTTTTCTGATTGATGAAGATCATTTTTGATCGAAATATTTTAATAATGCGTTAAGTTTTTATATGTGTTTATTTCCAAGATATTGCAGTTTTAGACTATTGCCATTAGGTAAGTCTGTCAGTCTCCTATCTAGTCCAAAAATTCCTAAATAAGCTTTAAGCTCTACTAGAACTAACCTATATATATATATATATATATATATATATATATATATATATATATATATATATATATATATATATATATAAATATATATATAGATTTTTTGGACTAGGAGACTGACAGACTTACCTTGGTAAGAGTCCACACCGTAGTCTTGAAATAGAAACACATAAAAAAGAGAGATTTTATTTCATTCTCTCATATTTCTTTTTGTGTTTTCTCTTTGATTGACAAAGACCACTGTGTGGTTGAAATATATCATTGTTTAAGTGCTTTTATGTGTTTCTATTTCAAGACTACAGTGTGAAATCTATATATATATATATATATATATATATCTATCTATATATATATATATATATATATATATATATATATATATATATGAAGTTAATATATTACTATTGTAAGTAATTTTATCCACCATTAAGTGCAATGATTTTACCTTGAGTGATGAGGCACCTTTCGGTCACTTGACCATTGTCGAATCACTCAATTACAATAGTAATATATTAACTTCATATATATGAAGTCAGTGCAACGGAAAAACAATGGATAACGTAATATATATATATATATTCTTGATATTTAACGTTATCCATTGTTTTTCCGTTGCACTGACTTTATGAAGTTAATATATTACTATGTAAGTAATTTTATCCACCATAATGGTGGATAAAATTACTTACATAGTAATATAGTAACTTCATATATATATATATATATATATATATATATATTAAATATGGTGATATGTTTTCTTGTAATATAGTTAATAAATTTAAAACATTTCAAAAACAAGAATACTTTTAATGCATATATTATTCAAAGCTTTTCGCCGATAAAACAGTACCAGCATCTTCAGGAAAATAATTATCTAACCTATTAAATATGGTGATATGTTTTCTTGTAATATAGTTAATAATTTTAAAACATTTCAAAAACAAGAATACTTTTAATACATATATTATTTAAAGCTTTTCGCGGATAAAACAGTACCAGGAAAATCCTTTTCATCTTCAGGAAAATAATTATCTAACCCTTAGATAATTATTTTCCTGAAGATGCTGGTACTGTTTTATCGGCTAATATATGCATTAAAAGTATTCTTGTTTTTGAAATGTTTTTAATTTATTATATATATATTCACAAGAATCTTACTGGGTATATATGTGAATTGACTTTTGAAAACTATTAATATGTGTGTGTGTGATTAAACTAAAAAGAAAAGAATTATCAAAACCATATGAATAAATAAATAAATAAATATATATATATATATATATATATATATATATGCTCTAGGCTATGTTTGTATCCTGACTGCAAGGATGAGTTAGTTCTAGAATAATAGGCCAAAAAATTATATAGCTAAAAGAATGACCGGAGAAATGTGATTGTACATATGTCATTGTCTCGGATTGACAACAATAAGAAACCAAAATATTGGTAATTCTTAGAGGATTTTCAGTATGTGTAGGAGAGAAACATGTTTGGGCAGAGACCCTACTAGTACATACTGGGTTAAGAAATTTTAACACTTAAACCTGGCGAAAACTTAATTATGAAAATTTTGTAAGTAAAGATGTCTGCTAACATTAGAATAAGAACTGTATGTGTGTTGAGGGCAGTGCTATGGTTTTTCACCTTTTAAAGATTTTTTTTAGTTTTGACTTTATTTTACATAAAACATTTTCACTTTTATATAGTTATAAGAATTGCGACTGAAATCATTTAAGGTTTCCCACAAATAAAACATTAAAAATTTTTTAAAACAAAAATCCTTAACATAATTTTTATTTATAAAATTTTTCATCTAAACATTTGCAAATAATTTAATTATATAATTACTATTCAGTCTAAGACATTAAATTACATGTTTTTATAAATAATTTTATTTGGAAAATTTTGTTACCTAAAATAAAACATTGCTTTTCATATAATTGAAAAAGCAATTTATGTAGCAACAATTGTTTACGAACCTGGAATATTTAGACTTTTCACATTCGACATATCTCTTTAAAAAAAGATGTACATTTTTCATCATGAATATTTTTATCCTGGGACTCAAAGGAGTAGATTTGAATGGAAAATCTATGACCAGAAAAAATCAATACTTATATTTAATTACCAAGTAAACTTGTAAAGGAAAATATTTTCAATAGATATGAGTATTACCGTAATAT
Organism: Prosapia bicincta; assembly: GCA_036971475.1. Taxonomy (NCBI): domain Eukaryota; kingdom Metazoa; phylum Arthropoda; class Insecta; order Hemiptera; family Cercopidae; genus Prosapia; species Prosapia bicincta. The sequence continues at coordinate 268,350,874 of JBAIZL010000001.1, read as the reverse complement.
TTAAAAAATAAAATCAGAGAAATCCAAGCCACAAAAAGTAACACTAGTAGAATAAAGTATCAACACTTGAATCGTGATTTGTTCTTTACATGGTTACTGAACGTTTGTATTAATTTTTCAAAAATGACTCTTGATCATGTTTATACTAATTAGATATATATCATACGATCTCAAAAATATTTTGAAGTAAATAGGAATTGAAAAATACGTACAGGAAAAAAAGGCCTATCTTCAAAAGGAGTCATCATCAATGTACGAGGCATGTTTTTAAAGTAAGTACCGTTTCTAAATTTCCCCGCCGCAGCTCTGCGGTCGGCGTTTAGCGCATGCGCGCAGTGTAGCTACATCTGTTGGGAAGCTACAGACGCCATTGTGACGCCGTTTGATCGAGTCTTAGTTTGTTTACGTGATTTTAAAATGCCGCAGACAATCGAGAATCCCGCCGACTGTGAAGTGCGTGTTGTGATTCGTTTTCTCTGTGCTAAAGGCTTAAAAGCAATTGACATTCAACGTGAAATCAGTGAAGTTTATGGTGAAAACATTATGAGTGAAGGAATGGTGCGGAAATGGGTTAGGGCCTTCAAAGATGGCCGCACAAACGTTCATGATGAGGAACGAAGTGGGCGACCTTCAGTCATTACCGATGATCTCATTCAAAAAGTGGATTGTAAAGTGAAAGAGAACAGACGGTTCACAATTTCGTCCTTAGCTGTAACATTTCCTGCTGTATCAAGAAGTGTTCTCTACGAAATTGTGTCTGAACGTTTAAATTATCGGAAACTGTGTTCACGGTGGGTACCGAAAATGTTGACTGATACGCACAAAACCAAACGATTGGGCAGAGCATTGAGCTTTCTCGAGCGTTACTGTAACGAGGGCGATGATTTTTTAAGCCATATCGTTACAGGTGATGAAACGTGGGTAGCCTACGTTACACCAGAATCAAAACAACAGTCAATGGAATGGCGGCATTCAACATCCCCTAGGAAAGTCAAATTCAAGCAAACAATTTCTGCCCAGAAAATGATGTGCACTGTCTTTTGGGACAGAAAGGGTGTGTTGTTGGTCGATTTTCTGCCTCGCGGTGAAACGATCAATGCAGCCGCGTACTGTGAAACTTTAAAAAAACTGCGCCGCGCAATCCAAAACAAAAGACGTGGCATGTTGAGTGCAGGCATCGTTTTGCTCCACGATAATGCTCGTCCACATTCAGCAAATCTAACGCAAGAGCTCATCACTTCATTTGGCTGGGAACAATTGGACCATCCTCTATACAGTTCCGATCTAGCGCCTAGCGACTACCATTTGTTTCTACACTTGAAGACGCATTTAGCGGGGAAGCGTCATTCCAATGATGAAGAAGTAAAAACGTCTGTGCAGCAGTGGTTGTCCAGTCTGGCGGCAAGCTTCTATGACGACGGCATACAAAAGCTGGTCCCAAGATACGACAAGTGCCTTAATAATAATGGAAATTATGTAGAGAAGTAGAGGAAAGAATGCTCTTTGAGGTAAATAAAGTTTTGTTTGAAAAAATTTACTTGTTCATTTTTTATATCAAAACGGTACTTACTTTAAAAACATGCCTCGTATTTATATAAAAACATTTGCTCCAGTGCCATATTTGGAGCGAAAGCCAGGATCAGGTCATAGAGACCTACCTGGAAAAAAAAAGATACCCACTCTATAGACGACGCAAAAATTATTGACCCCTGAGTTTGAGGTTTAACTACAAGCAAACCATTCAGGCTAGAATAAACTATTCACACCATTAATTAGTGTGTTTAATTCTGTGTTTATGTATATAACCAAGTACAATTTTTGTTAAACTTGGCTTAAGATATAAAGAAAAATGTACCGTTTTAACACTCTTTTTTACTGAAGTTCAACTTTAATAGTGGACGCTCCGGCGCACATTACAGCTGTATCAAATAAAAATCGATAATGCGACGCATTAAAAATCATACATAAACAGTTTAAATAAATTTTGTACGTTGAGATTTTATTCTTTAAAACAAGCTGATCGGACAAAAGAGCCATGAGATAAAGTTGCTGTACTAAATCTACAGCAACTTCCCTAATGAGATTAAATTTCAAATTCCATTTTTAGGTTACTAATGAGTCATATAATATGGTATAACAATTTCACAAAGATTTTAGAAGTGGTTTTAATACAGATATGCTTTAAAGTTGAACTTCAATAAAAAAGAATGATAATATGTACCTTTTTCTACATATATATCTTAAGCTAAGTTTAACAAAAATCGTGCTAAAATTGTTTTGGTTATATACATAAACACAGAATCAAACAGGCTAATTAATGGTGTGAATAGTTTTATTCTAGCAGAAATGGTTCGTTTGTAGTTAAAGCCCAAACTCAGTGGTCCATAATTTCTGCTTCGACAGTAGACTACACACTAAAAAGGAGTAGCTTGTGAATTGTACCATATTTAAAAAATCAGGCCATCAGTGATACCTAGAGCTGGCGGCTGGAGAAAATAGGTATGAAAATATATCACAATAAAGAATAGATATGAAACTTTTGTGGGAAGTATGCCAAGGTACTTCAAAATCATCTAGTATATTCTGGATGCAAACAAAATTCTGGAATATTTCTAAGCAATGAAAAACATGATTTATAATAACAAATAAATGAATAATTTTTCCAGAAAATGTTTCATAGAAGTTAATTTTTGTTTAAGAATTTTAGTATTTCATTATCATAAAATACTTAATAGTACATAATATAGTTCTAAAATTACTGTTTTATTATACAAACTTTTATGGCATGAGGATTTCTCTCAATTTATTATGTCATTAGTTCTGTATATTTCAATTTTACAAAATTTGTTAATTGCATTTTTAAAACATGGAATTCATGAGCTATTATGTCAGTTTTTTCCCTAATTTCATGTTAAAAATTAGGTAAGTTAAAATTTCTAAGCACGTTTATTTTTGTTTTCAGATCATATGAATTTTATTATTAATTAAGATACAACATTTGAAAAATCTCCACTGAGTTTTCCATGCACATTTTTCTGTTGATCAAATCTTTCTCTTGAAGAAATGGAAAATTAAAGTTTGAACATAAGTAATCTTTGATGATCTTAGGTATTAAAATGTAATAACAGCTAGTAACTTACATACTTGCAGCTTTTGTGTTGTACATCTTAACATACTTAAATATTACTATAGTTATTTATATACCAGAATCTTTTTCACTATAGTACCATCCATTATTTGACTTCATTTAACACGTTCACTGCAACAGTCATAAGTCATGACCTACCTGAATTGAGAAGGAGCAGATGCACAATAGTTTTATTTAAGCAGTTTTTGTCAAAAAGTAAAAGCATTTTCCCAATATTACTGCTAACAGCATTGTTAAAATTTCTATTAGAGCCCACTTTCTTCAGTTTGATTTCCTCTTTCCTACAGTGAAATTAATTTCTATAAATTTTTAGGCAAGTTGACAAATAATGTCTTGAGCAGAAAATACATTACCTCTCTTTGTAGCTAACTTAAAATTTTGGTCAAAGTATTATAGTCTAAAACTAAAGTTACTAGTGGATATGAATTAAATATCGTAAAATTAGGTTTTTGGATTGGCTTTATACACTAAATACACATTATTCGAACTAAATGTTGATCAAATACAATCTCAATGGTTGGAAACTATTTAAGATAAGAAGTAGAGAACATGGTACTAGATCATGGGTTCCCAAACTGGGAGGCAAGACAAGTTGGAAAATAGTATGATAAATTCTCATTTAATTACACAATTTATCAAAATTTAAAACTAAATTTACATCTCAGATTTGTTTATATAGGTTATTTTTATTTACAATGATGTTCAGAAATTTTAATGAAATGTATGCATTTATAAAAGAAATATAAGTAAAGGTTGTGCAAATATTATAAACTTCAAATTAAATCAACATGACAGCTTGAAAAAAATAACAGTACAAAACTTTATTTTGGATAAAACAATTAAGTATATTACAAGGAGCTCTTCGATTATACTTGCCTTTTTCAAGCACCTATTTGTATGAACAAATATTTTCAGCACTTGTTGCAATAAAAACAAAATATAGGAACAAACATGATGACTTGTGTTGTAACTAAAATACAATACGCACGCTAGTGAAAAAATACAAGCTCATCCATTTCACTAACAGATTTTTTTCTTATCAATTAAATTTACCTTGTGAATTGAAACTTTAAATGTTATATCATGTTTCTTGTGAAAGTATGTTTAATAAATAAATTGTTTTTAATATACATATAATATTTGTTTCTTTTTCATACGCCTATTCCATTTATTTAGAGTTTAAAGTGAATGGGCTTGGGATGCTTTCATTTTAAGAAGAGGGGGCATGATACCAAAAGGTTTGGGAACCCCTGTACTAGATGGTTATTCAATAGAACAGCTAAGCTCACAGAGACACATGTTGTATGGCCTACAAGTCAATGGTATTTGTGTGTCAGTGACTTATAGATAACTTGCAGCAAACGTGTTAAACAAAAACAGTAAATATTTCCTTATAAATAGTAAGTGAAGAACAAACAATATGAAAAGTAATATATTTTTTAACTGCTTTAATGCCAAATTCAAATTTTACTTAACAAAACATTTTTATAAAATGAAAAATTCACCATTTGGTGATAACAATAAATACTGGTAGTTTATAACATAGAATCGTCCTTTCTAAGCATACAGAAGATAAAAAATAATAACATCTTAATTTTAGATGAATTTTAAATTCCCAAAATATAGACACTCTACAACAAGTTCACAAGTGTTCTACTAGAAGAGAAGAAATATTATATTCCAACAGTTGCAGCATTGACAAGATTTTAAAAACAATCAAGCAGTAACAGTTGGTACATCAGTTTTGATAGAACTTGTCAGTCTTACTAAATAAAAATTATTTTTATTTATTCAGTCAGTCACATATCCAGATATGTTACAAACAATATTAGTGTTACTGTTGGAAAATTTTCCTGGTTGCATAAAATTATCAGATTTTAAGAATTAAACAAGTTGCCTAATAATTCTTGCCTGGCTGCTAATCACGTTGACTTTAGTAAAATATTGTTTTTATTCGCAATTACTAAATCTAAAAACTAGTTCGGCATATTGTCTGTGGTGTGTATGTTTGGGTGCATATATATGCAATTATAAATAAATACTATTTGAATCAAACTACATAAAACTAAAACTAATTGAACGTTAAACGAGACAACGCAATTAAAACATGGTCTGTTTAACAGACATGAAACGTTGGATAGAGCTCTGATTTGTTAGGTTCTAATATAATGCTTTGTAGACTAGTTTGTTTGCACGCTGCTGAGAGATGCAGTGTCTTGTTAAAACACAAAACTACTGCATTATTCTTAAACTGCAGCTGTAGTTTAATCCACATCTAGCTCGTACAAATTCTGTAAAAAAGAACAAAGTTTTTAGTTATAAAAAATTATTACAGACTAAGTTTATAAAATGAAAATTGAAAATGGGTTAGTAGTTATCCAATTGTGGGTTTCTAGTCTTCTAAAAAATGTTTCGCAAAAGTTTCAATGGAAAATCGCCAAAAATATGAGTTTTTCATTCAATTTTTACATTTTCATTTGAGGATTATAATTAACATTGTTTGAAAAATGTAAACTAATATTTATTGTAGTTACTTAATATTAAAATAATGTGGGTAACAAAAAACATTTATTAGATGTTTACTAAATACTAATTTTTTTAAAAAACAATTTAAGTTAAAGTTGCCAGTTGTAATCATCTTTAATTCACTGATTAAACTATAAGTAATTATTTACATGGTTTATTTACTATTTATGAACTAATTAATAATTATCACCTGGGGCGTAATTATTTACTACAGTTTCATTTACGAAGCTGACACTCATTTGACACTCTCAAATAAGTGTCAACTTCGTAAATGAAGCTATTGTTTCAAAACGTATCAGCAAGTAAGTACTAAAGTATTCATTTAGTTACGCAATAATTAGAATTCAAATCAGTTCTTTAAAAAGTATAAGACGGGCCTAAAAATGTTTACCTTTTAAAAATTGGATGAAAAATACATACTGTTATCGTTAAATTGAATTATTTGTATTGAGATTTATCAAAATTTAAAGAAATTAATACATTTGTCATCTGATTAAGAATATTTAATAATAATAATCTACATGTAAAATAGCTGTTCTACAACCATAACCTATAACACAAACTCAGCTGTTACATGAAATATGTTGTAAGGTAAGCATTTCAGAAATAGCGTGATGCGAGAGCATTGATTTAATCTCATGTATTATTCACCGTACATAAAGAAGTTATCACTTCAAAACATTGGAATCTTTAGAACATTGGTCACTGGTGTTGTTGAGCAATGTAAGCCTGTTCTGAGAAATATGTAAAAGTCATCAAAGGTTCAAAAAGCATTTACAACGAGCCATGATAGCACAACTGTCACTATTTTTTAATACAATTAATGCAATATAAACTCAGCTGCCAATGAAGTCTATGAATATTACTGTATTCATGTATGCCACACATCTATGTAAGCCATATTTGTGAGCTTCATTTTTTGTGTTGTGTAAATAAGAATCTAGTGAATTATACAAATATAGTGAAATGTACCCTTTGCACTCCTCTGCCGGATATAAATCGGTAGTGGCAATATTCATTTCAACTTCGAACGCTAGAGCAACAACTTTGATGTCGAACTCTGAAGCCGAGCAATACCTGGCAATGTTTTTTGTCGTATCCACTCATAAGCCAGGAATAACCCGGTCTTATTTTTCTTGCTCTCCCATCCGAAACAAGTTACAGTTTGGCATTTTTAAATGATTGTGCGACATTCTGTCGTTTGTGAAATAACTTTGTACAAAACTTTATTTTTTCCTAGTTAAACATTTAACATATAACTCAAACTATATTTTACTAATAAAAGGGATTGTATAATTGCTAAATATATTTTTTTTAACGCCTTTATAAATGTCAGGGTAACTGATAAAATAAATGTGTCCAAAGCCACCAGAGTGGTAGCTCAGGCATGTTGCAAGCCTCAGAGTAGACATAGGAAACACCTAAGCTAGTTCATACACTCGTTCTGAGTGGCGGAGCGTTCTCGTTGTCGGAATGCAAAGGGCGAAAGAACACCTGTCCTTAGCATATATTAGTTAGTGGGAAGATCTTGTTTTATTCTGGGCTGAAATCCAATCTACTTCAGATGTTTTCAAGCAATGCCATACTAGGGAACCATTTTCTCCTATTTTCATTCGACGGAATCATTATGTTTCTTTTTTAACAGTAGTTTTCCTTGCTTATTTTTTCTCCTAGGGGGTAATTGATTGACATTTCTTTATAACCCTAACAGAGAATAGGTCAATTTCAAGTGGTGGTATGATTCTCCCTTATATCAGATAACACTGTATGGCCATATCCTAATCCTACCTATTTTTTGTCAATCCCTTTCTATCACATAAGCAACAATATTAGGTCATTACTTAAACCCCTCTGGAAATTATCTAGGAAAGCATAAAATTTATATAAAATTATAAATTTCCTGTAAGTAATTATTGCATAACTGAGTGAATATTCTAGAACTTACTTGCTGACGCGTTTTGAAACAATCGTTTCATTTACGAAGCAAGCCGTCTACCAGCGGCTGTCGCACAAGGTTGCGGGCTTATGATTTATGAGTGTAGTGAGGGAGGGTTAAGTTGGTTCTTTACTATACAATGGAAAAGGGTGTTGGATTAAAAGTGTGTATAGTCGTTTAAGATATTTTCTTTATCTGCTGCATGATGTTTGTATATTTCATATAGTTTCTGTAGTTGTTAATTTTTTATTATGGTTTAATATGTGGAGAATGTTTAAATTATTATGTATGTTCGTGTATGAGTGGTGTGTTTTGTATATGTGTTGCGTAGCTGGATTTTGAATTTGTTTTTATGTCGCTGATGTGTTCAATGAAGCCTGTGTTGAATTATCTACCGGTTCAGTCGATATAGAAGCTAGGACACTCGTTACATGTTATTTTGTATATACCAGATATACTGTATTTGTCTGTTTGTTGTTGAAAGGGTTGTATGTGTTGCCTTAAAGTGTTTGTTGTTTTGTATGATATTTGGTAATTGAGTTTTCTGCATGTTGAAGCAATTTTGTGTGTGTATTTGTTGTGGTATGTGAGGGATATGTTTTTTGTGTGGCTTGTCAGTGTGGCTGTTTGATGGTGTTGTTTATGTTTAATTTTCCTTAATGTTGTTTATAAGTGTATGTTGGTAGCCGTTTTGTTGCATAGGTATATTGATTAGGCAGTGTAACATATGGTTAAATGGAGCATGTTTGTGTGGGGTGATTAGATGTGTTATGTATGACGGTATCAGTGGTTGTTGGTTTTCTGTATATTTTGAAATTATGTTTACTGATAGTAAGGTCCAGGAAGTTATTTTATTGTTGACTTCTAATTCGAAGATAAGGTTTTGATGTATGGTACTGACGTAATTGTGTAGTTGTTTGATTTGCTATTTATTGCAGTTATCTAATAGTAAAATGTCATCTACATATCTATGGTATATAATTTTATGTGTGTTTGTTGTTCTATAGAATTTATTGTTGTCCAATGTGATGTAGAAATATTTCTGCTAGGATGCCTGAGATGAGGAAACCCATAGGCAGTCTATCGTTTTGTGTGTAGAATTTGTGTTGATAGGTGAAGAAGTTTTGTGATGTTATGATTTTGTGGGCGAGTTTATATGGAGTTTTGTTTGTTGTGAGCATGTTTTGTAGTATTTGGAATGTTATTCAATAGGTACATTTGTGTTATGGGTTTTTTTATGTTGAATGATGGTATGGTGGAGTTGTGTGGTATATTGATGTCTTTAACTTTGTGAATTAAGTCTACATTATTGTGTATGGATGTGTGGTTGTTATAGCTTATGTGTGTGTAGTTGATTAGTGGGCAAATCGGTGTGTTATATTTGCGGATTTTAGGTAAAGCGATTAGTATGGGTGCTTGAGATTTTACATACTTGCAACATTTCTTTTGTTTTGGTTTCATGATTTCAGTCCATTTATTTAACCTTTTGGACTCCAATTATTTGGTCGCTGGCCGCTCCACCAGATCCAATTAGTTAGCATGCGTTTTGCACATGAATGTTCAACTATTCACTAAGATAATAAGACTTCAAGTAAATATATATTATTATATAACCCTGTGTTCAGAATAAAATGAAGAACACTAATATGCGGTTTATATGTTGAAAACTTGAAGTTTTAATTCAGTAGGCCTGATAAAATGTCGTTTTTTATTACAGAAAAATAATTATATTTAGCTTTGTTGATGAAATAGCATTTTCCTTATGACGAGTTAAGAGTCATTTTAAGCCCAAAGTAATGCTGAATAAAAAATATATGCATAAGTAATATTACAAAAATCTATTTGTAGTATTTATTCTAAAAAATGTAAAACTATGCACATGCATAAAAATGCCAAGAATATTGTACCTACTATAATAGTCAGCTCCAACTAAGCTTTAATGTGACATGAAAATTCACTTCGATGAAATTATTTTAAAAGAAAAACAAATGCATTAAACACCGTATTTACAAGCACAAAATATATTTACAAAAGTAGGTACCATAAAAAACATACAGGACTAAATATAAATTATTCGAAAATGTCATGTAGGGCTAACAAAATTGTTTAATTGTTTTAGACTGTTTTATACATACTCCTTTATTTGGCTACTTGAAAAACACTTCCAATTTTTTAAAATAATTTTTAACAGTGTGAAACTTGTCTAAGTAAATGTTTGTATGTAATCTTAGGTTGTTTGGGCAAGTCGCGCAGTAGGCCTACCACTCACACGTTGTAAGCCCATTAGAAAGCACTATATCTATAGGGTTTGAACTAAAATAAAAGCAAAATACTAAATAAATAAAAGAGATAGGAATGAATACATATTCACTTCAACAGCAATCTATCAATTAAGTCAGATGTCTGGAACCAGTTGTTTATTTACAGAAAAATGACCATAAATAAGACCAATCAGAGTTATAAAAATAAACATTGCCTTCTCATAACATAGCAAATGAACATTGTACACAATATCATTACGTAAGACGTTTGAAAGTATGTAAAAATTATGTCGCAAAATATGTTGGACTGAGTCTGACAGTGGAGCGGAATGGGATATTTTGTGATCTCGGACTCAGTTCGCCTATGGAGTGCAAAAGATTAATTAGGTTTTTAATTTGTGTTGAAATTTTGGTGTAGGGTCTAAATGGAGTTCAGTTATTTTGTTTTCTGTTATGAAATTATCTACTTTCTTAACGATGTCTTGTTGGTACATTATTACAATGCAATTGCCTTTGTTTGATTTTAAAAAAAATATGTTATGTTTGTCATGTTTTTATACTATTGATTTAAGGATTGAGTGTTCATTAGTTGTGGTTGGTTTATTGTTTAAAGTGTTTGTTAAGCATTTTATGTTTAATGTCTTGTCTAGTGTATTCATGGTGTGTGGGTTCTGTGTTTTGAACTGCTGTTTCTGTGTCCAAAAGAATGTTTGACATTCGTTTGTGATTGTATTTTTTAGGGTGTAGGTTGTACTTTAGTCTTTTGTTTAATAGTGTTAGTTTGCTTGTAATGTTAATTCTTTTCTGAAGCTGGGTCCCATAGAAAAATATTGATGATATTGGTAAAGTTTAAAATTTTGAGAAACTACAGTTAGAAATATGTAAAGCATGAAGACGAAGGAAAGGAAAAACAAATACAGTTAGGAAATTCTATCTCTTGGAAAATAAAACCTTTCCTGAGTCTTTATTCTGCAATAGAATTATTAAGAACATTTGGAGAGGCCTCATGACAAATTTAATTACTTTAATTTTATACTTTATAGAATTTAAAATTCAGTGTTTAAAAAACTAGTAGTGAAGGCGATATATTAGAAAAAATATATTAAACTTTATAAAAAAATTAACAATTGAAAAAAATTTACTAAATACTAATAGCAAAATTTACCTCGACTGGAAAATAAGCAAAATTGAAAGTACTATGCCAGATATGATAAAATACTCAATACGATCAAATAAAAAAAAAACAAACCTGTTTCTCAAATAAGTGCGGTTGATGTGCTTGGAGGATTTGACGATAAGATAGGAAAATTACCATCTAACCAAAATATAAGATTATGTTCTGCCATCTGCGATGACTGAAAGTGATCCTTGAGTAACATCTGAGAAAAGTTGCAATGCATCTGGTATGCTTCGTTTTCCCGCACTGGATCCTGGCACATCCTGTACAGATCTGAAAGAAACAGAGACATGACATAGAAATATTTTAATCTTTAATTAAAGTCAAATACATAAACGGACATATATGCTTTAATAATATGAATGTCAGTTCCTGTATTGGAACAAAATGTAGCTACCCTTAGCCTTGGCTACCATGATTTTCCATCAATTGTTGCCTCTGAAGACAAAAATGCTTCACATTAGCTGCCACTTTGAAAGCCCTTTAAATTATCCTTCCATCATCCCTGAAGCCTTTCTTTTGGTCATATTATACTTGATGTTGCCATTTATATTTATATCTTCTAAATTATTCCAAGGTCTATTACTTTAATTTCTTAATTTCAAGAACAAAAGACGTAGAAAAAATGGAAATTTTAAATTTGTGTATGGCCTCATAATTTAAAACTTTTTTTGCACAAGCTGGCACTAAAATTCTATTTCTACCTTAGGAATGAAGATCTCAATTTAAAGGCTCACTGACATACATTGGACCAATAAAGGATTTATCTTAGTTATGAGCTACCAGCCAGGATGCTACCAATAAATGTCTCTCATATCTATGTGCCATCATTTTATACAATGGCAGATTATTAGGGACTTTTCGTTGACTTAATAATTATTGGCATAGAATTAGTAGAAACTGTCACCATTACTGAGTAATTTCACAATTAAGTTCCTTTTCCCTGTATTAAAGTTTTACAGATTTAAATTTTATTTATTCAAATCTAAAATCTAGACCTTATTTCGGTCAGGCAAAAGAAGTTTTGTTCCTGGACATAGTCTCCTTTTACATACTTTATTTAATTCAGATTTTGATTAACAAAATGTCAAACAATGCAAATGAGAGTTAAAAACAAAATTAAAATTTTTTACTCATTTTAGATAAGTAAAATTATGCATGCATCTTAAATACATATCTCGAATTCTAGTTATTTCAAGAAACATATTATGCTTGGTAGAACATCATTACCCCATAGATGCGACAGTTAATATTTATTCTATTTTTTCTTCCTCTACGTAATTATATTCTTAGTTAACTGATTTTAACAAAATACAAGAAAGTAAGGGAGACTTCCAGTTATAAACAAAAGAAATTACATAGTAATTTTTCAAATCAAAGTGAACTTCTATCAAGGTGAATTACAATTTGTTTTCTACAAAAAATCATTTCATTCATTTTTAAATCTATAATCGACTAAGGGAACTATGTTTATATATGTTCTCATGTTTAAATTATAATAAAATCTTTAATATATAAAATCTGTAACTTCTCAAAGATTCAGAGTTTAAGATATTTGGTAAAAAATTAATCTTTCCGAAGCTGTTAAAGTGTTCTACAAAGGTTGATCTTTACTCAAAAATACTAATGGAAATCTAACAGGACAACTAGAACTTCTAACTATATGATTTAATCACCACAATTTTAACAAAACCTTACTGAAGTAAGTGTGTATATAGGATAAACTTTACATAGTTTATTAAAAATACATAATTCTTTAAGACAGATCCTAACTATAATTAAATGATACTGAAATAAGTAAATACTTGCTGATGCGTATTGAAACAATTGTTCTTTTTACGAAGCAAAGCCTCTACAGACCCTAACTACCTGTATATAAATTAATGTTTATACTAAACAAGTACAGTGGTCCTTTGGAAATTGTGATTTATTTACTTACTTATTTGGTATCTTGTTACATTTCAATTCTCATTATTTAATACAATTTTTAATTCATTGGTTTTATTAAAGTGTTTTCATATAATTTCCATTTCAAGTTGTACTTAAGTCCTGTGTTTTATGGAACTTCACCTTCTAGGGGGCTATCAAATTAAGTTTTCAGGAACAATCACACCTTGGTAAACCACTAACAATAACATAAAGTAAAATGTAATAAAAATTGTCATAAAATATAACCTAGTTTTACTCAACAAATTCAAACATAAATTTTGTAATTTAGCGTACAACCCGAATGTAAGGAGAGTAATTCTTAAAATTATTATTATAAATATAGAAGGCCGATATTAATGTTGTGATTGTATAGCATCCTCTAAATCATATGCATAGAAAAAATCAAGTTAACAAAAAATCTTACCTTTAAGTATTGCTGAAGCCCACAGTTGAACATGCACATCTGGAATCTTACTAGCTAGTTGCATCGCTGGGGTTACCATGTTCATACTCTCCTGTGAATTACCCAATGAAAGGAATATATGACCCAATAGAACTAATGTACACGATGTTAAACGATTTGAGTCTTCTGCATTAGCCATCTTTAAGGTTTCTCTTAGGTACCGTCTGTAAATCACATTATTAATACAAATCAAAATAAGCAAACATTAGTATATTCAATAAATCCAATTAAACATATTTTTAATTGAAAAAAAACATTCAAAGTACTTGGTTATTGTTATTAACATGCAAGACTAAGGGCAGAAAAGTGTGGAGAATATTTGCTTTTATTAAAAGTTAAAAAGGATTTAGGCAATTGTCATAGAGAAGGAATCTGGTGAGTTATTTTGAATAGGGTTACAATTTATTTATTACTACAGCTACAGATGGGATAATTTTAAAAATTTCTCAATTCTGATTCTAAAATTTTAATATTAAATATCAATTTTGAGTTTGATACTGACAGGAACAAAACAAGAATCTTTACTGCTTTAAGTAAGGTCTACTTATATAATGACTATAAAACTAAATACAGTATCCTAGTATAGAACATTTGGTGACTTACCATCAGTAATGTTATTAATCAATGTAACCAATATTGTTTTAGACAAGCAAATAAACTAATTCAGTAAACAAACACTTTAAAGTATATACAATTCACTCACTCCAAAATATATGAATAATTATTGAAAATTAATGAAAGATAAATAGCCTCAAGTAAGTAAAAAGAAGGAAATTAAAATAAACTCTTGTTCAATATTGCATATTTTGGAGGTTGTTATATTTTGTTCATGATAAATCGTTAAAGGTTGGAATATTGAGTTATTAAATATTTTACAGGTTAAAAATTACTTAATGTTAAATATTAAAATTATTACTAGATAATTATAAATATTTGAGAATTTTAAATTTAAATTTTCAATATTAAAATAATTTGTTTCTCAATATATAATTAAATAAGAAGTAAAATTCCTGTACTAGTTAATATTTTATATAAATAAAAAATTAAGTTTTTCCTAACTTAAGACTAAGAGTTAAATTTATTTTTCACTAAACACATTTCTTAAATAATTCCACAAACTGGTCATTAAGCTGTGTGATGCCTTTAAATAAAACATTCCCCGAGATATAGTGACCCAAAGGGTTAAATATCAGTAAGTTAGGTTTTTAAAATCAAAGTCCACTGACTGGTTCTCTGGCAGAATTTGGCAAGCAGCGGTACAGGTTCTGACTCGTGCCAGATCTGCTTGTTTCAAATTTTATCTGCATCGGCGGTCTGTAGGTAAGTTTGTTCTGGAGGAAAACCATGGGCAAGAGGAAGAGTTTGCGTGCGCAGGGTAGGTAGACCGTCACAGTACCTCCAGGGGTACGTAGAACCCTGTGGGGTGGTACACAAAAATAATACCAGTAATGGCGGACAACAATATTTCACACTTTAGATTTAAAACAAATACGAGGTTACTCTAGTAGTTGACAAGATAGATGTAATGTTGTTTATTGGAAATTGCATGGAGCTTGAATTTTTGTGTGCGACTGAAAGCACAGAACAGAACATCGGTGGGAAACATCTATTCCAGATTTAGGTCAACAATACAAATGCAGGAATGGGTCTATGATTCGATGATAGGAAACTTCCGTCGTGTTGCCCACACAAAAATATCAAATACACATCCGGTTTTAGAGGTACGTGAGATGCAAAAGGTTGGGAGCCACTGCATTAAATTATTGATTTTAGGGCTATTTTAGTGAAACCTTACATCAATAAAATTGGATTGGTATTTCTCAGTACTACTTGAGCAAAAAAAGGCTGGCATTTCTCATACACATAGTGGAAAAAAGTCCTGGCATTTCTCAGACATGGTTTCCTTTTTTTGGCACTAAAAAGGTTAACTCACTTCACACAATTTGATCAAGAAGATTACATCTTTCATCAAGTATAAGACACGCTCTGCTCTAAATGAAAAATCTTGTTTTATTTTTTACCAACTTTTTCAAATTTAGGCAGTCCACTATGAATATGCACACGACGCAAAACTTTTAAAATGTTCCTATTTGTTAAAGCTTTTTATTTAGTGTGTAAATATTTAGATATATAGAGTCTTAAATTGAAGAACATTGAAAATAGCTAAATAAAAATAAACAATTACAGAAATAGTCAATAGCGTAATCTCAATAATGTCAACAGTTCAATTAATAATGTTTACCATCACATGAAAATTACTTGTTCAATCACTGTTAGATCTAGAACCAATGATATCTGCAGAGTCATTAGTAAGATAACATGTAGTGTTCAGAGCCACTTCAAGCATTGCAGATGCAACCTTTTTTTTTAAGATTAAAAAAAATTATTTCTGGTGAAATATACCTCCACACATTAGAGATCCACCCTGCAACTTTATAAGGGATACTTTTTAAAATTTTTTTAAAGCTACAAGAAGCAAATCTCCTGAAGTGAACCATTTGGTGATTCCATGACTTAAATAGCTTGTTCATTAAATAGCTTGTTAATTAAACATCCAAAGGCTGAAGCTGACTAGTCACACCTCTGGAAACGGGTTTCCAGTTTTATCTCCTCAAAACATTTTTTATTTGATCTGTGGTATGATCCTTAAACGTATTAGGGATAAGTTTTGCATGATGTCTTACTTAATGCTGAAAGGTGTTTGTTACTACCTTTATTCAATCTTCACTTAGCTTGATAGTTGTATAACCTTTCAGAAAATACCAACTTCCATTTCAATAACTTATGTTCAGCGGTTTAGGCGTTCATAAGACATATACATACGCACATATATACATACATCAATTTTTAAACCATCCTAAGACTTTGGGGCGGAGCACTGTGGATGGATCTACACTAAACGTCCCACAAATCATCATGGGATTAAGTTAAACCATCTCTCCAAATTATATTAACTTCTGTTTAGCGGGTTAGATTCATAAGATACATACATCAGTTTTTGAACCATCCTAAGCCTCTGGGGCGGAGCCCTGAGGACGGATCTACACCAAACTTCACATGAACCGTCCTGGGAATATGTTAAACAAAATTTCTTTCCAAATTTCATTAATTTCTGTTCACCAGTTTAGGTTTCCATAAGGTATATACATACACACATACATATATACATCGGTTTTTGAGCCATCTTAAACCTCTGGGGTGGAGGCCTGTTAATGGATTCATGTCAAATCTCATACGATCAATCCTGGGAATATGTCAAACAATCCTCTAAATTTCATTAACTCTTGTTCAGCGATTTAGGCGCCCATAAGATATATACATACACACATACATAGATCGGTTTTTGAAACATCCTAAGCCTCTGGGGCAGAGCCCTGTGGATGGATGTACACCAACATTCACAGGAACCATACTTCTGTTCAGCGGTTTAGGAGTCTATAACATACATACATACATACATACACACATTCATTTTTATAAATATAGATTCTGAATGTGTAAAATGTTTTCAGAAGTGGTAGTACATTAGAAACCTTATGTTATCTCTTAAGGCCAAGAGCACGGTGATGGGTTCCGCATTAAACATATTTCCATTATTATTATTATACAATAGTTTCAAGCTGACAATATACATAAATAATCTATAACCTAACATTAATAAAGAAATAGATAGCAATTTCAATTTACTTACTTTGCTTCATTGTATCTTGCTTGGAAGAATGATTGTAAACCTTGTACATAATAAGCTGCTGCTCTCAAACTATGAGAATGTGATGGTAGTGTTTCAGGGTTGATTCGTTCTAACAACGCAGCAAACTCTCTTTCTCTCTTCCCACGTAAATAAACAATACCTAAGTTGAGATTAGCGAATGTCCATAGATCACGTTCTTGAGATAACTAAACAAAACAATGATACAAATATTAAAATTAAATACCAATTAAAACGTAATACTATATATATATATATATATATGGGAAACTGAGAAAGCATATTTTAAAGAACACATTAGATGTTATACAAGTAAAAAACATATCCAAATTTTGAATACACAGTTACTAAATGAAGACTAAAACCTAGAAGGAATAAAGGGATTGGTAAAAGTTTTACACAAATGGACAAAACATAGGACCGATTAAATTTATTTTAAAATATTTACATTTTTAGATAAAAATAACATTAATGCACATATTAACACTCAGCCAGATATATCAAGTAATAACCTAAAACCATAACACAAAAATTAAGCAGTCCATATATAGACACTAAAAGAAGAGATTAGTAACCAAACACAAGTAGGGATTGAGTAAAAGCAGGAATAGAAGAAAACACATTGTAGCAAGGCAACACATTAAACAAATCTTCCTGAGAATATAATGAAGCTAGCTTCAAGTTTTTGACAATGAATATTATCCATATTGCATTGAGAATATAATGTAGCTAGCTTCAAGTTTTTGATAATGAATGTTATCCATATTGCATTAGCTGAAAATATATTACAAAATAATCCAAGAAAGGTAGATAAAACTAAGCAATTTATATTCCACGGATATTCCAAAAATATTCCAAGGATAATAATTATTGAAAAAACTGTATTAATCTAATTTTATTTTAGCATGCTACAATTTTAATTCTTTATACATTGGTAAAAGGATTGGGAAATTTGAACAAACATGTTTTCATAGAATTTATCTATTTATTAAGTTTGTTTCATGAAAAAACATTTTAATATTTCACACCAAAATCTGACACCAATTAATTTCAAGGTTGTAACACAAGCAAAATTTGGGAGGAACCTTGGGGGGGAACTAAAATCCCCAAGTATACTTGTATCAAGTTAATATCGATATACTGTATGTGTATGTCTCTCTCTCGCTTTAGAAATTTATAGAAACAGACACAAATATAATATAACGGAGTGAGTAGTTGTTCCAGTTAAATAAATTGCAACTAATACTCTAGTTTCAACGATTCGTGTTTTTGTAAACTGGAAGAGTACCTGTCCTTTGTATGGGCTTGACGTATATTTGTATTGTGCTTTTTGAATTCTGAAATACAAAATTCTGAGCTTTCAAGGCCAGTGGGGTGGAGCTCTGATGGAAGTTCTAAATAAAAATAAGCCTAAGTGTTAACCAGAGACCCTAAGTCTAAGCAAAATTTTAGTTCAATGGGTCCAGTAGTCTCCACATGATTGAGTAACACACACACACACACACACACACACGCACACACAGATTTTTTATATAATAGTATAGATATAGATAACTAAATAATTTCATGCATAGAAAATATACTCAACCATATTAAATCTACATGCAAAATAAATTCCATCCTATAAGATAACTATTTAGTATTGAATTTTGTTAACAGCTTGTACACACAAATATATATACTAGAATCACGAAATATAGGTTAGTACCGTCTAAATCTAAATACAAAAACCAAAGGTGTCAGAAATTTGAGACAAAAAGATGACCTTGTAAATTTCAAATTATTTATGTAAATACTGAAAGATTGTTATTTAATATTATGTAATATTTACATAGAACATTGACTGATTGAAAATATTAGGAAATATTATAAAATTCAACCAGGGTGGCCACATAGTTGAAATTTTCAAGTTCCTGGCCCAAAACAATAGCATTGCCAAATTTTTTTCGACTTAGGTACAGTAACAATATGCATAGTCTACACCCAAACTAACTTGTAGGTAGGATATAATTTAATTAAAATAGTTTGGAAGAGAAAAGGTAAAGAAGAGTGTATGGGATATACTACTTCACAAGGAAATCTTCGTCACCCCAAACGAAGACTCTGATTGCATTTAACGGACATTACCGACACTAGACTGTAATATCCACCAGCAACTACATCATCATAACAAGTGGCAATGACAACCCTCTAACCAGCATTTGTGCAATACACCGTAACGGACGGACACCATAATCAGTATGCATTTTTTTATAACTAGTGGCAAATAGCTTATCCAAAATATGGAAACAGTCACTTTTGTGAATATACAATATTTCAAATAACAGATAGACGTGTGTATTTTAAGATACATATTTTTTACCCATTACCGTAGGTAGGTACATTCTATCAAGTTAGACTTGTGATTTCCGTGCTTTACTCAAAACCCAACCACAAACATTCTCCGAGGTATTATTTAATTGTTACAATAAACATATTTGTCATAGATATTCTAAGTATTACTAGAACAGAAATCAAGTTTTCCTAGTTTGCGCACTGATTCATAATCAAATGTTTGGTTATTTTTGCTATGGGTCAGCTATCATATTGACAAAAGTCATTAAATTTGGCATGTTGTTTATCTTGGTTGATACGAGTTTCGTTTTGTAAATAAGTAATAAAGAGTTCCAAATTTATTTGAACACACTTCTGAAAATGAGAGGCAACAAAAAAGTTAAGGAAGGCTAGATGGATGTTTTATTACAGTAATGGGATATAGAAACAGAGGATTAGGACTTGGGCTGTCGTTTTTCCCAGATCAAGCAAAAACACGTCAATACATCGTCATTAAATAACATAATCAGTTGTCTCCATATAACTCGTTTTTGTCATCTAAGCTAAAATATTCTTTCTATACCATCAAAAACCTTTCTAATTCCTTTATTAAATATCACCAGATCAGCAAACGTCACCCATAGCAAACGTCAGGTAGTATAACAAAACATAACCCATACTTAAACAAAATCAGTATCGATGACAATAAGCTCAAGCGCTTGCATATATTTATTTGTAGCTAAGATAAAAGGACTTCCTTGTGTAACCTGATATATAAAAATGACTTGTCTTAAATCAAGAACATGATTTGTGTAAATTACAGTAACATGAGCATTATTATCGACAAAGACATTGTCGATGTAGGAAACAGGAGCTTTAGGGCATAAGTTTAATAATGACTTGAAAAGGATATCAAAATAACCTTGAAAGATTGATCTATTAAATAACGATTTTTCACTCGCTAATACGACCTATTAAATAATGATTCTTCACTCGCTAATACAACCAAGTTTTTTTATATTACAAATAATTTCATATTTTTAGGTTAGTTTTGGTTGGTAAAGATTATTTAGATTTTTTGGACTAGGAGACTAACAGACTTACTTTGGTAAGAGTCCACTCTGTAGTCTTGAAATAGAAACACATAAAAGCACTTAACCAATGATATATTTCAACCACACAGTGGTCTTTGTCAATCAAAGAGAAAACACAAAAAGAAATATTTTTTATTATGTTTTCTCTTTGATTGACAAAGACCACTGTGTGGTTGAAATATATCATTGGTTAAGTGCTTTTATGTGTTTCTATTTCAAGACTACAGAGTAGACTCTTACCAAGGTAAGTCTGTCAGTCTCATAGTCCAAAAAATCTAAACAATTTCATATGCGTGACAAAATGGTAAATTACAGTAATATACGTTTAGCGGTTACTGAGATATGCGACCGGGAATAAATCCCATCCTTATCAGCAAAGAATATATAAATGAAGGGATTTGTTGGTAAATGCAGTAGTGTGCACTCAGCTCCTGTCATAGTCTAGTAATGTTGCCAGTACAGGTAGATTGTGCTCTTCTTGTCGAAGCTATTTCACCAGTAATTTTTATTAGTGGACTAATTTTCCTTGTATATGCCTTAATAGCCTTTGTAATTAATCATGTCTTGCTAGTTTTGCATCATAGGTTTAATGATTTGTTTGTTTATATTTGGATCTATATTTGAGTGAGATATATATGTAGTAAATGTTATGATGTTATGTAGTAAATGCCACAGAAATGTGGCAATGATTCTGATATGTCAAATGATAGATTATTGTAATATTCAGCAAGAGTAATGAAGAAAATTAGTATAAGAGGGTGACCTCCTGCAGTCCAATAATATTGCTGGCGCGAAAAGTAGTCAACTCATTTTCTTAGCATACCTTATTCATATAAACATTTCTTGGAAGCCTGATTCATTTTCTTTGTATACCGTATTAAATTGAACATTTCTTAAAAGCTTGACTCATTTCTTTAGCATATTGTATGACTATAAACATTCCTTGGAGCTCGATTTAACATTTTCTTTTAAAATGACAAAATAGGCTCAAATAGAAATAGGCTTAAATTTAAAAGAAGCTCAAAATATCCGGTCTCGTATTATCGAGACACTACTGTATTATTCTATGGTTATAAATTAGGCACTTTTATTTGATAGTGATTTTACAAGTTTTCTTCTGAGTGTATACTTTTAAATATTTCTTTGATATATAGGCATTAAAAAATTGCATAGTGTTTGCCCAGCGCATCGGGACTAGGTCGGTGGCATCAAAACAGATGTTATTTTCTACATCAAAATTTGTGTTATAAGTACATATTTGGAACAAATTAGTAAAATTATTGATTATTAAAGTAATAGCGTTGATTGCATGTTTGTCTAAGGCAATAAATGTGTTAATTCATCATATTGTAGAAAACGTTTAAAAAAACTTTATGTATGAGACAGAAACTAATTTAATGAATAAAATTACTAAGATAAGGATGGTAAGAAGTCACATTCTTTGACTGAATTTAGTATTTATATTTCACACACATTTATATAGGTAGTCAATTATGCACAGTATGTGAAGAAGACAGTCATATGAATCAGTAACCTTATCGGGAGATGTCGCAAGCACACTTGTCCTCACCATAAGCAATGGTAGATAAATGAGCTTGATTTTGCATTTTGTACCCAAATTATAAAAATATATATAATACCAAAGTACAATATATTTTACAGTAAATTTACAATTACAAATTCACTTTTATAAAATGAATTTTAAAAAAATTTATAGTTTGCAATAAAATTCCCCTCTCTTATAGGCTGTATGACCTTGACGTGGTGGAGAGGCTTAATCCGCGGTTCGGGGATGTAGGTATGTGGCTCCCTAAAAACAGGGAGCAAATGTGTGAGTGCATGAAGATGGCTCAAAAAAAAGAGGCCAGTCCTAGCACTTGAAGGGTTGTTATCTGCCCAGCTCTCGCCCTGTTCTTCCCTTGTGGGTGGCAACCAGGAAGAACCCCCTATCCAGGTTGGTGGTCTGGATGGGTGCATAAACCCCCGATCTGAAGGTGTTATGCAATCCGTGCCTCAGGGTAAGGAGGGTCTTTAACAGAGCCTCAGGGGCAACTAGCGCTACCTCTGAGAACTCAAGTCGCCTTACTGTCATAAGCGGGACTCTGCGGTAGTGGACCTTATTTTCCCTAGCTGCTCATGGGAACACACAAGGCAGACAAAAATGAAACCAATTTAACTGGCCAGGGCTTAGAACCTACCGACAAATATGTCTCACTGGATGTGCCTTCGGTCCTTGTAGAGACAGATGGAAAACCAGTAATGAAGGCAACAGGAGGAGTAAGTGGGGCACAAAGGAGGAAAGCACTCTGGCTTGCCTACCATGAGGAAGCAAAGAATCCGGAGACGGAGGGCAGAGAACCCCCGCTACCCGCTTTTAAGGCAACTCCGGTCCAGAAAGCGTAAGGGTTTGGCGGGGAATGGGGCTAGAACCCATCCTGTCATCCCGGAAGCCAGTGAATCTGGCAGGACCTTAATACGACAGGAGAAAGAGAGGAAAAGAAAGGAAAGGAGTACTTCTGATCTTACTCCAGAGTCGAAGGCCAAGAGGAATATAAAAGGGTCTAGGCCTGTTGGGTCAGGAGGCCCGTCTTTCTTGTCAATCTCCGCCAACCTACCGTGGGTACTAGTGACCTTTGAGGATAGTGTAGGCGTGAGGATGGAGATGGTGGCGTTCGACCACCTTAAGGGCATTGTCATGGACCGAATTTTGGAGATTTCTAGTGGAGGTTTTGTTCCGCGGTTCAGGGAAAGTACTTAAGAGATGGAGAATTTATTTGTGTGGAGGAGGAATCGGCAAAATGGCTAAGAGAAGTGGTACCGTCAGTTAAGCTCGATGACGGTACTAGGCAAGGTTAGTCCTGCCTGATGAACTGATCGAAAGGGTGAAAATGACGGTGCTTGAATCACCACCAAAAAGGGAGGCTACTTAGTTGGTCAAGCTCATGGGGATGCAGAACCTAGAAATTGACACTACGAAGTGGAAGATCCTACAGTGCATTGAGCGGGGACCTGCAAGCCTCTTCTGTCTAGGATTGGACGAGGCATCACCCAGTCTCAAGGCAAGAGATAGGAAGGCTTTCCTGGGGACTGGAGAGGTTACTTTTAGGTGGACCTTTAAAGGACCTGGAAGAGAAAGGCGAGAGGGAGAATCAAGAGAAGGTGTAGGGATCAGTTGGATATGGCTGACCCTCAAGCAATGATCCTGCAAATTAACTTGCACCACAATAAAAGCGCCTCACTGGTCTTAACAAAGTCCTTAATAATGAGGCACACATTACCAGCGCTTGTGCTAGCGCAAGAACTGTGGGTGGTCAGGAACCGTATAAAGGGTATGGCTGCAGCTGGGCGCACTAAAGAAAGTGGGGAACATGAGGGGCACAGGGGATGTGTGATAGTCAGAGGACTAGAAGCCATGCTGATTCAAGAATTCTCAACCAGGGACCTTGTGGTGGTTAGAATTTGTGGTAAAAGCGAGCAAGTGGGAGCAGGGAGGTCATTGTGGCTTTCACTTAATCTACAATAGAGAATTGCCCCCCGCAGAATTACGTAAGTTAGTTCGGTACTGCAGGGAGAGGAGTTATAGGAATCTTAGTGGGCTGTGACACCAATATTCATGAGATGTGGGGCAGCACAGACACAAATGAGAGTGGCGCAGAGCTCCTCGCCTTCTTGATTGAAGAAAACCTTGTGGTTTTAAACACAGGTGCTGAGCCAACATTTGTCACTTCAAACAGAATAAAGGTACTAGATATCACCTTCTGTAATAGACAGATGGTAAAGTGGGTGCATGACTGGAAGGTTTCGGATGAGCCATCCATGTCAGATCACCGGATCATTACTGCTACGATGAGGGGAGTTATCGTGGTGTGGCTTAGGAACCCAAGAGCGACAAACTGGGAAGGTTTCAAGTCCTCGGTGAGGAGGCGGATGTCATACTTCCGTGGTAAGTATAGTACATCAAACGAACTGGATAATACTACGGGCTACATCAGGACTGCAATTTCCACATCATTTGAGGAAAATTGCCCTCTCTCGCGGATTAACTCTGGACTTGGTAAGCTTAAGTGGAACTACAAGTTAGAGGCAAGACGGAAAGAGACTAGAAGGGTCTTTAATAAAGCAAAGAAAAAGAATACGGTGGAGATCTGGCAAGCATATAAAAACAGCCAGTGTCTCTATAAAAGAAGTTAATCGTGCTTCTTGGGAAAAGTGGTGCTCAGAGACTAGCACAATGAGTGACACTGCTAGACTGTTTAAGGTGTTAGCAGATGGACCGAGGGAAAGCTCAAGTTTGTCAAGAAGGCTGGTGGTAGCCTTACTGACACCCCGGAGGAAACCCTGTGTTTGCTGATGAGAAACAGTTTTCCCGATATTAGACCGGTATTGGACGGCATCGCCATACTGTGCTAAGGGCGGACTGGAATATAGTTGGGCAGGTGATCTCGGCGCAAAAGGTGAGAGGCGATTCTGTCTTTTGAGCCTTTTAAAGCGCCTGGATTAGATAATATTACTCCAGCATTACTACAGAATTGCTTGGAGGAAATTATAGGGCCACTGGTGGGATTACTCAGGGGCTGTGTTGGCCTGTGTTACACGCCTGGGCTCAAAACGTAAGTTATTTTTATCCCCAAACTGGGGAGGAAAGGTTATACAGAGATAAAGGACTTCAGACATATCAGCCTTACATTTTTCTTGTTAAAGACACTGGAAAGGCTGGTGGACCACTATTTAAAGGAGGCACCTCTGAAGCAGTATCCGCTTCATTAGGACCAACACACCTACCGAACTGGTAGGTCAGTGGAGACTGAGCTGTTGTCGGTTGTGGACTTTATTGAGGGTCAGATCAACAACAAGGTGATATGTACTGGGGCTTTTCTTGATGTGGAAAGGGCTTTTAATAGTACCTCTAGACTGGCCATTAAGAGAGCAGCTAAGGATCACGGGATTCCTGATGGAATTATAAATTAGATTATGAGTTCCTTGCAAACAGTACTGCATCCTGGATAGAGTATACGATAAATGGGATGGTCTCGGAGGGTTGCCCGCAGAGTGGGGTGTTATTCCCTCTGCTGTAGAGCCTTGTTGTGGATGGCCTACTAAGGAAGCTCAGCGGAATGGGTGTCAAGGTGGTAGGATATGCGGACGACATAGCTATCCTTGTTAGGGGGCCTTTTGAAAAGGTCCTCAGAGACCTACTTCATGAGGCAATCAAGGTAACAGAAACATGGTGCAGGGAAAAAGCCCTATGTATTCAAGGAGAGAAAAATGTGGCACTCATCTTCACTAGGCGATATAAAACTAAATCGCTGGAGATGATGGAAATTGGTAATACTAAAATAAGCTACATTGAGAGCGCTAAATATCTGGGAATTATTCTGGATAGGAAGCTACTCTGGAGTGAGCAATTGGAGGATAAGTGCAAAATAGCCATAGCTACGTTCTGGCATTGCTGAAGAGCGATAGGTATGAGATGGGGTTTGGGTCCACGTTAGATGAACTGGATTTATTCTGCCATTGTGGTGCCGTGGTTGGTCAATCGTCTAGTGGGACAAGGCATAGAAAGAAACAAGTAAAAGAGTGCTGGACTGAATGCATGAGCTCTTCCTTAGAGGCACAACAACTACAAGGAGGAGCACAACATGTGCGGCCATGAGGGTTATGTTGGGTTTTCCATCCTTGATTCTTCAAATTAGGATGGAGGCAATGAAAACTGCAAGCTGGCTATGTTGTACCGGGCTGTGGATGACAAGTAGCAAACATCATAAACAGCTAGTTGGTGATTCACTGAAGGAGCTCTGGATAGAACCCCAGGATAAGATACTGTCTCTTATAAGGGAAAAAAGAAATTACAAAATCCATATTCCTGCAAGAGAGGCATGGACAGAATGTAGATCCAAACACGGTGAAATCTGGTTCACGGATGAGTCCAAGATGAAGGAAGGAGTGAGAGCAGGCTTTAGTGGACCGAGACCCCAAGAAAGATTCTGTCTTAGCCTGGAAGACTACAACACTGTGTTCCAGGCAGAGGTGCTCACGATCAAACTATGTGCTGAGGAAATAATTGGGTCTGGCGAGAGGCGTAAGACCATCTGGATTTACTCGGACAGTCAGGCAGCCCAGAAGGCTTTAGGTAAGGCTAGTGCCAGCTCTAAGCTGATGGCTGAGACTATAGCTTCTCTAGCAGATCTGGATAAGTATAAATCGCTCAATCTAACCTGGATTCCAGGACATTCTGCCTGGATAGGAAATGAGAGAGCTGACGCCTCAGGAGGGACACAAGATGATCATGGCATATATAGACAGGTTGTGGAGAGAAGAATGGAATGTGACCTTATGATTAATAAAAACCAAGGTACTGTGGGGTTACTCGGGAGAACCACTCTCCTTAAGTAGGCCTCAACTCAGAGGTACTGTAGAGCTGGTCACAGGCCATGGGAATCTGAGAGGGTTCAAATACAAAATTGGAAGATCTAGGTCCCCTGTGTGCAAGAGATACGACGAGGACCAAGAGGAAAGCCCAATCCACATGCTCTGAGTACCCTGCTTTGGGAGCTGCAAGGAGAAAGTGGTATGGCTGGCAGGTATGTACACCAGAGGATATCAGAAGATTTAGCACCAGGTGGGTACTTGGTTTCTGCAAAGAGGTAGGTATCTACTAAGCTAGTCCTGTGGTAGAGATAGGAAGAGAGTACAAAGGCTGCAGCTAAGTGCTCTACACCAATAAGGTCCCTCCAAGTTTTAGTAATAAAAATAAAATTCCCACCACCATAACAGAATTATAAAAATTTCTGTAAATCAGTGATTTTTCCTGACACCAATAATTCACAAATCCTGATATTCCCAATCGGTGGCCACCCTGCCATCATAAGGAAGAAGTATGACATTTCTGAGAATGTTTGAAGCTTAAAGAAGAAATTAAATTGGCTTATATAATTTTATATTTAATTTAAGGAAGTAAAAATATTAATTCTATTAAAAATTATCTGAACTTTTTTTAACACAGAATGGTTGGTTGTAAATTGAGTTATAATTTATTTTTTAATATTTATAATATTGAAAAAAATTATTTAGATAATAGGTCCTATTCAAAATTTACACGTTCATTACTAACATCAATGAGTAGGAATATTGTCACATTTAAAGAAATTTCAATAAGTAATTAAATTTAAATAGTAAATGAAATATTGTAACCTTTTTAATTCAAATATAAAATACATTGGAATGATTTAAAAAAATGTGATTATTTATTTTTAGAAGATATTTATTCCAATTAAAATTTTTTTTAAATACTAATTATTAATCACGTTTACACTCATACAGATTATTGTCAAATAAATGAAGTTGACTTACGAGTCAGCTACAACTATTTATTTATATGGGCATCGTTTCAATAACCGATATGGTATCTTCTTCAGGCCTTATTCCTTCTGCACTCTATTAAAAAAATAGTGCTGTGAAATAACCTGGGTATAATTATGAA
Source organism: Prosapia bicincta (assembly GCA_036971475.1). Classification (NCBI taxonomy): domain Eukaryota; kingdom Metazoa; phylum Arthropoda; class Insecta; order Hemiptera; family Cercopidae; genus Prosapia; species Prosapia bicincta. Next base: position 268,322,838 of record JBAIZL010000001.1, on the reverse strand, counting down.
AACACCGCATACACGCTTTTATTAACTCACAGCACTTTTATCCATGTGTACTAGCAATAAACTCAAGAAAGCTTTTCCTTGAATGTCACGGGACTATATTTTAATAGAGTATAGGAGGAATAACATCCATTACTGAAACATTGCCGGTATGAATAAGTAGTTGTACCTGACTCACAAGTCAACCGCATTTATTAAACAAAAAATACTAATTTTAAAAATTAAGAGATTAATTTTACGTGCAAATATATGCTTATGTCTCTGTGTCTGTAAACATAACTAATAATGTGTAGGTCACATATAAAAAGATTTTACAGATAGGTTTCAATAAAATCCAATATATTATTCAGAGTAACAAGTGACAAAATGTGACAATTTTTTTTATACTATAACCTGAATTGAGGTAATTTTTTTTAAAAATAAGGTTTAAGTAGCAAATGTTTACTCTTTAATACTGATAGTTATTGGTAATAAAAATGTTCTATGGGTAAGAATATTTTGTCCAATAATCAGGAAGTGTAATGCCTACATAAGCTAATATATCACTAATGTATCAATAATAGAAATATGTAAATTCTCAAAATAGTAATATTTTCCATTTCAACACTCAATCTGTTGGATTAGGAAAATAATGGCAACATAATATATTCTTGATGACAATATTTGTAAAAATGGTAATTATGTACGTATGTCACACAAAGGTATAAATTAAGAGTTGAATTTTAAATATTTCAAAATTTTAAAATACCTTGTTCTACAAATACAAACTTCTTTAAATTTTATTATCCATAAACACTTTCTGTGAACAATGTTAATTTTATAGAAGTAATGTTGTGTTTTCATAACATTTACTAGGAAATAAACAATACTAATAAAAAAAATGTTTTTTTTTAAATTTAATTTATTGTTATTTGGATATGTGAAATAAATTACTTATTTTCCCATAACAATGATTCTTTCCTAACATTAATAACGTTAACAGTTATATAGTGCATACAACTCAGAAGTTTACAAAACAACAAACATTATTACGAGAAGTACCCATGAATCATTAACACATATAGAGTTCTCACCCTATGATAATTTCTGGATGCCAGAATGAAATGAGAAAGTTCATGAGGTACCACAATCTCTCAAAAGAAAGCATCATGTTTTGCTGTTCACTTTCTCTCCCACTTTGCACATCTTAGCTGTGATGACAAAAATAAAATATAAGGTATAAATTTATTTCATTTTAAAACAATAATGAAAAACAAGTGACAGGAATAGCGACACTTGGTAATAGCACAGCTATGATCTTGACTGATGGCTCTAACACACAGACTGTTTTTTTTTTCTCTTTTACTAGTGCTGTACAAAATCAAGGGTATTACTTACTATAGTCAATCTACCACCATAAAATAATTGTAACAGTCTATTGTCCCCAAATTGTGTTTATAAATTCCTTTCTTAAAGATTCTTATCTATTATATCACAAGATTATTCTTTCAGCTTTTGGATAAGAACAACAAAAGAAAACATGCTCCAATGAGTATTAACTTTTAGTCAAACAAACTAACAACTAAACAAAATAGAAATAGCTAAGAGTAACTGTCCCTGACTCTTGCTTCTATTGTAAAATGAATCATTTCTCTCAAAAGTCACTAACATAAATACAGGCTGCAATGTTGTAAATTACTAGTTTTATCCTCCTTCATGTCTCCAACAAATACTGTTTAAACTGTTTATTTTAACCCTACCAGTACATAAGATCGTACTACAGGCAGCGGGAGCATTCACGTAAGTTTACAATTTGTTTTTCTGTGTATTGTACTGTATTCTAGGTTCAATATTTGATATTATCTCGACAAAAAAGCTACAATTCTTTTGTGTCCAAAGACTATAGTTTGTCTCAGATGTTTACCGATTGTTTTGTAGTTTGTGTGGTATTTTACACTTTTCAATGGATTGAGGACAATAATTTTGTTCTCAAACTGAAAATAATACCATTCAAAACTGAAAATGTGGACGGCAACTAATGTTGACAAAATTTATACTTTTATAATAAATTTTGTAATATTAAAAGTAGTACAATAATTTTAAAAAATTAGAGGAAAGAAACACAAAATTAGGAAAAAGAAAAATTTCAAATCTTTTATAAGTACAGTAATACCTTGACCTACGCTACCCCGTCTTACGCGATTCCTGGTAGAAAATGGTTATGAGAACTCTTATAGCTTATGAAGAGAAAATATTTTCAGGTTTTAAGGCCAACAAAGACAGAATGACAGTGATATTTGGCCCAAAGACAGCTGTTGACTGTAAGTTGCAAATGCTCATAGTTTATCACTCAGAAAATCCAAGGGCATTAAAAAATATATCTAAAACTAGCTTGGCCGTGATATGGAAGTCAAATCGGAAGGCTTTGGTAACAGCTTTTTTTTAAGACCGGTTTGGTCATCAAAAACGTTAGTCAGTTTAATTCCGATTAATTGACAATGCACCTGCCCATCCTCCTACTACTTCAACTGATTTCGACACAAGCGTGAAAGTGATATTTTTGCCACTGAACACAAATAATTTGCTTCAACCGATGGATTAGGGAGTCATCAAAACATTTAAAGCTTATTACACAAGAAGATCATTTGCGCATCTGCATAGAACTATGAGACAGAACAACACACTCTGTGTGAACGGTTTTTGGAAACAATTAAATGTTTTAGATGCTCTGAGAATCGTTGGACTGTGAGCAAGAGTAAGACCTTAAAAACGGAGATTCTTTAGACCCAGTTTACGTAGAAGATGAAATGACGGTTAGAAACTTGACAAAAGGAATTAGTTTAGTTGAGCAAGGTTTACAAATTTTGGAAATCATAGTTTCCAACAATGAGAGTATTTCTGCCAAAAAAAAAAAAAAAAAAAAAAAAAAAATGCGAGTTACGAGGAAATTCTGCGTGAGAAGAAATAATCTTCAATTCTTCAAACGAATTTACTAGATTTTATGAAGCCTTCTATGTCAAAATAACTTCTGCTTACTTACTTCTTTGCAATATGTATGTACTCGTATATAATATAATTTTTTTGTTGTATTATGTATTTAAGATTTTAATACATACAATTTTTTCTTTTAAATTAGTTTATTTAGTCTTTGGTACCAATTACACAATTCCTATGTGATTGTATGTAAAATTTTACCCCGACTTACGCGAATTCGACTTACACGGTTATCGCTCGGTCCCACCTATATCGTAAGTACGGGGTATTATTGTATGTTGCTCCCAGACCATATGTCTGGGCATGCACATGTTGCTAATCAAAGGGTTAAGTGAACCTATTTTCATATAAAAATGTATTTTGTTTTCCCTCATTGACCTCTAAATACCTTTCATAAATTAAGAAAGAATATTTGTATTTAGATAGCAGAGTTCTTATCTGCAACCTGAAAGTAAAAATGCAATAGAATTTAGGTTGTTTTATAGATAAAGATATTCTAAAATGGATTGTTGAAAGTGTCAATAAATATGTATTATCAAAACAAGCAATGTATATTAGACAACACAATTGTAATTTTACAAATATAATAGAAATTAAGGCTTTATATGGCTTGCTGAACTTAGCAGACTATTTCAGACAGTTGTTTCAATGGGTTAACAACGGAGTTATTCCAGAAAGATTTTAACTTGTTATGTCTCTACGTAGATTCAGGTTTTTATTACAAGCTTTATGTTTTGTCGATTTATATACAATTAGTGAGAGAAAGAAAATTAAATGAATAACACCCATATGATATATATTCGATAAGTTTGTAAATATTTATCAAGATTGCTGTAGAGTAACAGAGTATTTGACAAATGAGAAGTTGGAAAGGTTTTGGGGTTGATGTTCTTTCAAGCAATACAATCTTAGTAAGCCAGGGAAATATGGCATAAATGTATTCTGCTTGGCTGATGTTAGAAGGTATTATAGAGTGAATTTGAAAGTATAAACTGGAAAACAGCCCAATGGACCACAAACGTTAGTAACAGTCCCAAATATGTTGTTTTGATTTATTGATTGTATAGCTAATTCAGGAAGAAATGTAACCACTGACACTGGTTTACAAGCTACGAGCTTGCCAAAGAACCTGTAAAAAAAATGACAACCCTTATTAATAATACTTGCAAAATTAAAAAAAAATTTCTACCCGAATTTGTAGCATGGAAATAAATTCTTCTTAAGTTGTATAAATTCAGGTTCCATGAACCAACCATTCTAGTTTATCACAAGTCAAAAATAAATAAAAATGTAACTGTTATGCTAAGGCTACATAATGAAAACAGTATTGACTCTGAAGAAGGATATGATAGAAAACTAGACATTATACCTTTTACAAATAACGAAGTACGATAGACATGGTTGGCCAAACAAGTGCACTGTATAATTGGGCAAGGGACACAAGAGGGTAGCCAGTAATAATGTATTATAGCTTGTCAAATATTACTGGTATAAACGGACGTACCATACACAATTTTAAAAATATCAATGACAAAGCTTTAAAAATAAGGCAATTCCTAAGACAGTTACCTTTATATTTGTCAGACGACTATCTAAAACTATTTGCGAATGCAAGCAATATAGCAAGGAATTTAAAATTAAAAGCTGTAGATATTGGAATAAATTATCAACATTCAAATGCTATAACAAGTGAAAATGTTAATGAGGATCCTGTTGGACAGAAAAGATGATATATCTGTATGTGAAAGGAAAACAAAATGGGTAATTTTTGCTCCAAATCCAAAAAGGCTATTTGCTTGAAACACGTAAAACTGATTTGTGAAAAGATTGAAAAAAATATTGCCATGACTTTTATATGTTGAATAATTAATTAAATTACACATTCTAAAATCGATCTCACATCTAATTAATCATAAATAATATTATAGCCGGCTTGTGACTTAAACTTATAAAAAAAAATAAATATAAACAACTAACAATTATAAAACTTTAATTTCATACTTGTTTCGATAACTTATATGTCATCATCCTCAGTGATTCTATTACAAACATATAACTTTAACTAAAGAAGTGGAACATAGCCTGTCATATCTATACAAAAGTTAGAACCTGATCTGGGCGTTGCTAGTCAGCGCGGTTGTAAATCTGACAACGTCCGCAAGTTATATACAAATCCTTCTAACTTATGTATAAATATGAGTATGACAGGCCATGTTCGGCTTCTTTAGTTAAAGTTATATGTTTGTAGTACCATCACTGACGATGATGACATAAGTCATCAAAACGCGTATTAAATTAAAATTTTATAATTGTGTATATTTATTTTATTTATTTCTAATTAATCACTGACATTATGATACTATAAGAATTTAATCTAAATGAAGGAAATAATTATGAATATTACTTTTGACTATTAAAAGTTATCTATCGGCTCTTATTTACATACAGTATTAACAGCTTGTAAAAGTGTTAAAAACCATGATAGCTTAAGAATCTACCATAACATACTTTGCTAGAAATTACAACCTTCATTGTTTACCAGAATGGAGTCTAATAGTCATGCTACTATACACGTTCATCTGTCACACGCTACTACTGTAGTGTTGAGTTTATGGAAAGCCCAAGACTAAATTCTTGCAGTTTTTTTTTAATGTGGATCTAGATGCAGTACCATAAATGTTACAAAATTAAGCTTTTATAATCAAAGCATATTAAGCAACCTTTTTTAGGATTTGGATACATTCTGCAAAGAAGATATTTTTTTACTTAACTCTTCATTCCTTGCTATACTATCTCAAATACAAAGTGATCAAAGGCAAGCAGCACAGAGTTTGGCTATCGTATTAGATAAAGTAATGTAATGTAAACACATGTCGTCGTCAAGAAGTAAAAGTGACAGTCGCCCTCTCTCTGGTATCATATTTTTCTAAAGTACCGATCCGATAGACATTTTTCTTTAATTCAAGCCACAATCATCGATCTAGTAAGATCATTCATTATCAATTGTAGATCAACCTTGGAGTATCATCACCTTTTTCTCAATTGTTTATAAATTAAATATGTATAAGAAGTAATATTTTCACTAGATTATATATATTCGATATTTTAACATTTTCAATTACTGAAATGTTGAAAACAAAACCTTTGTTAAGAGTGGTATTGCATAAATCTAGAGTAATGACGCGACAATGAGGTTAAGGCCTTCAGCCAGAATATTTATTAATGTTTCTTCCTCAGAAATACGAATTAATATACTTAAGATCCATTTCATTTGTTAATTTCTGTTAAAGGTATAATTTGATGTATTATAGGTAAACTCTATCCTGCACCAAGACCTCATGGCAAATTTTGTAAAATCTTTAAATAATCTAAAGACTCTAATAACTTCTACTTAGTACTTGCTAGTAAGTACCTTGAATAAAAAAATCACCAATAATAATTTTATTAATTAATGTTTTCTAAATCTTCATATTCTAACATGCCTGTGCAGAAATTTTGTTTTTACTTATTACACTTTTTCTATTACTTGCGACCAGACTTTTTGTTAACTAAAGGTTGTTAAATTGTTAACTTACACTTGGAGGAAACCTTTTTGTCGTACGACTTCTTCGCCTTTCTTGTAGGGTAGGTGCCGTAGGTCTTATTGCTTTAAAGTATTTTTTCTGTGTTTTGGAGATTACGTGTTTAGTTGAATTAATTATGTGTTTAATTGTGTTATGATATTTGTTTGTTGGGTCTCTATTTGTTTCTGAGATGTTGTTTGCTGTAATGAATTTATTAATTTTTTTGTTTAAATCCTGCGTATGCATAATAACTGTAGTATTACCTTATAACATAATTTTTAAAGAGACACAATACAATATAATTATGTTTTACTATTTAATAAATTGAATTTTTTATTTAAGACAAATAAAACTACTCAGGAACAATTCATTAACATTTATTATTACAATTTCATCTCAACATTAAACAATACACAAAACAAAATTTTACAACTTAACAATTTTTAACAAAATATACTAAAATTCGATTCTTTAAATTTGAGTTACAAGGTTTTTATACCCTTGGCTAGTTTAAGATCTCTTGATATCTCGGGGTTATAGTATGGGCTATATTTTTTTTTTTTTAATTCTTAGGTTAATTAAATAAATTTTGAACAAACAATATTAAATTTTGAAAATGCAAAAAGGCTAAACTATTTGAACTGGATTATTTCTTACTATTAATTAACTACAAGATATTCTAATGTATAAAATTAAATTTCTCTATTATCTTAAAAGTCCACTAAAGTTATTTTATAGCGCTATTACTCAACTTAATAAATATCAAAATTTTGCTGGTCGCTTACGTAAATTCCCGTTCTCTCCAATTAAACAATTCACACACTTAAATTCGTTTTATTTACTTCACTTGATATTAACACAGTATTACATTTTGTGATTTACTTCTCCTTAATTTAAGTTGGCCAATCTTCTTAACAAAACGGTATAATTTAGACGAACTCTTTCCAAATAAATAGAATTTTGACTGCACAGCAAGGTCTGCTATTAGAGCGTCACCCACGCTACCTCCAACTCAACTAACGCTTTCGTTTTACTTTTAAAGTTGTTAAAGAAAAGAATATGGCGGCTTCTTCTTCTAAAAAAACACCTGTTGCCTTGAACAGGTCTGTTTTCTTTTTCTTCACTAGAATCGATTGTCACACTGACCTACTTTCTTGCTTTCACATCTGTGTTACAGCTGACATACCAACAAGTTTGTTTTGAATGGCGTTTTAACTTGGTTAAACCTGGTTGAAACTTACTGTTTTAATTTCCTATCCTCAACAAACCTTCCAGTGTTTATTTTATTAATATTATTAGTGTGTGAAGTGCCTTTATGTTTTACTTTTGAAATAGTTCTGAATTGTGTGTGTTTTGCTTGGTCTTTCATAAACATAACCTTTCAAGTTTCTTTTGTTTACAAACGTGTTCACTTTCTCCTTCAAGTAATTACTTAGCCCTATGTTCCTACAGTTTACAAATTTGTTTACACATAACCATTATTAGATTATCTTATTTTAAATTTTATTTGATACAACAAATTTCTTAATGGATTTTTCAGTTCAAATACCTTATTTACTTTTCTATGCTTTTACCTAAATTTTAACCTAACCAATATCTTAATGAATTTCTTTCTAAATTTTGAGTGAGTTATTTCTCATCTATTTTCCAATTCTTAAAAAAAATATTATATAGCCCATTCTATAAATGTTACAATGTCCCCTAATTTAATTTAAATAAAAAAAAATATTACTAATCTCTACATTACACATTCTTTACATTTTACAAGCTTGATTAAATATACATATTTTTTTTTTTAAATTAAATTTAAATTAACATTTATACTTTAAATTGTCCATTTATACTTAATTCCTACGACACAATTTTATCTTAATTCTTTAACAATCAAATACTGAGCTGAACACTTCAAGCTACATATTACTTAACATATCTTCTAACAATACAATATACTTATAACTAACATTCATTCAACAATTCTTTAACAACTCTAACATATAGTAACAATAAATCATGTTCTGGTATTTACAATTCCTTCCATAATTATTATTATTTTTTACATTTATTACAATTGGAATCCTTCCAATCCTAAGTCTGATTCAATATTTATTTAATATAATATATATTCTCTGAGACCATGTCTTTAAATCCCAGCCTATCCGAGTCATAGTATGTCTAGATTTGGTCAAATTGGTTATAACATTTCTCTTTCCCTTATTTCTGTTTATTCCTTGTTTATTATTTATCTCATATTTATTTTGCTTTTAGCTTCATCTAATTCTTAGTTCTAAGTTAGTATTTTATCTCCCCTTCCAATCTCACATCCAGTTCAATTATTTTCTTATATCATTTCAGTTTATTTTGTATGAAGTTTAACATCTAATATTTTTAAAGGTTGCAATTTCATATCCTCTATTTGATCATATCTATAGTTCCTTCGATTACAGTATCCCTATATCAACGAATATAAATTTTGTTTTAATACTTATTTATCAACGCAGATTCTCCCTTACAATACGACGAAGTTTAAATACACAATTACCATTTTTTTATTACAACGATGCTTTAATATTTATTATCATAGATTCATATTTCTTTTATAATATATACGACGAAGTTCCATTATTTATCAACGCAGATTCTCCCTTACAATACGACGAAGTTTAAATATACCTAATTTTATCTTTATTCATTATTCGACGAAGTTTCTAATAAATTATCGTAGATATAGTTACCATCCCTTAAAACTTATCTCCTGCTAACGTTTTCTTATACACATAATCACCTAGAGTCTACTCATATTGCTTCCTTTACCTATATTTAATATCTCCCTTCCTATTTTATTTTGTCCCTTTTGAGTTTATCTCCCTTGCATCATGGTATTTTTTTAGTTCCGTTGAATGGAACATCCCCTTATTTATATCATATTTATCATCCCATAGTTCGAATGTCGATTCTCCTAACTTTTTGTGTATTCTATATGGCCCACTATAAATATTAAATAATTTCCCCATTTCTCCCTCTATGCCTTTTGCCTGCCAGTTTTCTTTTACTAACACTAAATCATTTAAATTAAAGGTGAAAAGCTTATGATTTCCATTGAAATTTTGTGCCCTAAGTTCTGCTTTTTTCTTCATTCTCCCTCTTGCCAAATCTATTACTAGTTGGGTATTAACGTTTTGTTCGTTTGAATTTTGAATTTTGATATACTTATGCCAAAACCTCTCATCTATTTTTCCTAACTGTAACTGATTAGGTGTGAATCCTGTGGTCTCATGTGGTACTTCATTCAACATCTCATTTATTAAATGTATAAACTTTGCCCATTGTTTATGGTTCCCATGGCAATAGGTGCGAAGACATCTCATTATCTCCCTGTTTACCCTTTCTACTATATTGCTTTGAGGTCGCCTAATTGGTGAAAATATTTGTTTGATCCCTTTATTTTCTAAAAATGTTGACCATCTTTTACTTGTGAACTGAGTTCCATGGTCTGTTTGTGCCCTTTTTACCTGTCCATATTTTTCTAAATAATCTTCTACACATCTAATAGCTGTAGCAGTATTTGCTTTTTTTATTTTATAAATTTTTATAAATTTAGTAAAAATATCCAAAATAACCAAAATATATTTAAATCCCTCACTTTTATGAAATGGTCCACAAAAGTCAATAGATAGTTGCTCTTTAGGCCCTTCTACCTTGATTCCTTTCATCACCCCATAACAAGTTTGATTTGTGTGTTTCACCCTCTGACAAGTGTCACAGTATTTTAAAAGGTATTTAATCTCCTTATACATCTTTTTCCATGTGAATATTTCATTTATTATACTATAGCACTTCTTGGCCCCTATATGCATATAGTACTCATGGCATGATATCACTAATACATTTATTAACTCTCTGGGTACTATTATTTTCCAACTTGTTTTACAATTTTTATATAGTATGTTATTTTCAATTTTGAATTTCGAATTGTATTCCTGGACATTTTCAATAATATTTCTTAATTCTAAATCACCCCACTGAAGCTCATTAAGTTTTGTCAATTTTGTCACTACTTCCCTACTTATTACTCTTTCCATTAAATTGATACTAAACTTATTTTGATTCTCTATATGTTTTGGCTCTATCTTATCCCATGGGTTACGACTTAATATGTCTGCCACCACGTTCTCCTTCCCTTTACAATACTCAATCTCAAAATCATATTCCTGCATGAGCAATATCCAACGATATAGTCTTGAATTTAATATTCTACAAGTCTTTATGAAAGTCAAAGCTTGGTGGTCAGTTTGTATTATTACTTTTCTCCCCAGTATAACCTGTCTAGCCTTCTGTAGACAAAACAACACAGCCAATAATTCTTTTTCAGTCGTATAATATCGTATCTCACTACCTTTTAGGGTTCGGCTCATAAACATAATTGCCTGTTTCTGTCCAGTCTCTGTTACCTGGTACAGATGCCCCCCAATAGCATATTCGCTTGCATCTGTCTGTAAATAAAACGTTTTTGAATAATCAGGGTGTTTTAGTACGTTGGTATCTATAAATGCTTCCTTTAATTTTCTAAAATTTTGTTCCTCTAAATCTGTCCATTTAAATTTTGTTTCATGTCTCAAAAGTTTCAGAAGTGGCTCTACTAATTTCGAATAGTGGTCTACAAACTTGTTGTAATAATTGGCAAGGCCTATAAACCCTTTTAATTGCTTAACATTCTTTGGTGTGGGGAATTCCATTACAGCCTTAATTTTGTCCTTATCTATCTCTATTCCCTCAGTTGTCAACCTATAACCTAAAAATGCTATGTTTTCTTTACAAAACTCAGTTTTTGATAATTTAATTTTGATATTATTTTCCCTAAATGTCATAAATAATTTTTTTAAATGGTTTGTATGTTCTTCAAAACTCTGTGACATGCATACAATGTCGTCTACATATACTAAAGTGAATGGTTCTAATTCATTTCCCATTATTCTACCCATAGCTCTTGCTAAAGCTGCTAATGATGTTTTTAGCCCATAAGGTGTCACAATGAAATGATATGTCTTTCCATTATACTGAAAAGCTGTGAATTTTCTGGATTCTGGCTCCAACTCCACCTGCCAAAAACTATTCGTGAGGTCCATAGAACTCAGGTATTTTACCTTTCTTGCCTTATGTAATATTTCATTAATACCCTGGTAACACTCGTAATCTGGTATTATGATTTCGTTCAGTTTCCTTGCGTCCAGGCACAATCTTATTTCTCCATTACTTTTTATGACAGGAATAATAGGGTTAATATAAGGGCTATTACTTTTTTCTATAATTTTCATCTCCAACATTTTGTCAATTTCTCTTTGTACCGCTTCTTGATACTTTGTGGGTACAGGATAGTTTCTTTGATAAAATGGTAAATCTGTTCTTACTTTTATCTCATGTCTATATCCTTTACACACTCCAGGTCTATCTGAAAATACATCCTTATATTGCTTTATTATCTCCACCAACTCCAGTTTTTGCCTATCTGTTACACGGTCATCTCCGATACTTTCCATAATATCTCTATCACTAATTTCCCCTTCTGTTTCATTTTGTTTCTCATAATTTTGGTCCCCCTGTCCTAAATTATCTAAATTTTCCCATTCCTCATTAATTTGATCGAATTCGTTAATTACATTATCTTCCCTTTCTAAATTTTGTACCTCGTTGTTATTAATTCTTTCGTCATCATTTTCACCCTCCGTTTCTTTCATATCTATTTTAATATAGTTTTCCAAATATTTCAATTTTATACTCCAATCCTCACAACTTATATCAGCCTTTGTATTTTTTAATATATCCATCCCTATGATCATTTCTCTTAATAGTCCTGGTATGATGAAACATTGAAATGGGTAATCAATCCCACCTAATCTTCCCATTATCAGAACAATTTTATTAATTTTTTTACTCTTTTTATTTGTTGCTGTCCTAATGTTCATTGCTCTGATTGGCAACGTTTCTACTCTTCCTAGTTTTCCCTTATTTATACTATACCATTTTTCCTGAATACATGTAATATTACTACCTGTATCTATTAAGGCTGTAACCCTAACCTGTTTAAATTCTATCTCTATTTCTGGGCTCATATATATTTTGTTTTGCTCTAAATTCAAATTTCGCTCCGTCCCCTCACTTTCCAAAAATTCCTTATCTATTAATACGTTGTTAATTATTCCTAACCCCAAATCCATATTTTCATTAAATTGATTGTTACCCTTATTCTTGTCACAATTAATATTTCCAAGGCTCTTTAGCACTGGCTTTCCCTCTTCAGCATCCCCTGTAGTTTTCCCATGATGCAATAAGGTATCACCAGTGCCCTCTAGTTTTCCGTTTGACTATGTGCACCATCCTCCTTCCTTGTCCCCACACATCTCCTTGTCTCTATCTGATTTACTTCCTTCTGGCTCCTGTCATTGGTTCTGTAATTCCTGTCTCCTCTGTTTTCTCGATTATTTTCCTGCCCTGGTCTTGGTTCAACATTCCCCCTCATATGATTATCTATTCTTCTGTTAAAGAACTGGACATATGGCCGCCCTTCATTCCTATATTCATTCCTTCTATACAATTCTCCTGGTCCTGGAAATCTTCTATTTCCCTGCTGTCTCATCCCTTCCTCACCCCTTCTGGGTGGAAATCTATTTCCATTCTGCTCCTCTCTAGGGGTAGGCCTATTCCATGGTCCCCTGTTTCTCTGTCTTATTTCCTTATTTCTCTCCTCTATATCCTCCTCATTCAGCATCCTTTCCATCTCTCGGATCGTTTTTATATTTTGTACTCTTCTTGACAACTGTATCCTTTCATTAAAATGCCGGCTTAATCTCCGGACTATCTCTTCCTCATTTTGCGGTGGTGTCATGTTCTTTAAAACTATGACTCTTTCTATGAAATAATCTGCTCTGGCTCTTCCATTTCCCTCTATATACCTTTCATTTTCTATTCTCTCTTTAATGCCTTCCTGTATTTCTTTGGCCCAGTATCTTTCTATAAACCTATCTTGTAAATCCGCGAAATTTTCCACCTCCTCTCTGATTGATTCCCACCATCTAGCCGCGCCTACTTCCAAAGCTCTATCTATGATTCCTCTCCATTCATTTTCAAATCTTTCCCCTGTCCTACATTCAAATTTTCTCTCCACATACCTATCCAGTCTTTTTAGGAACTCCATAGGGTTACCATTCCTCCCATTAAATTTGGGCATCATCTCCTGATTTCCGCATGACACTTGTATGATCCTTAGGCCTTCTCCTCCTTTACTTTCTTCCACCTTCTTTTCTACCTTTTCCATTCTCTGGGTCAATTCCCCTTGTTTCTCATTATTCCTTCTTCCTTCTGTTTCCAATCGGTCAATTCTATCATTATTATTGTTTTTCTCAATAGCTATCTCCCTATTTAAAACTCTTAACTCTTCCCTGTTCTGTATTGTCATTTTTTCTACCTTCTCTATCTCTTTCTTATTAATTTCTGTCACATCAGCTATTATTTCTTTAGTTTCCTCTAAATTCTCCTTAATCTTCTCCTCTAAGTCTCTTCTCATAACTCCTACTACAGCATTATTCTCTGTTCTCAACTGTTCCCTCATATCCTCTATCATTCTCCTATTCTCTTCCTTTAGGCTTTCGAATTTCTTATCCAACCTACTTGAGGCAAATCCTCTGTTCATCTCTTCTCTCATCTCCTTATTTTCCTCCTTTATATTCTCATTTAATTCTTTTTTTATTTCGTCCATTTTTTTTAGACTCATTTCCATGAGAGATCTCATCATCTCCCTCAAATCTTCATTCTCATTATTTCCCTTTTTCTTTTGGGTTTGCATAGGTAGTCCCCTATCTTCCTCTACTTCAATGTTTCCTATTTGCATATCTGTGCCTTCCGTTTCTGTCTCTTGTATTTCTAGGCTTGTCCCTTTTTCCTGGTCCCCTACAACTACCAGCTCGCCTATAATATTTTCCTCCCTGTTTTCGATCCCCTCCTGAAAACTAACAAATCTCCCCTGAGCAGCCCCTTCTGTTTCTATCGCCCTTTTCCGCCTACTCTTTTCTAATTGTTCCTCTTTTTCTGTTTTTTTAGCTTTTTCTCTCCGCAAATTGTATAATTCCCTCACATCAGACATATTTTTTCTTTTCTTTTTTTTTTTTAACTGTAAGTAACTTATTATACAAAATATAAACAATTTATATATATATACTATAAACCTAGCCTTGATTCTATTCAACTCAGTGTTTAATTTTCCAAAATTTTTTCTAAATCTATTTCCAGTTCAAATGTTTTTCATATAAAAAGTTCTAAATTAATTTTATTTCAAAATCTCTCTAAATAAATTTTATCGAGCCCCCACGTTGTTGCGCCAATTATAACATAATTTTTAAAGAGACACAATACAATATAATTATGTTTTACTATTTAATAAATTGAATTTTTTATTTAAGACAAATAAAACTACTCAGGAACAATTCATTAACATTTATTATTACAATTTCATCTCAACATTAAACAATACACAAAACAAAATTTTACAACTTAACAATTTTTAACAAAATATACTAAAATTCGATTCTTTAAATTTGAGTTACAAGGTTTTTATACCCTTGGCTAGTTTAAGATCTCTTGATATCTCGGGGTTATAGTATGGGCTATATTTTTTTTTTTTTAATTCTTAGGTTAATTAAATAAATTTTGAACAAACAATATTAAATTTTGAAAATGCAAAAAGGCTAAACTATTTGAACTGGATTATTTCTTACTATTAATTAACTACAAGATATTCTAATGTATAAAATTAAATTTCTCTATTATCTTAAAAGTCCACTAAAGTTATTTTATAGCGCTATTACTCAACTTAATAAATATCAAAATTTTGCTGGTCGCTTACGTAAATTCCCGTTCTCTCCAATTAAACAATTCACACACTTAAATTCGTTTTATTTACTTCACTTGATATTAACACAGTATTACATTTTGTGATTTACTTCTCCTTAATTTAAGTTGGCCAATCTTCTTAACAAAACGGTATAATTTAGACGAACTCTTTCCAAATAAATAGAATTTTGACTGCACAGCAAGGTCTGCTATTAGAGCGTCACCCACGCTACCTCCAACTCAACTAACGCTTTCGTTTTACTTTTAAAGTTGTTAAAGAAAAGAATATGGCGGCTTCTTCTTCTAAAAAAACACCTGTTGCCTTGAACAGGTCTGTTTTCTTTTTCTTCACTAGAATCGATTGTCACACTGACCTACTTTCTTGCTTTCACATCTGTGTTACAGCTGACATACCAACAAGTTTGTTTTGAATGGCGTTTTAACTTGGTTAAACCTGGTTGAAACTTACTGTTTTAATTTCCTATCCTCAACAAACCTTCCAGTGTTTATTTTATTAATATTATTAGTGTGTGAAGTGTCTTTATGTTTTACTTTTGAAATAGTTCTGAATTGTGTGTGTTTTGCTTGGTCTTTCATAAACATAACCTTTCAAGTTTCTTTTGTTTACAAACGTGTTCACTTTCTCCTTCAAGTAATTACTTAGCCCTATGTTCCTACAGTTTACAAATTTGTTTACACATAACCATTATTAGATTATCTTATTTTAAATTTTATTTGATACAACAAATTTCTTAATGGATTTTTCAGTTCAAATACCTTATTTACTTTTCTATGCTTTTACCTAAATTTTAACCTAACCAATATCTTAATGAATTTCTTTCTAAATTTTGAGTGAGTTATTTCTCATCTATTTTCCAATTCTTAAATAATATTATATAGCCCATTCTATAAATGTTACAACCTTTATCTGTTTTTACATATTTTAGATCACGTTCTCTGGCTTTTTGTTTTAGTGATTTGGCTGTCTGTATTTCATTGTTGTGTGTTATGCTCTTTAGGGTCTTGTGTGCTCTTACTGTGTTAGTAAAATGTCTTAAGTGTTCTTGATCTTGTATTTCTGTCTGTTGTATATTGGTTTCTGTGCCAATTATAATTGCTGTTTTTGTTTTATTGTTATCTTTGTAGTGTATATTATGTTTTAGGAATTTATTCAGTAATTCTATTTCTTCAGTGGTAAATGTGATGTTAGTGTTGTTTATTGTTTTTTTCATTAAAACAGTGTTTTGGCTTTTTTGTTGCTGGACTATTATTTTTCTCATTTAAAAGTTTATTTATTTTCTTTTTATGTGTTTCTTGTAGTATTTTAGTGGCCCATTTCTGCAAATCAGTGTAATTAGTTCGCATATGATTTCATGTCCGTATGTATTAGAAATGTTTAAATGTAATAGTAACAATTTTAGGTGTATCTTTCTTTACATAAAGTTCTTTTATTGATTGTTTGATATACATTTCTTCTGTGAATTTAGTTGTTTTTATGGTGGCTTTGTTTATTTGTTTTATGTTAACTTTAGCGTATTTCGGTGTGATGTTATTTTTAAGACACGTTTTGTTGAACTGAATGTGTGCATGTGTTTTTCTAACCTTCAAAATTGTGGTCCGAAATTGTTGAACTTCTGCTTGCCGGGCTTCATTAAATATCGAAATTTTGTGGCAAAACGTTTCCTCCAAGTGTAAATTAACAATTTAACAACTTTTAGTTAACAAAAAGTCTGGTCGCAAGTAGTAGCAAAAGTGTAATTAAGTAATTAACAAACAGCTCGTCATAAACAGCAACAAGATTTCGATATTTTTTTGGCTGAGCCTATAACTAACAAAATGGGATTAAATGATCCATGTTCTGTGCAACCCGAGCAAGTACATATTAATTTTGAATTCGCTGGTCATAGCAAATGGATTGTGTTGAACAAAAAATTTAATAATTTTATAAGTATTATTATGAATAATAGTATTTTAAGGTATTGAAGGTATTTTTAAGTGTATTTAATTAAATTGGGTTATTATTACTTAATAATAACTTAGAAAATTATAGGATAAATATAAGTAATTATTTGTAATCATTAATAGCAAAAATGACTAACCATTAAAAATAATAATATCTATTCATATTTAAAATAAATATGTTAAGTAAATACATAGATTAAACATAAATATTACTTTTGGTTTAATGCGTAGCAGTTGATTGTAGTCCCCCCCTTATACTCACGAACTAATTGTTTAATTTACAATTGTAAAAAAATGATAATTTCAAAATATATTTACAATAATTACATTAGAAAAACTAAGTGGACACAATCGCAAAAAACCGTCACTATCACAATCGATATCACTACGATCACTGCACACTATCAAGTAGCATGGGATCCAACTCGGATCAACTGAACTAAGATGTAACTGAACAATAAAGACTAGACTAAGAGTTTGAGCTAAATAATAGTTGATAAGTAAATATATCTGAAATACTCTTAACTCAAGTGGAGGGGTGTGAAAGGATTTCATCTCAAGAGGAGGTGGTGTGGACCCAAGATTAGGGGAAGTTTGGGAACATCTGTACTAGGTGAATAATATATGCAAAGATTGTAGTCCCCCCCCTTATACTCACCCAACTAATTGTTTAATTTACAATTGTAAAAAAAATGATAATTTCAAAATATATTTACAATAATTACATTAGAAAAACTGGAGTGGACACAATCGCAAAAAACCGTCACTGTCACAATCGATATCACTATCTAAGTTGATAAGTAAATATATCTGAAATACTTATAACTCAAGTGGAGGGGCGTGGAAGGATTTCATCTCAAGAGGAGGGGGTGTGAACCAAAGATTAGGGGAAGTTTGGGAACCCCTGTATTAGGTGAATAATATATGCAAAGATTGGAGCCCACTTGGGTAGAAAATTGCTACATAGTCAGGAGTAAATGGCGTTCATACGACAAAAGGTAGTGTTGTCAACTGAGAACTGTGATAAAATGCTATTAGCTCTTAACATTAGAAATGACATTTCGGCACAACTTGGGTAAATTACTTATAGTTAAAGTAAATTTATAAAACACTTTCCAAGGTTTATCATTTTCAAGTGCACTAAGCAACCTCCATCAATATGAATAGAGTCAGATGGGATTAATATAGTGGAAAAATATTACTTTTGTAAATCTTGGTTAAATTGTGTATGAATACATTATATCTCAGCATATGAGTGGGTTCAAAAACAAAATATTAATAAAAAAACAGAAGTATCTGAAATTTTCAAAAATCCAGGATAGTTAGGGTAATTAAGAAATAAAATATACTGATGTATTTAACTATAATACAAGATACTTACAGTATAATATTTTGAAAATAAAAGTTAAAACAATAGAAAATAATTTTAAAAATACAAACTTTTGCACATTAGTATCAAATATTTCTGTTTCTTTGTTGCCTATCCCTAGTTCATCAAATGGATTTTACAAGCTTCCCTTATTTCGTCATCCATTCTCTCTCCTGGCCCTTCTCTCTATATTAGTCATCTATTAATTTCACTCCTGGTAAATTACACTTTTAAATTACTTATTTAGAGAAATATATAGTGGTTAGAGCATTGACATAAGTCCACCTGGATTACATTTGATTCCATATTTTCGTTCTTTAAATATTTTTTTCCTATTATATCTACAGATCTCATACCAATTAACATTCTTTTTACTTAAACAACCAGGTCACTAGTTCTAAATATTTTTTTTACCCAAATCTCAATAAAAACCTCCTCTATTCATGTACTTTAAGGCAAATGAAAACTAAATTTTTGGCCTAGTTTTATCCTTAAAAGTGAACCAAATGCTCTAGTTTTGTTCAATTACTTTAAACATGAAAGAACCACAATAAAACTATTTTGCGTGTCCTGTTTTTAATAATAATAGACTTTTCAACTCTTACATTTAGGTATTGTGCGATTTCTAGTAATGTCAAAATTCAGTACTGTTTTGTCTATATTTCCAATTTTAGCCAGTAGGTTTAAAAAACTCTATGAAAATTTGTAATCTTTTTCATAGTCTTTTAGTATTTTTGTACAATTTTTTGTTTTTGTCACATGAACTAGTTTCATGAAACGACTACACAATAATACCTTGACTTACACTACCCTGTCTTATGCGATTCCCAAGTTACGCAGTTTTAAATCATGCTGTCCAATATGCGCAGAATCTGGCTTGTTCTAGAAGAAAATGCCTAAAAGAATTTTTATAACGCATAAGGAGAGAATATTTCCAGGTTTTAAGGTTGCCAAAGACCGAGTGACAGTGATGGTTGGTGCAATTACAGCTGGTGACTGTAAGTTGCAACCTCTCATAGTTTATCACTCTGAAAATCCAAAACCATTAAAAAATATTTCTAAAGCCTGTGATTTTGGAAGTAAAATCGGAAGGCTTGGGTGACAGCTTCCCTTTTAGAGGACTGGTTTCATCACATGTCATACCTCATGTCGACGTTATTGTCGGTCTAAACCAATTCCTTTTAAAGTAATTCCTATTAAATGACAATGCACCTGGCCATCCTCCTACTACTTCAACTAATTTCGATACACGCATGAGTGATTTTTTTGCCACCAAACAACTAGTTTGCTTCAACCGATGGATCAGGGAGTCATTAAAATATTTAGAGCTCATATTTGAGAATCATTGGACAATCTTGGAATGAAATTTCACAAAAAACTTTTAATTTCATTTGGATAAAGGTGTGTCTATTTATTTTTCCACTGAAACTCAAGCGGAATCAGTGCCAGAGTCTAATGAAATTGCTGATGTGATTAAAGAAGGTGTCGGTTTTGCCACCTCAATTTAGAAGTGGATAATGATGACGTTCAAGAACTGCTGGACGCAAGAGCAAGAACAAAACTCAGATTCTTTACACCTAGTTGATGTAGAAGATGAAATGACGGTTAGAAACTAGACAAAATGCCTTACTAATTTTACTTACTAAAATTAGTTTAATCAGTGAATTCAAGATGATTACATCAAGAAACTTCAAAATGCCTTAGTTTAATTGAGTAGAGCTACCAATTTTGGAAAACATAGACTCCATCGATGAGCGTGTATTTCTGTCACAAAACACAAAAAAATAGCTAGTTACGAGGAAATTCTGCGTGAGAAGAAAAATATCTTCAATTTCTCAAACAAATTTATTAGATTTTATGAAGCCTTCTATGTCAAAATAACTTCTTTTTACTTACTTCTTTGCAATATCTATGTATATAATAAAATTTTTTGTTGTAATGTGTATTTAAGAGTTTAATTCATACACATTTTCCTTCTAAATTATTAATTTATTTAGTCTTTGGTCCCAATTAAACATGATTCCTATCTTATAATATGTTTAATTATACCCCAACTTACGTAAATTCGACTTACACGGCTATCGCTCGGTCTTACCTATTATGTATGTATGGGGTATTACTGTACATATTTCTTGTTGCCAAACAATTTACGAGTGTTTAGGATTATCCTAACAGGCTAATGCCCAGCCTGTTGCCTACTAACGATTTGCACATGTCAAGCACCCATTCCATTATATGCTTTCTTAATTCTTGCCAACTAACACTTCTTGATTGCATAGCTTATTCTGATTAAACCATTTTTCTGATCTTTTATTGAATTTTCTGCCATTTGCTTACAAGATTTTGTTGAACTTAATTGTTGTTACACTGTTGTTTGTAATTTTTGCCAAACCAACAACTTTTAATTTGAAAAAGTATTAGTAAATTATTTTATTTAACCAAACTCATTGTTATATTATTTTGTATTACACTTAAGACATTAAATACAAAATTCACTAATAAATATTAGAATATAAAATTATGAAATACCTAAGTAAATGAACAAAAAGTACCTAGGTACCTTACTCAATGATCGTTGTTACTGCAATGAAGACAAATATTGGTATATTAACTTATAGCCTACAGGAATGGAAGTCATTCACCTAAGATTTGTGTACGATATTCTCAAAATTTTTTTTGATAGGCAGAAGTTGTCAACAATATGTAATGGCATTTCTGTCTCAAAATAGATTGAGTCATAGAATATAGAGGAGTAAGGTAGTAAACTGAAATGTCTACAAATATTTTTCAGCTTTGACTTATACAACAAGTCTTGCTTAAATCACCTAAAACACCTTTCAGAATTAGGGTTGACTTAATTGTCGAGGTATATAGTATTAAAGTGATTAAATACAAAACTAAATTTATAGTAAAAACTTAATATCTTACCCTTAAGGCAGTACTGAATTGTGCTTCAGCGGCTTCCATACAGTTCATAGACATCGCATACAAGCCTAAAAGCGTATGCAACTGAGGCCTATGTGCTTGGAGAAGTTTTGGGTTACTTTGACACAAGGCACATGCTTGGGACATTTCTTGTAAGGCTAGGGATTTATTACCCATGACAAGTCGACACATTACTATATGTTCTAGTAACATCAGCTGGAATACTGACAGGATAGGTTTATTATCTACAACTGGAACAAAAATGTTTAATCGATTAGAACATCTTTCTAACACAAATCAATACACAACATACAATATCAAGAGCACAGTGGTACAATATATTACAATGAAAATTGGAAAGTACCCCAATACCACACAAAAATAATAAAAAATAACAAATGATAGAAGTTACTTAAGATTAAACCCTTATGTACATTTCAATGACTATGTCATCATCATCAAAGAGTCTTTTTACAATCTAGCAAACAAGAAGTTACAAACTAGAATAACGCCAACTTTTTACTGCAGTCACTATATATAAAGGTAAGCTCTGTCCCCTCTCCGCCCTCGACCAATAAACAACGATCGGCCATCTTGAACCTATACTGAATGATATATATAATTAACGATCGGCCATCTATGTGAAAAAGTACACTATAATAATAAATATGTGATATGAACTACAGCTAATAACAATAAATAAAAATTATTTATTATTTTTAATTTTTATAAAAGAGAACGGTTGGCGGCAGTTTAATTTGTAACTTTGTGTTTGCTAGATTGTAATTTTGTAATAAGACCCTCTGATAATAATGACATGGTCATCAAAATGTATATAAGGGTTTAATTTTAGGTAACTTGTATTATTTGTTATTTTTATTGTTTTTTTGTGGTATTGGGGTTCTTTCCAATATTTTCATTGTAAATATCAATACTACAAATTTAACAATCATTATTTTAAAAGCCTGAACGTGCATAAATTTTCTATAAAAACCTACTTTCTAATGTCATAGACAGCACTCCAAACATCAAAGAAACTATAGATTATATCATATCAATGTATACTGTGTACAAATTTAGCCGCCACGACCCTAAATACCAAGGAAGATGTCAAGATATTCTTCTTACTAAGAGATATTAATTAATTTCAATAGCAGGCTATTAGTGTTATATTGTACTGGAATCCTAATCCAAAATACAAGTCAATTAAACTCATGTTTTTCATGTATCAAAGGTGAGTTTTATTGTTTTTTGACCTCCTGAATAATTGTAATAAAATGAAGGCACTCCAAGTATCAAACTAGTGAAAGCAACCTTGAGAAAAGGTAACATTTAAAAAAAATATTATTATTTTACAATTATTATGAAAAGGGTAATTAACAAGGGTTTCATAATTAAGAAGTTAATTGATTTTAATCGTAAAAAAGCATTGTTTTTAACAGTAATACCCAAATCATAGAGTAGCAAAAACCATAGTTACACACTGCACCTGTGCACACACACACACACACACACAAATTGACAAAACCAATTTACGTTCGACTTGATAAAGCAATGTTTATCTGGTTCTCACAGCAATAAAGTCAAGATATTTCATTAAGCGGCTCAATTTTAATCCAGAATGCTCTTCAAATGAATTTCAAATTTGGTATTTACAATTTCAGGCTAGTCAAGGGTGGCTAGACAAATTCAAAGAGACACGGAGCCTTACATCGAGGATTAAAAATTAAGTAGGACAGTGAAGTCTTGATACATTATTCAAAAAAAAATTTTGTTGATAAAATTGAAAAATTTAACTCGTGATCAAGTGTATACAACTGCAAAGAGACTGGGTTAAATTGGAAAGTTTTACCTTACAAAACCTTGGCATCTTCATCTGAAAGTTGTGCTCCTGGGTTTACAGAAATAATGAATTATTGTTTTAGTAAGTGTGAATGCCAGTAGAAGTCATAAATTACCACTGACTGTAAGTGGCAAGTCTAAGAAGCCATGAGCATTTAAAAACGTAAGTGTAGATCTGATACCAGCAAAATATTTTTCTCAAAAGACTATGTGGATGGGCGGCAATATTTTCAATGTATGGTTTCACGAGTGTTTTGTCCGTCAAGTGAAAGTCGTCTTAAAAGTAGAAATTTATCAGAAAAAGTCCTATTGATAATAGATAATACTCCAGCTCAGTCAACTGACCTCAAACACCTGACAGCTTAACAGCTATGTTTCTTCTAGTAAACACCTCTTGTTTGATTCAGCCAATGCATCAATGTGTTATTGAAAGTGGAAAGCGAGACTACAGAAAAATATTTTTTCAAAATATAATACTTTGCGTTACCTATGTGGAAGCACAAGAATTTTGGAAGAAACATACGATTGAAGATGCTTGGTATAACATTCTACATAGAATGCTTATGTTGTGTTGAAACAAACTGTGGCCATATGGGCAGGAAATTAGAAACTGTGATGGTTTAAATAGCACAAATGTTATTGTAAACATGTCATGCTAATCTGAAACATGATCTTTTTGAAAACAAAAAACATTAACAACAAGGACAACATAATGTTGAAAGGAATAATTAAATATTTTTTAGAAAATATATTGTTCATAGCATAGCTATGTTTATGACTCTGGAGAGAGACACAGAATTAACTGTCAGTTCCCTTCAATCGAACATCATATCTGCTACATCTAGCCTGATAGGCTATAAGTCTAAAAGATAGAGGTGGGAGGAAATAACTTGTAACCCAGGAGAAAGCAAGTCAAGTTGAAAATCCAATCATGCCCACTCGAGCCGTGAAGCTCAGTATGAAGGAAAGAGTATGTTTTTATTTTAATCCTATCTACTTTTTAGAAAAAACTTTTTTCAAAAAACTATAAATAGGATAAAGCATATGAATAGAGGAATTATTCATTCACTTTATTATCCTAAGCCCAAGTACTATATCCGTTAGACAAAAGTATCGAATTTTCTTTTCTAAAAGACATTAAATGGCAATTTCAACTCAGTTTTTAAATTTTTTAATGTAATACTTACTTTTCAGCTTCTCTATTTGCATGAGTGCTTTTTCTGTGTATTTCTGCGCTTTGTCCATGTAACCAGCTTGCATACTATGCATTACCGTCACTAGATACACTAATACATATAAATGTTCCTTAGGCATCCATATAAACATGTCTCCTACGTTTGGGCCGCTCACAACTGAAACATTGTTGTTTTCGATGTAAAAATCATAAATATATATGTTTTTATTTGCTATGACCACTTCACTTATAAATTATTTACCTAGCTAAATTATATTTTCAATTTTTTGAATTTTGAAGTACACTATAGCTTATAAAGCATTATATAAAAAAATTTTACTTGAAACTGAAATGGCAGAACAGGAATTCATATGAAAGCGTGTAACAATTTGGAGATGAAGAAATTTTGTCCTGAAGAATTCCAAATGCATATGCTGGTTAGTACCCGACCAAGGCTTATATACAGAAAGTTACTTCAGTGGAGTGACACACTGTTTGGCACTTGACATCACCAATGCAAAGCAGATTTTCTTAACATTAAAGATGATGCCTTGGAATATCTGTATGGTTGTGGGCAAAAAAAAAACCACAAAACCAACTACAGTAGAGTCTCGAAAATCCGAGTCCCGATTTCCCGTGCTTCCGTTAAATTCAAGCCTTTTTCTACTTGAGCCTATTTTATCTATTTGAAGGGAATGAGTCGAACGTCCAAGAAATGTTTATAGCTATAAAGAAAATGAATTGGGTGTTCAAAAAATATTTATATCAATACGTCATATAAAGAAAATGGGTCAGGCTTCCAAGAAATGTTTATATCAATACGGTATTTTCTTCATCCCCATTCTGTTGTATCATCTAGTTCACTAGTGTTCTAAAGATTGGTTATTAGCCAACTTCATCAGTTGTGTTTGTATGTATGTCCTTATCAGTTATGTTTAGATGTCTGTCAGAAGGCCAATAAATATCTTTCTTGATTTATGCTGCAAGTTTTGACAAATATCCCAAGTTTTGCAAGTCGACAAATATCCCTTAGAAATACAAATATTCTTTGAGCTTAGCTTGTGAGGTTATGTTAAAACAAATAAAAACATACACAAAACTCACAAATTTATCATCTATTTACTCATATGCGTTTCAATGACAAAGTTATCATCATCAGTGAGTGTTACTACTACAAACTCTAACTTACAACTCACTTAGAAAGCACAAATGTCTAGTCTTGTGCGTGACATATCAGAAAATAAACTCTATTAAAGCAAACAAAAATCAGTCAAACAATGACGATACGCATGATTAGCTTGACTGGTCTTTATTCTCGCTATTAATATATCCTAATCAAGCTGTCACCACATTGATCTGGATATGAGGGGTTTTACTGTATTAAAGTTCATTAGAAGTCCTATTTTTTCTAACGCACAGGAACTTGTTTCCCTAAAACACTTGTAAATATTTACAAACTTGCCTATAGTAGCACTTACTTATATTGAGGGCGACCGTTTCGGGAGATGTGTCCCATTGTCAACTCAGAAATAGCCGTCCTCAATAAATATAAGTAAGTGCTACTATAGGCAAGTTTGTAAATATATACAAGTGTTTTAGTGAAAACTAGTAGCTCACGTTGAAAATGGAATCAACAAATATAAACTTATTTCCGTATAAACCGTGTTTTCGGTAATCTGAGGGGGTCTCGGTCCCATTCACCTCGAATTATCGAAACTCTACTATATTTATATATAACAGTAAAAAGTGAAGAGACAACAATAATCCCCAAATTGGCATAACCGGAACATTTGTCATATGGAGGATGGGCAATTCCATCTTCTGAATTGCTTCAACAATCCACCAAGGCGTATTTCAAAATAAATCAGAGGGACAGTATATATAAATCATGGTAATAATTACAAATGCGTTTACATTTTTTATGACAATATGCTGAATTAGTTCATAATTCAAAAAAACAAATTATTTATTTTGCAATTATTTAAAATGTATTTTCAACAATAACTCAACTGAACTATAAATATTTTATTATATTTGTATCCAAATGATCGAAATGTTATTAATAGGCTTACTGTAAGTTTTAATTTTTGATTCGGTTTCCTCACACTAGTATTTTTCACCTGGCATGAAAATTATCCCATTTGAGTCATAAATACATTCCTTCCTTCAAATCAGTTGTACCTACATGATGTAAGAGTTACAGATGTTTACAGATCTAATTTGCATGCAATAATACAGCAAAGCTAGTACTGTATTTTCCTGTGTCAGATTTAGTAATTATAAAAAATTTAAAAAATTTCAGATATTGTAAAAGAGTTAATAACATTAGTTCAGCAAAATTAATCTCTCCATTCCAACTGAAGGTAGCCCAAACATTTATAAGGTAGCCCAAACATTTATAAAACAAGATGAAATTTTTAAATGAAGAAATCAAACTTAAAAGAAAGAACACTGGCAATGATGAAAGGAAAACATTAAGAAATTATAAACAACTTCTAATCTAAAAACTTCTTAATTTAATTATACATACAATACATTTTACATTGAAATGAGTTACTATCAATTATTATTTTATTTATCTACTCAACCGTTTATACCATCATAGCTTTCGAATAACTAAGTAGTTAATTAATACATAAAAAGATACCCATGGTAAATTAAAGCCATTACGTGAATGGGTAATTATTAAAATCATATAAAAGTCAAGGGAAATGATGAGTTATATGAGTTCTGAGTGCTGAGTGAGCTGGAGTGTTGTCGTGATGGAAAAACCAGTTATCACTTCTCCACAGTTCTGGCCTTTTGCGTCGGACGGCGTCCCTCAGACGTTTCAGTACTTCAATGTAGGTAATCTGGTTGACTGTAGAGCCTTCAGGGAGGTACTCGTAGTGAACTGTTGTATCGAAAAAAAAACTGTCAGCTTCGCCTTGACATTCGACCGAACTTGGCGAGCTTTTTTGGGTCTTGGGGACAGTTGACCCCATGATTCATCACCGGTTATAATTCTTGACAAAAAGTTCTCATCTTCATTTGAACGATCAAGCAGTTCCCGACAAACCCAGACGTGATTTACTTTTTGGTCGTCGGTCATCAGGTGTTGCACAAATTTTGCAGCGACATGGAGCATCTTCAATTTTTCAGTCAAAATCTCGTAACAAGATCCAACTGATATCCCACACTCTTCGGAAAGCTCCCTAATGGTCAGACGTCTATTTTCGTGCACCAGGGTGTTGATTTTGTCGTGTGGGTAGTCGGTTGAAATTGAAGGACATCCAGGACGCTCATCGTCATCAATCAACTGTCGACCACACTTGAAACATGCAGTACGCTTCATGGCAACATCACCGAGGGCCGTGTTAAGCATGGCAAATGTTTCTGTTGCAGATTTCCTTAGTTTTACACAAAATTTCACAGCAATTCGTTGCTCCTTCAGGCTGTCCATTTTACAATCCGACAAACGATAAAAACACTCTTTACTAAACTGCTTGTAACTCATCAACAAATGAAGATATCTGCGACTGAAATACCATGTTTTAATCAGCTGATTTATACGAACCTAGCGACACCAAGCGGATTCTCCTGAAACTAACTTGAGCCGCAAAATTCAAACAGTCCGTGTATTTTTTGAACAGACCTCGTACATTGATTTATTTATGATTTAAAGCTATTTATTGAATACCATTTAATAAAATTTAAAAGTACAATTTTAAAATATTATAGAAATGTTTTAATAAATAAAGTTATAATAAAAAATCAGTTCACGTTTATTTTTCTATTATCTTTTTACATATTAGTTTTTAAATATGTAACAAAAATTGAAAAATTTAAAAAGTTTAAAAGTAACATATATGACTTTATTTTAGTTACTAGAATCATTTTTTTAATATTTTAATAAAATCACATACCATTAACCCTTGACATGTTAATAGGCACATTTGTTTACATACACAAATTAAAACTAATCTAGTAGTTACTTATTAGTTAAGTTCTTTATTGTAAACCTCTCAACCTCAGTGAATGAAACAGACACTGGGTATCGTATATAACGACATCGCTTAATACGACGTACCAGCTGTAACGACGAAGATTCCCGGCCCCTTGATTCTGTAGTACCTGTTTAATGCATTTTACATCGCCTATAACGATACCGGGTAAAACGACGGATGGGTTAAAACGACACTAATTTCAGGTCCATCTAAAAAAAAAAATCGAGTTTAGCGACGGAACACTCTAGAATTCTCCGAACGGTAATCCTCTCGATGTAAACAAAGCTTTCTAAGAATCGTGATCCCCATTCCATTTCCGTTCTACTACAAAAATGATAAGTTCGAGTTATACAGCCGAAAGTGAAACACGTATGTACGTTCGTAAAATGTCAAAAAGAAAATCTGTGTCACAAATAAGAAAACACAACAAAAAAAGACAGAGAAAAAAAGAAAATTTATATACAAAACTAAAGACCCTACTACTAAAATATATTACATACTAAAATAAGCACTTAACATTTAATTCGGAATGTTTGTTTGTTTCTGTTTGTGCCAAGTGTTTCGGAGATCGATAATGTAAACGGAGACATAGATAATACATATGTCACGTCTGAGACTATTTATAGCCGAGATAAGCTGACATTTGTTTACAATCTTATGTTGTCACATTAGGTTTTACAATCGCTGTTTTTACCGGATATTTTGCCGCGTATAATGGTTCAAACTAAAAGAAAACATTAAAATATAAAAGTTAAACCAAATTGAATCTGTTCATAAAACTCCCTGAAACATTGTTACAGCTGAAGCATCAAAAGTTAACTTAGGATGGTTGGATTTAAAAACGACTCAGGCACGATATTCTCCAAACTCTTCTGAAGCTTTGACGTAAAAATCAAAACTTTATACAAACACGTATCGACACTAGAGAAGTTTAAATTAGCCTGGGAGTGAGCGTACCAGTGAGCTCGCCATATCTAAGAAAAAAAGCTAGGAGCCCATCGGCACGCTCTCTGTACCTCGTAAAGGAACCCAGAGCGTGTCGAGCTTTATTATTCAGTCTAAAATTCTCCCCACTCCATCTTGTAGCTTGGTACTGGATATAACGACGCCCGGATATAGCAACCTAATTTTCATCCCCCCTTAAAGGTCGTTATAAACGATACCCAGTGTACACAAATAGGTTTCTCCATTCATTCATTATATTTGCATAGTTAGCTAAACATTATCTTACAACTATTATACAAAAAAACTACACGTCATGGACCCTAGTTGCAATTCAGCCTATTGGAAGTTTTATTATATGAAATACATAAAGGTAGGGTTTTTGATTTCATAACAGCTCTTGTAGATCAGATATTATTGGCAGGTTGTAAAACAAGAACTTTAGTGTTTCGATAGTGACATTTTTTCTATGAACCAATTAGTTATGACAGTAGCTCAAATAATTCTATTAATTTTACAAACTGATACATTTCTACAGACAACTAGAAAGGGAAAAGGAAGCCACCTGACAATAATACAGACATATAAAATAATTTTCAACTGTTTTGATTTAAGTTTTATTTATTTATTCTAGTTTTCATCCCAGTGAATCAGTGATCTTTTTAATCATTTTACAGATGTCCCAAGTCTACTATTCAGAATTTATAAAGAATTATATTAAAGAAACAAATACTTTTTTATAAACAAAAAAGGGATTTTGGATCAAGTTGTTTCAAATATTACTCCATTATATGTAGGGTATCCAAAAAATTAGGTTAAGAAGAGCTTAGAATTATTTAAGCAATGTTAAAACCATAAAATATTTAGCAGTTGACGCACGAAATTAGCCACAATCTCCGCGCGGGGCTCACAGCAGAGAGCCCCAGACTAGTGCATTGAGTGTGTGTGGAAAAAGCTGAAACAGCCAAAACCGTGCGGTGACGTCACTCAACGCGCGTGTTACGGGTGGCCTGGGATGGAGTCCCGCGCTGAGAAATGACTAATCAGTGCTCCTACTACAATTCTATATGATTTAGGAAGCAGCATTGTAAGCTTATTTGTAATGTTCTCACAATGTTTCCATTTATAGATGCTTTGATGCGCATACACAGTGGCCTAATATACTTTTAAAAGTATATTCACACTACTCGTTGAGTACTCGACGCTTTAGCATAGGCAATCACTTAATTACCCAACCTAGCAACATTTCGTAAATCACACCGTAATACGTCTATTAGTTATAGCAATGTTAATATATTAATCAATAAGTATAACTTAATAAAAGTTGTAGGTGCTTAGAATGTAAAGCGAGTTAAATGGGTATCAAATTTCAAAATTGTCTCCGCACCTCGTAAATCTGGGGAGACCTCTTGTCATGAGCCCCACCAATGTAATTGGGCAGGAGCCGCCACTGCTACAGCGTCAGTAGTATTGGGTGTAACGCTTTCACTGGCACGGCCAGCAGTTAAGACGGTGTCTAGCCATGACTGTTAGGTCATATAAGCAGTCGTTCTTTCTCTATAAATTCGCAAAATGTGCATTGTGATTGAATTTCCTGCCAAATTAATAGTGTGTTGCATAATTAGGTTCTATACAGCAAAATTATATTTAGCAGTAGCTATTCATAGAGAACTTTGTGCCATTTATGGGCCAAATGTTATGGGTGAAGGATATATATGTGAATGGTTCGTTTATTTAAAAGTGGATGAACAAACATCTACAATGAAGAAAGGAGTGGGAAGCCATCAATGATGAGTGATGAACTTATTGATGAGATGAACAAAATAGTTGGAGAACAAACTTGTCACAATCTTTGAGCTTCTGAATAAATTTTCAGGACTAGTTTGTTTAGAGTGGTAACAGAAAGATTAGGTTACCATAAGTATTGTGCTAGATAGGTACTTAAAGTTCTTTCTGAAGGTTGCTAGAGACAACAAATGATGTAAAGTCGTTCCCTCACAAATCAACCAAACCCTGGCAAATTTTTCTGAGTGGAAGAGATCATGGCAACATTGATCTGGGATACAAAAGGGATAGTGGTATTAGTGGAATTAATGGAACATGAAACCACATTCAATTCAGTATTGTATTGTGAGACAATAGGAAAATCAAAAAAAGGCCATTAAAAATAAGCCCTGAAGGTAATAACATTCAATGTCATTTTTTGCCTTTGTAAACCACACACCATCTGCAAGTATTTAAATGCGAAGTTTTCAACTATCCACCCTCCGCCCCAGACTTGGCTCCAAGTGATTACTTTATGCACATGAAAAATTGGCTTGAATGTCAATATTTTGATCAACCATAATAGACTCAAAGGTGCTGTCACTGGCTGGATAAAAGTGGAGGCAGCAGAAATTTGTTTATGAAGACATTTCTCAAGTTAATCAACAGTATAATAAGTGATTCAATCCTAATAGCAATTATATAGAACAATAGAGGCAATATGTAGTTTTCAAATGTATTTAATAAAATATGTTTATCTGATTGATTTTTTTTAAATAACCAGATGGCGGTTACTTTTGGAATAGACAACAGATTATTCTCCAGTTCATAACAAGAACAATGGCATGTAATATGTTATATGCTTATGGTATACTTTTATGATTTTTTTAAAAAACTCTTCTGTACAACAGCCAGAAAAGACCATTTAAGGTATTATACATACTGTTGTTCTAGGATAGGGTTATAGAGTCAACATGAAAAACTGTGTGTATTAAAAGTCATTAGCCTATATAAAAAAATTAATGCAAACAATTAATAAATACATACAGTATTGAAGACCCAGAAAATACTACATCATTCATTTATATATCTTAAGTTTAATCATTTTCTTTACTTCTCTAGAAAATTGCATGCCAAAATCAATGGATTACTTAGGGCTTCATCTACTTCCTTGTAATTACAGAAGTAAAATAGCTCATAGCTAAGAAAGAACAAGATTTGTTTGCTACTTACTTTCATCTGAAGGCCAAGAAGGCTGCATGATGGTCTGAATGCTTTGCTGTAACTGTTTGAGACAAGGCTTCACACTCTTCACTTGTCCTGCCATTAAATAGTGGCAAACCTGCAGACATATGTTAAAAAATATAACAGTATAATTATATTAAGTGCAGCTGCAACATATACAGTAAAAACTGTCATAGCCGGGACCATGGTCAAGATAATTGAGCGAATAAACGGATAACAGAAACATTGTATTATTCCTCCAAAACTTAACCTCAATTAATTATATTATAAACAGATCTCACTCTCAGTAATGTAGGCCCTAATATATTTTGGAGCGAAAAGAAAATAAACACGATTGTAATAGCAAATAAAACTATTTATTACATGATAAAAAGATCCACACAGGAGCTACAAATTGGCAAAAAAATGTACAGTAATATAAACTTACAGGTGAAATAGTTCACGTAGCTTAACAAAGCCAACGCGTCACTGCGCCAGGATTTTCCCAGAGAATTGCCAAAATATTGTAAGCCCTTTCTTAAATAATGTGTACTTATTCTTCGTTCCTGTATCATATCTAAGTACGAAAATACGTTTCTTATCATAATATTTATGAAAACACTTGTCGCACCAATTGGCCCGACATAGTTTTTTTATAGCATAAATGATACCTAAATAAACTCCGTGAGACCAATTGGCCCGACATTGTGTTTGATTTAATTACATTTTCTTATCTGTGCAACACTGTCTTAATATTTTTTGTATTAACAATAAACCACAAAACCACAATTTCATATTCCGGATACTCACATAATAAGCTGACTGGCGATTAACACTGGCGAAGTGTTTTGATGCTTATCACCAAGACATGTAAACCTTCTTGATTTGTAAGTTTTGTATATAGAACGGAAGTGTAAACATATGCTCTCTCTGGCAAGTAATGCTTCAGATCCAATAAATACTATCCAATATAAGCAAACGTTTTAAAACCAAATAATTTACTTCTTAAGGAATTTACGTTCTAATTTACTTTCTAAAAAGGATGAGTTTATCTAAGTTTATCAATGTTTCTACTTAACTTCAACCAGATATGTTTTTTAAGAATTATTTTATGACTAAATACTTAGTCAATATTTCCGACTACTTTTTAGGTTTTGTAAATTTATGAAAACAATAGTGAAAATCAATATTATACATCATTAAAAATTACTTATTTTATTATTAAAGTATATAAAGGTAAACTTCTTTCAATGAACCATTTTTTTTTTTTTTTGGAATTAGCAACTCAACTTCACTAAAATTGTTAACAAATAAGTGAGTCGGGCCGTAACTCCCAACAAAAAACTCCTAAAATAACATCATGTTTATAAAGCCATGGACATTTATCTATCAAACAAAAACCATTGTAATTATATCCTTAAGTAGTGTGAAGCTTGCTGTTCAATACTGTGCATTCATTTTGGCAAAAGTAGCGACGCCGGTTGAGTAGTACGAATAAACACAAAATGTTACTAGACAACAATGTATGGTCTAGTGGCCCGACGGTATTCGGTTCAGCCTACTGGCCGTCAGCTTTGGCGTCGGGTCAATGGCCCCAAAACGGCAGCTAAAGTTTTAACACACGTTGTTATTACAGTATTATTGTGTTATTACAGCAATGACGGTTAACAGAAACTGACAGTTTAAAGAGTGACGGTTAAACAAAGTTTTACTATAAGATGAAGTATTAATTGAAAACTAATTTTAACCTTATCACAACAGAAAAAGAAATTTAAAATGTCTAAAAATATTATGTTAAAAAAAACTAAAATTATGAATTTCAAATCTAAAGAAACAAATCTTTTTCACTTTCTAAATTTGAAATCTTATGTGAAGAATCACAACAGAAAAAGAAATTTAAAATGTCTAAAAATATTATGTTAAAAAAAACTAAAATTATATGAATTTCAAATCTAAAGAAACAAATCTTTTTCACTTTCTAAATTTGAAATCTTATGCGAAGAATTTTATTGGCAACAGTGTTCTTGAAACCTGTGTGACTTTATTTGGTAGCATATTCAATTAGCTCTCAAGATCAGAACGGTTTATGTTGTGAATGCTACTGTTGATCAAAAAGTAAATGAGAAGGTTTGATTTGTGGGTTATTAAAAAGTACAGTTCGGACTTTAAGTCTTCATTATTATGTTGCTTTGATAATTAAACTTTCATCAACCTGCAGTAACAAATTTTACATACTAAAAACAAACTATTACAAGTAAAACACCTTATAGTTAGATTTATTAGAAAAAATATTATTGTTTATTTAGATTTTTCCTATCATAATTCTCATCATTAATATTATTATTTTTTATAGAGTCATAACATTATAGTATTTTAAAAAGCATGATTCACTTGTGCACCAAAAACAAAAATATTGTGTAGCATTGTTATTAATGATCTTGAAAAAAATTTTATTTATGGGTTTTCAGTATGTTGTTATCAATGAAATTCCATTTGGCCTGATGGACTTGAAGAGTAAAATTGTTTATTAATTACAATAAAAATATTGGCAAAACCCCAATACCACAAAAATAATCAAAAATAACTAGTGTTACACGTTACCTTGGATTAAACCCTTATGTACATTTCGATGATCATGTCATCATCATCAGAAGTGCTTTAATAAAATTACAATCTAGACTGATGCAAACCATTCTCTGCCATCGTTATATATAAGCCTGAGGTAAACTCTGCTTCGTAAGTTTGAACCACATAGGGCCATGTCAGAAAAGACTAAACTATAATATCAATATATATATATATATATATATATATATATATATATATAATATATAATATATAATATATAATATATATATGGCAAATAATCTTTACCAACCAAAACTAACCTAAAATATATATATATATATATATATATATATGTTATAACATAATTTTTAAAGAGACACAATACAATATACTTATGTTTTACTATTTAATAAATTGAATTTTTTATTTAAGACAAATAAAACTACTCAGGAACAATTCATTAACATTTATTATCATTTCATCTCGACATTAAACAATACACACAAAACAAAATTTTACAACTTAACAATTTTTTAACAAAATATACTAACTCTTTTTTCTTTTAATTTTAGAGTTACACAATTTTAATACCCTTGGCTAGTTTAAGATCTCTTGATATCTCGGGGTTATAGTATGGGCTATATTAACTCTTTGTTAATTAAATAAATTTTGAAAAACACAATATTAAATTTAGAACATAGTTTTAATAAATATTTTCCTGATGGAAAAACTTAAATTTTGAACATAAAAAAAAACTAAACGATTTGAACTGGATTATTTCTTATTACTTACTATTAATTAACTACAAGATATTCTAATGTATAAAATTAAACTTCTTTATTATCTTAAAAGTCCACTAAAGTTATTTTATAGCGCTATTACTCAACTTAATAAATATCAAAATTTTGCTGGTCGCTTACGTAAATTCCCGTTCTCTCCAATTAAACATTTCACACACTTAAATTCGTTTTATTTACTTTACTTTATATTAACACAGTATTACATTTTGTAATTCACTTCTCCTTAATTTAGTTTGGCCAATCTTCTTAACAAAACGGTATAATTTAGACGAACTCTTTCCAAATAAATAGAATTTTGACTGGTCCTGGCTGGTTCCTCTAGTAGCGTCACCCACGCTAGAATGCTCTAACTACGCGTCCTTCGATTTTCTTTTAAAATGTTACAAATATGGCGGCCTTCTTCTTAAAAAAAACACATATGGGTTATAATTTAGTTCGATTTCTTTCCACTAGACTTTACATCAGACTTACTTTCTTCTGTTTTTACAGCTGATGTTTCCTTGACTTTCACACATGTTAATGTCAACGAACTATTTTCACCGTTTTACAGCTGATGCGTCCACAATGAGCTTGTTTAGAATGGCGTTTTAACTTGGTTAAACCTGGTTGAAACTTACTGTTTTAATTTCCTATCCTCAACAAACCTTCCAGTGTTTATTTTATTAATATTATTAATGTGTGAAGTGTCTTTGTGTTTTACTTTTGAAATAGTTCTGAATTGTGTGTGTTTTGCTTGGTCTTTCATAAACATAACCTTTCAATTTTCTTTTGTTTACAAACGTGTTCACTTTCTCCTTCAAGTAATTACTTAGGCCCTATGTTACTACAGTTTACAAATTTGTTTACACATAACTATTCTTAGATTATCTTATTTTAATTTATGTGTTAGGTTATTTGATATAACAAATTTCCTAATACATTTCCAGTTCAAAAACCTTGTTTACAATTCTATGCTTTTACCTAAATTTTAACCTAACCAATATCTTAATGAATTTCTTTTTAAATTTTGTGTGAGTTATTTCTAATATATTCTTCCAATTCTTAAATAATATTATATAGCCCATTCTATAAATGTTACAATGTCCCCTAATTTAATTAAAATAAAAAAATATTACTAATCTCTACATTACACATTCTTTACATTTTACAAGCTTGATTAAATATACATATTTTTTTTTTTTAATTAAATTTAAATTAACATTTATACTTTAAATTGTCCATTTATACTTAATTCCTACGACACAATTTTATCTTAATTCTTTAACAATCAAATACTGAGCTGAACACTTCAAGCTACATATTACTTAACATATCTTCTAACAATACAATATACTTATAACTAACATTCATTCAACAATTCTTTAACAACTCTAACATATAGTAACAATAAACCATGTTCTGGTATTTACAATTTCTTCCATAATTATATATATATATTTTTTTTTTTTTTTTTTTTTTTTTTTTTTTTTACCTTTATTACAATTGGAACCCTTCCAATCATAAGTCTGATTCAATATTTATTTAACATAATATATATTCTCTGATACCATGTCTTTAAATCCCAGCCTATCCGAGTCATAGTATGTCTAGATTTGGTCAAATTGGTTATAACATTTCTCTTTCCCTTATTTCTGTTTATTCCTTGTTTATTATTTATCTCATATTTATTTTGCTTTTAGCTTCATCTAACTCTCAGTTCTAAGTTAGTATTTTATCTCCCCTTCCAATCTCACATCCAGTTCAATTATTTTCTTATATCATTTCAGTTTATTTTGTATGAAGTTTAACATCTAATATTTTTAAAGGTTGCAATTTCATATCCTCTATTTGATCATATCTATAGTTCCTTTGATTACACTATCCCTATATCAACGAATCTAAATTTTGTTTTAATACTTATTTATCAACGCAGATTCTCCCTTACAATACGACGAAGTTTAAATACACAATTACCATATTTTTATTACAACGATGCTTTAATATTTATTATCATAGATTCATATTTCTTTTATAATATATAATATATACGACGAAGTTCCATTATTTATCAACGCAGATTCTCCCTTACAATACGACGAAGTTTAAATATACATAATTTGATTTGGTCAAATTGGTTATAACATTTCTCTTTCCCTTATTTCTGTTTATTCCTTGTTTATTATTTATCTCATATTTATTTTGCTTTTAGCTTCATCTAACTCTCAGTTCTAAGTTAGTATTTTATCTCCCCTTCCAATCTCACATCCAGTTCAATTATTTTCTTATATCATTTCAGTTTATTTTGTATGAAGTTTAACATCTAATATTTTTAAAGGTTGCAATTTCATATCCTCTATTTGATCATATCTATAGTTCCTTTGATTACACTATCCCTATATCAACGAATCTAAATTTTGTTTTAATACTTATTTATCAACGCAGATTCTCCCTTACAATACGACGAAGTTTAAATACACAATTACCATATTTTTATTACAACGATGCTTTAATATTTATTATCATAGATTCATATTTCTTTTATAATATATAATATATACGACGAAGTTCCATTATTTATCAACGCAGATTCTCCCTTACAATACGACGAAGTTTAAATATACATAATTTGATTTGGTCAAATTGGTTATAACATTTCTCTTTCCCTTATTTCTGTTTATTCCTTGTTTATTATTTATCTCATATTTATTTTGCTTTTAGCTTCATCTAACTCTCAGTTCTAAGTTAGTATTTTATCTCCCCTTCCAATCTCACATCCAGTTCAATTATTTTCTTATATCATTTCAGTTTATTTTGTATGAAGTTTAACATCTAATATTTTTAAAGGTTGCAATTTCATATCCTCTATTTGATCATATCTATAGTTCCTTTGATTACACTATCCCTATATCAACGAATCTAAATTTTGTTTTAATACTTATTTATCAACGCAGATTCTCCCTTACAATACGACGAAGTTTAAATACACAATTACCATATTTTTATTACAACGATGCTTTAATATTTATTATCATAGATTCATATTTCTTTTATAATATATAATATATACGACGAAGTTCCATTATTTATCAACGCAGATTCTCCCTTACAATACGACGAAGTTTAAATATACATAATTTTATCTTTATTCATTATTCGACTAAGTTTCTAATAAATTATCGTAGATATAGTTACCATCCCTTAAAACTTACCTCCTGCTAACGTTTTCTTATACACATAGTCACCTAGAGTTTACTCATATTGCTTCCTTTACCTATAATTAATATCTCCCTTCCTATTTTATTTTGTCTCATTTGAGTTTATCTCCCTTGCATCATGGTACTTTTTTAGTTCTGTTGAATGGAACATCCCCTTATTTATATCATATTTATCATCCCATAATTCGAATGTCGATTCTCCTAACTTTTTGTGTATTCTATATGGCCCACTATAAATATTAAATAATTTCCCCATTTCTCCCTCTATGCCTTTTGCCTGCCAGTTTTCTTTTACTAACACTAAATCATTTAAATTAAATGTGAAAAGCTTATGATTTCTATTGAAATTTTGTGCCCTAAGTTCTGCCTTTTTTTTCATTCTCCTCCTTGCCAAATCTATTACTAGTTGGGTATTAACGTTTTGTTCGTTTGAATTTTGAATTTTGATATACTTATGCCAAAATCTCTCATCTATTTTTCCTAACTGTAACTGATTAGGTGTGAACCCTGTGGTCTCATGTGGTACTTCATTCAACATCTCATTTATTACATGTATAAACTTTGCCCATTGTTTATGGTTCCCATGGCAATAGGTGCGAAGACATCTCATTATCTCCCTGTTTACCCTTTCTACTATATTGCTTTGAGGTCGCCTAATTGGTGAAAATATTTGTTTGATCCCTTTATTTTCTAAAAATGTTGACCATCTTTTACTTGTGAACTGAGTTCCATGGTCTGTTTGTGCCCTTTTTACCTGTCCATATTTTTCTAAATAATCTTCTACACATCTAATAGCTGTAGCAGTATTTGCTTTTTTTATTTTATAAATTTTTATAAATTTAGTAAAAATATCCAAAATAACCAAAATATATTTAAATCCCTCACTTTTATGAAATGGTCCACAAAAGTCAATAGATAGTTGCTCTTTAGGCCCTTCTACCTTGATTCCTTTCATCACCCCATAACAAGTTTGATTTGTGTGTTTCACCCTCTGACAAGTGTCACAGTATTTTAAAAGGTATTTAATCTCCTTATACATCTTTTTCCACGTGAATATTTCATTTATTATACTATAGCACTTCTTGGCCCCTATATGCATATAGTATTCATGGCATGATATCACTAATACATTTATTAACTCTCTGGGTACCATTATTTTCCAACTTGTTTTACAATTTTTATATAGTATGTTATTTTCAATTTTAAATTTCGAATTGTACTCCTGGACATTTTCAATAATATTTCTTAATTCTAAATCACCCCACTGAAGCTCATCAAGTTTTGTCAATTTTGTCACTACTTCCCTACTTATTACTCTTTCCATTAAATTGATACTAAACTTATTTTGATTCTCTATATGTTTTGGCTCTATCTTATCCCATGGGTTACGACTTAATATGTCTGCCACCACGTTCTCCTTCCCTTTACAATACTCAATCTCAAAATCATATTCCTGCATGAGCAATATCCAACGATATAATCTTGAATTTAATATTCTGCAAGTCTTTATGAAAGTCAAAGCCTGGTGGTCAGTTTGTATTACTACTTTTCTCCCCAGTATAACCTGTCTAGCCTTCTGTAGACAAAACAACACAGCCAATAATTCTTTTTCAGTCGTATAATATCGTATCTCACTACCTTTTAGGGTTCGGCTCATAAACATAATTGCCTGTTTCTGTCCAGTTTCTGTTACCTGGTACAGATGCCCCCCAATAGCATATTCGCTTGCATCTGTCTGTAAATAAAACGTTTTTGAATAATCAGGGTGTTTTAGTACGTTGGTATCTATAAATGCTTCCTTTAATTTTCTAAAATTTTGTTCCTCTAAATCTGTCCAATTAAATTTTGTTTCATGTCTCAAAAGTTTCAGGAGTGGCTCTACTAATTTCGAATAGTGGTCTACAAACTTGTTGTAATAATTGGCAAGGCCTATAAACCCTTTTAATTGCTTAACGTTCTTTGGTGTGGGGAATTCCATTACAGCCTTAATTTTGTCCTTATCTATCTCTATTCCCTCAGTTGTCAACCTATAACCTAAAAATGCTATGTTTTCTTTACAAAACTCAGTTTTTGATAATTTAATTTTGATATTATTTTCCCTAAATGTCATAAATAATTTTTTTAAATGGTTTTTATGTTCTTCAAAACTCTGTGACATGCATACAATGTCGTCTACATATACTAAAGTGAATGGTTCTAATTCATTTCCCATTATTCTACCCATAGCTCTTGCTAAAGCTGCTAATGATGTTTTTAGCCCATAAGGTGTCACAATGAAATGATATGTCTTTCCATTATACTGAAAAGCTGTAAATTTTCTGGATTCTGGCTCCAACTCCACCTGCCAAAAACTATTCGTGAGGTCCATAGAACTCAGGTATTTTACCTTTCTTGCCTTATGTAATATTTCATTAATACCCTGGTAACACTCGTAATCTGGTATTATGATTTCGTTCAGTTTCCTTGCGTCCAGGCACAATCTTATTTCTCCATTACTTTTTATGACAGGAAAAATAGGGTTAATATAAGGGCTATTACTTTTTTCTATAATTTTCATCTCCAACATTTTGTCAATTTCTCTTTGTACCGCTTCTTGATACTTTGTGGGCACAGGATAGTTTCTTTGATAAAATGGTAAATCTGTTCTTACTTTTATCTCATGTCTATATCCTTTACACACTCCAGGCCTATCTGAAAATACATCCTTATATTGCTTTATTATCTCTACCAACTCCAGTTTGTGCCTATCTGTTACACGGTCATCTCCGATACTTTCCATAATATCTCTATCACTAATTTCCCCTTCTGTTTCATTTTGTTTCTCATAATTTTGGTCCCCCTGTCCTAAATTATCTAAATTTTCCCATTCCTCATTAATTTGATCGAATTCGTTAATTACATTATCTTCCCTTTCTAAATTTTGTACCTCGTTGTTATTAATTCTTTCGTCATCATTTTCACCCTCCGTTTCTTTCATATCTATTTTAATATAGTTTTCCAAATATTTCAATTTTATACTCCAATCCTCACAATATCAGCCTTTGTATTTTTTAATATATCCATCCCTATGATCATTTCTCTTAATAGTCCTGGTATGATGAAACATTGAAATGGGTAATCAATCCCACCTAATCTTCCCATTATCAGAACAATTTTATTAATTTTTTTACTCTTTTTATTTGTTGCTGTCCTAATGTTCATTGCTCTGATTGGCAACGTTTCTACTCTTCCTAGTTTTCCCTTATTTATACTATACCATTTTTCCTGAATACATGTAATATTACTACCTGTATCTATTAAGGCTGTAACCCTAACCTGTTTAAATTCTATCTCTATTTCTGGGCTCATATATATTTTGTTTCGCTCTAAATTCAAATTTCGCTCCGTCCCCTCACTTTCCAAAAATTCCCTATCTATTAATACGTTGTTAATTATTCCTAACCCCAAATCCATATTTTCATTAAATTGATTGTTACCCTTATTCTTGTCACAATTAATATTTCCAAGGCTCTTTAGCACTGGCTTTCCCTCTTCAGCATCCCCAGTAGTTTTCCCATGATGCAATAAGGTATCACCAGTGCCCTCTAGTTTTCCGTTTGACTATGTGCACCATCCTCCTTCCTTGTCCCCACACATCTCCTTGTCTCTATCTGATTTACTTCCTTCTGGCTCCTGTCATTGGTTCTGTAATTCCTGTCTCCTCTATTTTCTCGATTATTTTCCTGCCCTGGTCTTGGTTCAACATTCCCCCTCATATGATTATCTATTCTTCTGTTAAAGAACTGGACATATGGCCGCCCTTCATTCCTATATTCATTCCTTCTATACAATTCTCCTGGTCCTGGAAATCTTCTATTTCCCTGCTGTCTCATCCCTTCCTCACCCCTTCTGGGTGGAAATCTATTTCCATTCTGTTCCTCTCTAGGGGTAGGCCTATTCCATGGTCCCCTGTTTCTCTGTCTTATTTCCTTATTTCTCTCCTCTATATCCTCCTCATTCAGCATCCTTTCCATCTCTCGGATCGTTTTTATATTTTGTACTCTTCTTGACAACTGTATCCTTTCATTAAAATGCCGGCTTAATCTCCGGACTATCTCTTCCTCATTTTGCGGTGGTGTCATGTTCTTTAAAACTATGACTCTTTCTATGAAATAATCTGCTCTGGCTCTTCCATTTCCCTCTATATACCTTTCATTTTCTATTCTCTCTTTAATGCCTTCCTGTATTTCTTTGGCCCAGTATCTTTCTATAAACCTATCTTGTAAATCCGCGAAATTTTCCACCTCCTCTCTGATTGATTCCCACCATCTAGCCGCGCCTACTTCCAAAGCTCTATCTATGATTCCTCTCCATTCATTTTCAAATCTTTCCCCTGTCCTACATTCAAATTTTCTCTCCACATACCTATCCAGTCTTTTTAGGAACTCCATAGGGTTACCATTCCTCCCATTAAATTTGGGCATCTCCTCCTGATTCCCGCATGACACTTGTATGATCCTTAGGCCTTCTCCTCCTTTACTTTCTTCCACCTTCTTTTCTACCTTTTCCATTCTCTGGGTCAATTCCCCTTGTTTCTCATTATTCCTCCTTCCTTCTGTTTCCAATCGGTCAATTCTATCATTATTATTGTTTTTCTCAATAGCTATCTCCCTATTTAAAACTCTTAACTCTTCCCTGTTCTGTATTGTCATTTTTTCTACCTTCTCTATCTCTTTCTTATTAATTTCTGTCACATCAGCTATTATTTCTTTTGTTTCCTCTAAATTCTCCTTAATCTTCTCCTCTAAGTCTCTTCTCATAACTCCTACTACAGCATTATTCTCTGTTCTCA
Source organism: Prosapia bicincta (assembly GCA_036971475.1). Lineage (NCBI taxonomy): Eukaryota > Metazoa > Arthropoda > Insecta > Hemiptera > Cercopidae > Prosapia > Prosapia bicincta. The sequence continues at coordinate 268,278,844 of JBAIZL010000001.1, read as the reverse complement.
ACTGTTCCCTCATATCCTCTATCATTTTCTTACTTTCCTCCCTTATTTCCTGTGTTATGAATTTGAAATCTTCCTTCATCTCTCTCATTTCGTCTCTATTTTCCTCTAATTTTTTGTTTAAATCCCTTATTTCCTCCTTTATCTCTCCTTTTACTTCGTTTATATTCTCTTTTAATTCCTTTTTTAATTCTCTCATATCCTCCTTCATTTCCTCTCTCCCTTTTAGACTCATTTCCATGAGAGATCTCATCATTTCCCTCAATTCTTCATTCTCATTATTTCCCCGTTTTTGTTGTTGGGTTTGCATAGGTAGTAGTCCCCTAGCTTCATCTACTTGTGTTTCCACCTCACTCTCTTCTATAGGCATATCTGTGCCTTCCGTTTCTGTCTCTTGTATTTCTAGGCTTGTCCCTTTTTCCTGGTCCCCTACAACTACCAGCTCGCCTATAATATTTTCCTCCCTGTTTTCGATCCCCTCCTGAAAACTAACAAATCTCCCCTGAGCAGCCCCTTCTGTTTCTATCGCCCTTTTCCGCCTACTCTTTTCTAATTGTTCCCCTTTTACTGTTTTTTTAGCTTTTTCTCTCCGCAAATTGTATAATTCCCTCTCATCAGACATATTTTTTCTTTTCTTTTTTTTTTTAAACTGTAAGTAACTTATTATACAAAATATAAACAATTTATATATATATACTATAAACCTAGCCTTGATTCTATTCAACTCAGTGTTTAATTTTCCAAAATTTTTTCTAAATCTATTTCCAGTTCAAATGTTTTTCATATAAAAAGTTCTAAATTAATTTTATTTCAAAATCTCTCTAAATAAATTTTATCGAGCCCCACGTTGTTGCGCCAATTATAACATAATTTTTAAAGAGACACAATACAATATACTTATGTTTTACTATTTAATAAATTGAATTTTTTATTTAAGACAAATAAAACTACTCAGGAACAATTCATTAACATTTATTATCATTTCATCTCGACATTAAACAATACACACAAAACAAAATTTTACAACTTAACAATTTTTTAACAAAATATACTAACTCTTTTTTCTTTTAATTTTAGAGTTACACAATTTTAATACCCTTGGCTAGTTTAAGATCTCTTGATATCTCGGGGTTATAGCATGGGCTATATTAACTCTTTGTTAATTAAATAAATTTTGAAAAACACAATATTAAATTTAGAACATAGTTTTAATAAATATTTTCCTGATGGAAAAACTTAAATTTTGAATATAAAAAAAAACTAAACGATTTGAACTGGATTATTTCTTATTACTTACTATTAATTAACTACAAGATATTCTAATGTATAAAATTAAACTTCTCTATTATCTTAAAAGTCCACTAAAGTTATTTTATAGCGCTATTACTCAACTTAATAAATATCAAAATTTTGCTGGTCGCTTACGTAAATTCCCGTTCTCTCCAATTAAACATTTCACACACTTAAATTCGTTTTATTTACTTTACTTTATATTAACACAGTATTACATTTTGTAATTCACTTCTCCTTAATTTAGTTTGGCCAATCTTCTTAACAAAACGGTATAATTTAGACGAACTCTTTCCAAATAAATAGAATTTTGACTGGTCCTGGCTGGTTCCTCTAGTAGCGTCACCCACGCTAGAATGCTCTAACTACGCGTCCTTCGATTTTCTTTTAAAATGTTACAAATATGGCGGCCTTCTTCTTAAAAAAAACACATATGGGTTATAATTTAGTTCGATTTCTTTCCACTAGACTTTACATCAGACTTACTTTCTTCTGTTTTTACAGCTGATGTTTCCTTGACTTTCACACATGTTAATGTCAACGAACTATTTTCACCGTTTTACAGCTGATGCGTCCACAATGAGCTTGTTTAGAATGGCGTTTTAACTTGGTTAAACCTGGTTGAAACTTACTGTTTTAATTTCCTATCCTCAACAAACCTTCCAGTGTTTATTTTATTAATATTATTAGTGTGTGAAGTGTCTTTGTGTTTTACTTTTGAAATAGTTCTGAATTGTGTGTGTTTTGCTTGGTCTTTCATAAACATAACCTTTCAATTTTCTTTTGTTTACAAACGTGTTCACTTTCTCCTTCAAGTAATTACTTAGGCCCTATGTTACTACAGTTTACAAATTTGTTTACACATAACTATTCTTAGATTATCTTATTTTAATTTATGTGTTAGGTTATTTGATATAACAAATTTCCTAATACAATGTATATATGTAATTTAAACTACACTTAATAAAAATAATAAAAGCCATAAATAAAAAGTAGAAACTAATTAAAATAATTGATCATACTTACAATAAACCTATTAAAGCAAAGAATAAAGAGGTGAGTGAGGGATAGGCCATTTATCTGCATTAATTAATTTATTATTTGAAGTGACTTCCTAAAAATACTTTCAAAACTATTGGGTAATTTTTTAAAAGTTAACACTTTTAGCTAATAAAACATTTTGATCTAATACATGCTGATTATGAAGGATATATTCTGCTATACTTGATTTTTTAAATCTATCATATTTAATATGCTATCAGTGATTCGACAATGGTCAAGTGACCGAAAGGTGCCTCATCACATAAGGTAAAAAAATTGCACTTAGTGGTGGAAAAAATTATTTATAAGTAATAATATTAACTTCATATATATAGATTCTTGATATTTTACGTTATCCATTGTTTTTTTCGTTACACTGACTTTATGAAGTTAATATATTACTTTTGTAAGTAATTTTATCCACCATTAAGTGTAATGATTTTACCTTGTGTCATGGGGCGCCTTTCGGTCACTTGACCATTGTCAAATCACTGATTTCTTTTTCTCAATTTTTCTGGTGTGGATGTTCGGTCCGTCGTGTTGGTACTTGTTGACGTCATACACGTTTCCTCTTGAGTCTTGTGTATAATGTTTTTGAATAGTATGTCTTCTGTATATGTTGTTTGTAGATTCATTAAATTGTTGTGTATGTTTTTATAAATGTGGTATTTTTCTAGTGAGTTTAGTTCTATTGGGTTATTATTTATTTCAAGTATGGTTAGGTTATTTTTGTAATTTGTTATTTCATGTTTATATGATATTAGGTGTGCTGCAACATTTGATACTTTTGAATTTTTGTTTTTGAATGCTCTATAATGTTCTTCAAATCTTATTTTAAATGATCTGGTTGTTTTCCCTATGTAAAATGCGTTACAGTTGTTACATGTAATTTTGTAAATTCCTGATAAATGATGTTTTTCTGAATTTGTTTTGTGGTTTGTGTTATTAAGATAATTTGTTGTTTGGTTTGTATGTTGGAGTGTAGTATTCTTTGGTGTATATATTTGTTATTTTTTCTATTTTGTTATTGGCGTATTTATATTTTAGGTAGATTTTTTTATTTTCATTATTTTCGTGTTCCGGTTGTAGTGTTGTGTTGAGGTTAGGTTTTTTTGTGAATTTATTGTATATATATTTTTATGAGGTGTTTGTTGTATCCATTTTCTATTGCTATTTTTGTAATGTTATCTAATTCTTCATTTAATTTTTGTTTGTTATCCTGTGTGTATTATATTGCTTTATTTATCATGTTACTGTAAGTGTTAATTTTGTGTGTCCAGGGGTGGTTAGATTTGTAGTGTATTGTGGTGTTGTTGGAAGTAGGTTTCCTGTATACTGTAGTTTCTATTTTATTATCATTTATATTTAATGTGATGTCGAGATAGTTGATTGTTCTACTTGTTTCTGTTTCGGCGGTGAATTGTATGTTTTCGTTGTATGTATTTAGTTTGTTTAGTATTATGATGTGTTCGTTGTGAATGGTAGGTTGGTGTATTACAAGTATATCGTCTACATACCTTGTCCATAGTGAAATATTGTGTGTGTTTAGTATAGGTTTAATTATTATTTGTTCAAAGTGTTGTAAATATATATTTCTGACATGACTGATAATATGGGTGATCCCATGGGGAGTCCAGTTGTTTGATTAGTGTAATAATACTATTTATTGTGTTTTCTGTTTTGTTTTGTGTATTAGTTTGTTTTCTATTTTTTCTATGGTTTCTTCTATTGGGATACTAGAGGTACATGTTGGGTATGTTATAACTAATTATTTTTGTGTTGTGTTTTGTTTCTATGTTTTTTATTTTATTAATTTGTATCAATTTTTTATATTGTATGTGTTGTTGATATGTATTTTAGATTTTATTATTTTGTCTTGTATTTTTGCGATTATGTAAGATGGTGCTGTTGTGATATTTATTAGTGATCTAAATGGTGTGTTGGGTTTGTGGATTTTAGGTATGCCTGTTAATATTGGTGCGCATGGTTTGAATGGGTATAGTCTTTGTGGTATTTTAACTTATTGTTATAGTTTAGTGTATTTCGGTGAGTGACTATTAGGTTTTTATTGTAATAAGGTATTTGCTAGTTGGGTCTGGGATTTGTTCGTATTTATTTTCTTTTATGTAGTTAGTGATTGAATCGATGTATTTGGTATTTTCTATTATTACTGGTGTATTTGTTTTACCGGATTTTAATATTAAGTAGTCGTTGTTTTCTAGTTTTTCTCTGAGTTTTTATAATTTCTTTTTTATTTATATATTGTTCCGTTTTTTCGTTTTTTTCTGTTTTTATTAGTTTTAATTTTATTATTGATAATGTTTCTTATGTGTTCTAACCACCAAAATACTGAACACAAAATACTGTTCCGTGACACCAGAAAAATATCAGTGATTCGTCAATAGTCAAGTGACCGAAAGGTGCCTCATCAGACAAGGTAAAATCATTGCACTTAATGGTGGATAAAAATTACTTACAATAGTAATATATTAACTTCATAAAGTCAGTGAAACGGAAAAACAATGGATAACATAAAATATCAAGAATATATATATATATAATGTACCTTTTGAACATATGCGGGTTATTTCAAAAATAAGTTATAATTTTTTTTAATAACTTTTTTCAACATATATATTTTAAAAAATGGACATAATCGCCTTGTTTTAATACATTTTTGGTATTGTATTGGTACTGATAATCAAGCGTCATACCATTCTATGGCCATTGCTTCATATCTTCCTCGTTTACGAAGCGTCTTCTCCCAAGATCTTGCTTTAGCTTTTCAAACAAGTGGAAGTCACCTAGTGAAAGTGAAAGGTCGGGAATGAGACGGATGTCAAAAAACATCCCATCAAAAGACCGGAAGTCGGTCTTAAATCTAACAACCAGTGTGTGATCGAGTGTTGTTATAGAACAAAAAAAACTGTTTGTCAGTTTCGATAGACGCAGATCATCAGAAATAATCCTATGAAGGGATGAATCCTTTTCCACATTGAGAAAGGATTTCATCAAAAATTAGGTGCCGATTGTTATCAACTACTCTTCAACTTCAACAACAGTCGGAGGACAAGAAGTGGGGTGATACCCACTTTGTTGTTTTCCTTTCAATGAAAGACTTACCCCAACGAGAAACCACTGGCTTTGACATAACGTCTTTACGATAAATACTACAAAACGCGTGATGAATTTCTGTTGCATTTAATTTTTTGCCTTTAAAAAACACCACAAACTTTGCAATTGACAGGAGAAACAAGTTCCATAGCAGCTTGATGCTGACTGCCCTATAGATCAAAGCATGCATGCAGTAATTTTACAGTGTTGCCACTACACCCAGATGCAAATTACCTGCAAATCCCCCAGATGATTCCTGCCTACCCACCATATAGATTTTAAAAAATAGTGTAACTTACTTATGAGACATCCCGAGTAGAAAACTTATAAGACAAAAAAATGCAATTTCTCATTTCTAAAAGTAATCAAATAATCCATAAAATGTTGAAATAACTGATACTTTAAAATTTATACTCAAAAAATGTTGGAGGAATATTTAATAATAATTACAATAAAATTATATAGATTATACAATCCTCATTCACACCCCATAGTAACGAAGAAAAATCAAACAATATAAATTTTCTTAAAGTTCGCAAAAAAAAAACACAAAACTTACAAGAAAAGTATACATACCTGTAAAACTAGGAAATAGACTTTTAAATATTCTTTTTGATACTGACTCCCAGTCCAGTTGTCTACAAGCTGCCCAGCAGTGTTTAATAATGGTAACACTTCTAAAAATTTCTTATCTATCAATAATAACTGAAAATTAAAAAAATATTTAAAATTAGTAAAATTTTCTTTGTCACTAAAAAAACAGAAAATTATTTTTATTATGATTATATATAATCATTCTATATGATTATCATCAGGCTACATATGACAACCTTATAGATTGTTCAACAGAGTAAAAATACAATTATTAATTTTTTTTTTTAATTATTCAAAGCTCAAATTCACAATTTAAATGTTTCTTAACATTTTTCTAAGTAGTAATCTTTATAAACTTATCAGCAACAACCTTTAGTTTTTCAAAGGTTTTATATTAGTTTCATTATTATTTTTTTTTTAAATTAAGAATTGAATTTAGTTTATTATTGCCTGTAAATGAGATTAAAGTTGAATATGCTTCATTCGGTTGTTGAACATTCAGCTCACTGCTCTAATTAAATGACTTATGGTTATTTAAGCTTAAGCCACAGTCATATAACACATGATTAAATTATAATACATACATATGTTTTGACTATAATGTTAATTCATAATATAAAAACTATCTTGAAATCATCTTGTGTAGCTATTCTATATAATGGAATACAACTGAAACATCCTCATTAAAACAAGTGCTATTGTAACAATTTACAACATTATTAACAATTTTATTTTTATTTTTATTTCTATTTATAAATAAAGTTTCCCATGCATCTATTCATTAAAATTTATCACATATTTAGGACAATGTTTTTACTTTTAAATTCATGTTTTTCGTCCAAACAATGTTTTGCCATAGCTGATTTTTCAGGCCTGTTAAATTTAACATGGGAAAAAATGTTCTTTAGATTGGATATGAGCTCGAATTCCAGGCGCACTACTGATCCAAGAATTCTCTCCTTTCAGATCAAGATCACGAGACTTGATACGTAAGCGGTATCAGGAGAATCGGCTATCGATCTTCTCTGCTCAGTCATCAGTTTGTTGTTATTGGTAAGAGAGTTTATTTTCTGGATAATCACACACAAGACTAGACGTCTGTGCTTTATAAGGGATATTTGTGAACTCTCAATATTTACAGCATAAATAAAGACAGATATTTTTGACCTTCTGTCAGACATCTAAACATAATAGATCGCTTCAACTGTTTTTTTATCAATTGGAGTAAGAAATTCAGTATAGATTTTACTTGGTGTGGTCAGTAGTATAAATATTTTTATAAATAATGTATTCTTGTTTCAATGCAAAATGAACCATAATAGTGGAACACCTGTAATAAAAATTGTATCCGTATAAAAAATATAATATTTAGTGCTTTACGAGAATATTTTTGTAGTTAAATACAACTAAATTAATTTGTAAACGCTAGTGTCCATGACACTCATATAATTAGATCCAGAATAGGTTAATTGCTAATAATTATAAGTTTTATAAATCCACTATAGCTAAGTTTATTGCTTATTCAAATTATAGTGTTTAACTGAGATCAATGACATTATTCCAAAAAGGTTTATATCGCCTGACTTGACCTCGAGGTATTGAATTTTGAGCACATTCCAGGAGAACAGAGTTGAAGTTGCTAACGGTTGACTCTGGCGATTCAGTAATTAGAGCTAGGGTCAAGAATTTGTTTGTAAGTTCCTTGAACCTGATCCAATTTGCTTTTCTGATGTTCCATCTCGAAGCTCATGAATTTCTATATGCTGCTTTGAAAGTGGTTGTCTTAATTAATAGTACTCTGTGGCCATAGCCTAAAGAGTCTTCAAGCAAATTTACTTTTGTCTTGTTTGAGATATTAGGATGCACCAGCACAAGGTCGGGTCTAGATAACTGACCGGCGAAAGATAAAAAGGTAGGAGATGTTCTTATAACTTTCAGGAGGTTGCTGTCAATCATTTCCTCGAGACACCATCCCACTGCTATTAGTCTTGGGTAACCCCATCGTGGAGATGGACTATTAAAGTCTCCTACAAGGATCATGTTTGGTTGTATGACTCCTTCAATAGTTTCATAAGCAGGCAAATTTCCTGGTGGGTTATACAAACCAATTATACTGAAATGTTGGCGGTTCTTCCAATTGTCAACTGCGACCGCTTCCAGCTTATCACCCATTTCCATTTCATGCAAGATCCAAAGTTTTGCAGGCACCGAGTTTTTACAGCCAATGAGGATACCATAGGCCACGTGTCTTGAACATTTCAGTACAGTGGTACTGGAGCCGTCAATATGGTAAAAATCTGGAGTCTCAGTTGCAACCCATTTTAGTGATGAAATATAAATCCACGTTGAAATGTACAACCCTATGTTTAAAATGTAGGAATTTTACATCATTAAGGCCTCCAGCATTCCAAAAAATAATACGGAGGTCTATGTCGAAGCCTTAAGAAGAGCTGTTTTTTGTAAGCTTGTTCACCATCTTGAAGTCAGCACGTTTACAGGCAAAACCTTGTACAGATCGTTTATATTACGCAGGGGGCACCACGAGCAAGCGATCTGTATCAACCCCTCCTGACAGATCACCACTTGCCGAAGCATGCATCTTCGGATCAGGAGCTTAGAAGTGCAGCCCTCCAAACTATCGATGAAAAATACCCTGCACCAGAATGGCTCCAAATTTACACAGATGGATCATCCATACCTGGATCAGGGGAAACAGGTGCTGCACAATACTGCATATATTTTGAGCAGTTGGATTTTCTGCTGTTGGGGCCTACCTTAGCAACTATGACGGTGAGGTAACTGCCATATATGCTGCAGCAATGGAACTTAAGAACCTGCTACTCCGGGTAAGGCAGTTTTCCTTCTTGACTCTAAGACCGCCATCATGAATCTCTCTGGGAACTCACGGACCGACTGTAGTAGAACCATAGAATGTAGAAGAAAACAAAATGCTCTTATAAATGCCGGGTGGGTACTTAATTTCAAGTGGATCCCGAGCCATGTAAACATCACTGGCAGTGAAAAGGCTGATCAACTAGCAAAGCAGGGAACAAACCTCCCCCAGCCCGAGCATTTGGGTTCATTACATTCATCCAGGTCCCTAATAAAGACGTCCACAAAAAAATGGAATCAGGGTTGATTGAGGGAGCTCTCAGCAAGAAAACGGTGGTAAAGTCTTGTGACTGGTAGACCAATCGACCAAAACCTGCTCCGATCTGTTAGCGTTGCAGCTTTCAGATTGAAGACCAGTCATGATTACCTTGCTGCACACCTCCACCGCATTCATATGCTACCAACCCCGGAGTGTCTGCTGTGTGATGATGAACTTATGAATGCCGAACACCTTAATGATTGCACAGCCCAGGATTACAACAGTACCATCTTCAGGAATGCCCAACTCTACTGGTCAGCTCGTCGCCAAATGGCTCAACTGCCAAGGGTGGGCGTTGGCTTGTAAGTAAGTAATGACATTATACCTGAAAACGGTCAGAACAGTAGTTGTAGACAAAAAGAAAAACTGGAGCATTTTGACTGAAAGGGTATTCTCCACCCTTTCATAATTCGAATTTTTGGTTATTAATTCAAACGTTTTCATTGGTCTCTTCAGCTTTGAACTATCCAAGTTCTACTGTATTAAATATACAGATTTTATCTGCTCTTTTTAAATCAGTATTGCCATTGACGTATCATTACATCTGTATAGTGGTTTAATTTCACTAACAATCAATACTATTTATACCAGGTTAGCAAAATCAATTCCTCCCTTGCCAAAATAGCTTTGTTATTTCTACATCTTAGTTGTAATTATGTATGTTCCACATAAAAACAGATATTTTTTTCATTTCTGCTGACATATATGCTGTTTCATATATGAAAAAAGAAATCTGACTAAAAATAAAAATGTTTCCTTAATGATTTTATTCAATCAGCTAGGATTTGGTATAAAACAAATTTATATTTGATTTTCTACAATAAATGTAATTCCAGCCATAATGACAGTGTTTATTCCACTTTCCTTTATTATTCCAAAGTGCTTAAACAATTAGAAAAATCATCCGCTTATTTCAGCTACTATTTCTTTTTGTAATGACAGTAACATAATTATTAATTTTCCTGTTACATGTTTTTATAAATTTACTTATGTGATGGATTTAATTTTTGTTCATTATTAAATTAATTTTTTATATTATTATTACAAAATGTTATCACTGATGATCTTTTAAGAGTGTGATTGTTTGTCTTTTAAAGTGAGAAGCATTTTAAGATTACTATAACCACATAGGGAACTATGTGAATAAGCAGCAACTGGAAGAGATCGGGAAATGGATTGCTAAATCTGTGATGTCAAATAATTGGTTAAAACGTTGTAATTTATTACATTATTTCAGCAACCCGTAATAACATGGAAAGAGAACAATGTATAATAAACTCAAGGTTAAAATGCCTTGATTAACTCATCTCATTCTACTTCCATTTTTGTCTTAGTGTTCTACCTACTCTCAAATTTTTGTTGCTTTTCATTTTATATTATGATCTAAAATAATATATATAAGGTTTTTATAAATCTATCAGTTTATAATTGTAAAGTATCAGTTTATTATTTTTGTAATAATTAAACAATGAACAAATCACATAATAAGCAGAAAGCCTAAACTCATTACAAAAATTTTTCAAATGTTTAACAATTCAACATTATTGCATTGCTATATAAAGCAGCCTATGCTTTATTTTGTATTATTATATAATATAGATTTTATATGAAGAATACATACAATGTTGGTGAATACTGAATTATGTAGAATAGAAACTTCAGGAATTAATTGTTCAAATCATAAAAAACAGTTAAACATGTCTAATTATTTTTAAAAATCTACTTACCATACACCTACTAAGTAGAAAAAGTACTCTTGTATAATTTGCAGATGAGATATGTGCATAATCCACTCCTACGCCGAGTAAACTGCTGGCCAGCTCATAATCCCTCTCAGTTGCATGAATTTGCTTATAAAATAATATCAAATTTACATTACTTACAATAATAAAAAGTTTTTTATACAGTAGTGAAAACAATACAATCATAGAGTTTTGCATCATTTCTTCTATTATTGAAGAAAAGCATACTAAATTTCATTATTTCCCTTAGTAATTTACTTTATAATGTTGTTATATATAACAATTATAACAATAAACTCATATCTATAACAATAAATTAAAATACCACACAAGACTTTACCCATTCAAACCATGTGCACCAATATTAACAGGCATACCTAATATCCATAAACCCAACACACCATTTAGACCACCAATAAATTTCAAAACAGCGCCATCTTACATAATCGCAAAAAATACTAGACAAAATAATAAAATCTAAAATACATATCAACAACACATACAATATAAAAAATGGATACAAATTAATAAAATAAAAAACATAGAAACAAACAGCAACACAAAAATAATTAGTCATAACATACCCCACATGTACCTCTAGTATCCCAATAGAAGAAACCATAGAAAAAATAGAAAACAAACTAATACACAAAACAAAAAAGAAAACACAATAAATAGTATTATTAAACTAATCAAATACATATGTAACCAAAATTACTTCCAATTTAACAATAAATACTATAAACAAACAACTGGACTCCCCATGGGATCACCCATGTCATCAGTCATGTCAGAAATATATCTACAACACTTTGAACAAATAATAATTAAACCTATACTACACACACATAACATTTTACGATGGACAAGATACGTAGATGATATACTTGTAATATACCAACCTACCATTCACAACAAACACATCATAATACTAAACAAATTAGATACATACAATGAAAACATACAATTCACCTTCGAAACAGAAACAAACAGAACAATTAACTATCTTGACATTACATTAAATATAAACAATATTAAAATAGAAACTACAGTACACAGAAAACCAACTTCCAGCAACACCACAATACACAACCAATCTAACCCCCCCCCCCCTGGACACACAAAATTAACACTTACAGTACCGCTTCTCAGGACCTGGACGCGAGCCTCCGCATTCTGTATTGGAATGCTGGAGGCCTCAACAGCAGTAAATTTGTAGAATTTAAACGAAACGTCATCAATTTCGACGTAGATATATATTTTATAGCCGAAGCCGGAGCGGCAACGGACAATATCCAATACAAACCAAACAACAAAATAATAAAATATCTTAATAACACAAACCAAAAAACAAATACAGAAAAACATAACCTACCTGGAATCTACAAAATTACATGTAATGACTGCAATGCATTTTACATAAGAACAACAACCAGATCATTTAAAATAAGATTTGCAGAACATTACAGAGCATTCAAAAATAAAAATACAAAAGCATCAAATATAGCAGCACACCTAATATCACATAAACATGAAATAATAAGTTACGAAAATAACCTAACCATACTTGAAATAAATAATGACCCAATAGAACTAAAATCACTGGAAAAATACCGCATCTATAAAAACATACACAACAATATATTGGACCGACAACAACATATGCAGACGATGTACTATTCAAAAACATCAAACAAGAAGAAACATGTATGACGTCAAAAAATACCAACATCACGGACCGAACAAACACACCAGAAAAATAGAGAAAATTAATTCAGTGATTCGACAATGGTAAAGTGACCGAAAGGTGCCTCATCACAAGGTAAAATTACTGCACTTAGTGGTAGAAAAAATTGTTTACAATTAATAATAATAACTTCATATATATAGATTTTTTTGACTAGGAGACTGACAGACTTACCTTGGTAAGAGTCCACTCTGTAGTCTTGAAATAGAAACACATAAAAGCACTTAAACAATGATATATTTCAACCACACAGTGGTCTTTGTCAATCAAAGAGAAAACACAAAAAGAAATATGAGAGATTGAAATAAAATAATTGTAATCACAGATTGTGTAGAGTAGAAATCAGATGTCACAGATTAAAGATATATATATTGTTTCCATGAGCATATGAGTGATTATAGTTTATATAAGTCTGACAGGAGGAAAGAGATTGGAGACGTCTGAGGCTATTAGGGATAAAATTTAAAAAAAAAAATATGAATGGATTTATCTGATGTTGAGGTTAGGGGATTCTCTGGACTTGGTATACCACTGGTATGATAGTTCCCATCTTATCAGTTCTGAGGGATTGCAATCAGGGGGGAGTGATTTAATTATTTTTGTGGTATAGCAGTCATCAAAAGTTGTGATGTTGTGACTCGCAGCATGTTGAGCTGTTGGTCTATCCATATTCATAATTTTAACATCATGTCTGTGGCCATTCATTCTGATATTCAGACCATCCGTGGTCAGGCCTATGTACTGTGCTGAGTAAAGTTTACATTGTAGCTGGTATATGACATTTTTCGATATACAATTATGATGACCCTGTATTTTGAAGACCATTTTTGTTGTTTGGTTGTTGAAACTATTTGCTGAGGGGTGTATTGGACATGTCTTGCATCTAGGTCTATTGCATGGGAAGGAGCCATGGGGAAGTTTGTGTGGTTTCTCTGCATCAGGGTCTGGTAGTTTAGGATGTACTAGGATGTTTTTCAAGTTGGAAGGTTGCTTGTACCAAATTTGCAGTGGATCGGTTTTTTTTTTCTCCCCCCTAATAGCCTTAGACGTTTCCAATCTCTTTTCTCCTGACAGACTTATATAAACTATAATCACTCATATGCTCATAGAACAATATATATATCTTTAATCTGTGCATCTGTGACATCTGATTTCTACTCTACACAATCTGTGATTACAATTTAGAATTATTTTATTTCATTCTCTCATATTTCTTTTTGTGTTTTCTCTTTGATTGACAAAGACCACTGTGTGGTTGAAATATATCATTGTTTAAGTGCTTTTATATGTTTCTATTTCAAGATTACAGAGTGGACTCTTACCAAGGTAAGTCTGTCAGTCTCCTAGTCCAAAAAATCTAAATAATCTTTACCAACCAAAACTATATATATATATATATATATATATATATATATATATATATATATATATATATGTGTGTGTGTGTGTGTGTGTGTGTGTATAAAATAATTTTATGTAATTGTGAGCATCTTATGAGATAGTATGGATACAGTTCCATCACCACTCAGGGATATTTTTTGGGAAAAGAAATTTTGTTTAAAAGGATTTATCAATAAAAATAATAAAAGGGGCTGTAATTTGGTTTGGAATTATAGTATATTAAAAATCACACTGAGAGATAGATGCCGGCCTAATTGTAATTCTCATCAGCGATAGAAATTGGATTATTTCTACAGACAAGCTGTTATTTGATGGCAGAAAGTTAAGTAGAATTAGGTTTCCTAGGGTAGGACTGAAGAAAGGACAAAATGATCCTCTGGTACTGAGAATACAAACAGTTATGACTTTGTATGACCAGGTTCGACTATCCGAATTAGTAAACCACATCTCAACAAGAGTTAAGGGTGGTGACTACCCTACTACTGTATGATAGAATCAAGGGCACTCTACAAAAAGAATGTAATGGTAATATACAGTAAAGTCCCCATAATCGAGGTAAATAGGACCAAGACCCTCTCAGATTACCATAAACTCAAATTACACGGAAAAAGTTCCTGAGCATTAGAAAAAATAGGACTTCTAATTAACCCTAATACAGTAAAGCTCCTCATATCCAGATCAATGTGGCAACAGCCTGAACCGGATTTATTATTAGCAGGAATAAAGGCCAGTCCAGCTAGTCATGAGTGTTGTCATTGTTTGATTGATTTTTTGCTTTAAGAGAGTTTACTTTCTAATATGTCATGCACAAGACTAGACATTCATTGAAGGATATTTGTTGACTGTCAAAACTTACAGCATAAATAAACAAAGTTATTTATGGCCCACTGTCATCTGAACGTAACTAATATGGTCATTCAAACATAAAATAACGGCGAGCGAAAGGATAACAGCAACATTTTCTTTGCATGAAGTATCCATATATATAATTTCGTGAGAATTTTGAGAGAAAAATTGTGGGAACTTGGAAAGTGGTACAGAGCTGGGAGATGGCTCAATTTAAAGGTATTGACACGAAGGAGCGGGATGGAATATAGGTTTTTCTAAATTTACAACGTTTATGAGGTTTCAAGGAATTACAGTTACCAAAAATCTCCATTATAAATACATTGCAATGAAAAACAGCTGTACAAATATCATATGAAAAACAGCGTCGGTTCAAAGACGTTTGTGGTGGTTAGAATGAGTGATAAAAGAACTAATGTTGAAACACCCTCTTTCTCTCTCTCTATCCAAGGTTAGAAATAGCACTCTTCTTCTGGTTGATTTGAGCAATGTTCGACATTGATTGCTCAGATTTAATTACCATTATTTCATGGATAGAAATTGAGTAATCTGTTGATTTAAAAGGGGTGAATTAACAGCTCTCCTTGTTTTTTGTGTCCTTTGGGAACAAATTTTAGCGTAATATCACTGAAAATGGCAAAGTAGTTTCAATTTCTACTAATTAATTAGTATAAACGATTTTCATCAAAAGTAGAATTATTAGATTGGTCTTATCACAGACCTAAATTTATTTGAAGTCGTTTTTTCAGTGAATCAGGAGAAGGATTTGTCAGTGACTGACATCACAGTCTACTGAAAAGACCTAGAAGAAAGAGGTAGTAATGGGTATTATTATTTTCTTAAATTCTAAGATCATATTATTTAGGTATTACAGTTTTTATTAAATAGGAAATGAGTTAGACCGAAAAAATGGAATTCTCAAGATCTTCAATGGTATATTCTATAAGATAGCATAACATGTGTAAATTAGTAAATTCAGGCAAATAAATGTTGTCAATTACATTAAATTTTAAATAACTGATGTTTGTTGTCACTGATATTATACTAAAAGTTAAAACTGTGATAATGCCTGAAACGAACTTATAAATAGAATAAAACTTTTATTTACCTTATTATAAGTTCAAACAAGTTGTTTTAAAACAATTTTACAAATTTATCAAATGTCACGGACAAAAAAAATAAATTAACTGTGAAACTTGAAATGAACATTTCTGCTATTACTTTAGATAATTTAATAATACTCTAGAAATTCTCAAACAATTGACAACTCATTAAATCTTATAATCTAAATACATAATTATAATAAAACAAGCTTACCGCTAATTGAAATATGAGACGACAATGCCAATAGATACTATGTTGCGACAGCTCGATAGCCTTTCTTAAAATTGGTTTTGACAAATTGGATTGATTTTGTTGCTCATATAATTCTGCTAAAACACTTGCCGCTTCGAATTTTACATCATCGAATGCATTTATAATTTGTGAAAGAAGCCACTGAAAAATATTTATATTAACAATTGTAAATTATGTATATGCTCTGTATTTACGTATGTTAAGTAAAGTGTATATGCAAAATAGTGTACATACATTTTTGTACATAACATTTATTTGTCAATGATATTTTAATTATATCAGTCATTTTATTTTATTACTGCTCAACAAGTTTATAAAAATAATTTATTTGTTTTATATGGTCAAGGGCAATAATAAGATATAGTTTTAAAGTGTTTAAAGTGTATATCCTTACAAATGTATTATATTTTTTAAATCAAATATACAGTAGAGCGTCGGAAATCCGGATCAATTGGAACCGGGACCATTCTGAACTACTGATTTATTCGGATTTTCAAATGTTCTCTAAATTACTGCGTTATATTGATATTTTCATTAACTATAATCTATTTTAATGGTTATCGTATCATGTAGGTTTGAATTAAACCAGGAATTATTACAAAATAGACTTCAGAGGACTTAAAACAATTGAATAAAAGAGCATATAATGTATATACCAATAACCCTACACAGCACAGAAAGCCAAAAACATGCTGGTAAAAACTTATTGAGTGAAAAAGTCTTTTATTGTTCTTTGAACAAAAGCATATTATATGACAAATTAGCTAAAGATTAAGTTTAATAAAAATTTTATTATTCTTCTGATTGGTTACAATACACATTATTGATTAGCATGTAGAACATATAAAACTTAAAAAAATAAAATCATGATTAAATATACTGTATGTTACGTTTTAAATTTCGTTATAACATATTTTTTTAGAAATGGTTTATATTCTTTGCATTTTTTAAGATAATACTTAGTTTAGTATGTATTGTAGTGGTGCCGAGTGTCTCGCTCTTTATACTCTGAAACCATGATCCGGATTTGCGACACTCCGGATTTTTGATGTCCGAATTACTGACGCTAATTTGACAAAAATCCAAATTAGATTATCATCGTCAATATGTTTTTTTAAAAAAAAGGATACAGGTAAATGTGTGTTTGTTAAATTTTAAGTACATTAATAGTACAAGATTATACAAATATAGGAATGTATTTATTTTTTATAAAGAAAAGTTCAAAATGTTTCACCAGCCACACTGCTGATATCTTTAAGACCAAACAATCCATGCGAAACATGTCTGCTGAAAAAACATCAGTAAGTAGCAATTTTTTGCTAGGTGTAATCAAATGTAATCAATATATTATATTTATATAACTTATTGCTTCATGCAAAAGCAACATATGAACAAAGCATATATGTATAAACTTTAGAGTGGATAGTTTAAAGAAAGAAAGAGATACAAGACTCATAGATATTTCAACAATTTGCACCTTTGTAGGAATTTAACGTCTTCAAGGCTCCATATGTAGAAGTTGTAAAATTAAAACTATTTGCAACAGCCATACTGTTACTATTTGTTATTTTTATGCAGTTAAAGCTTAGCGTAAAATGGCTTATATTACAATGCTTTTGTAAATACAAATGTATTTAAAAAATTTAACTTGTAACAAACTAATTACTTTTAAATAAAGTCTATTGCTTGTTTTAATCTTTTTTTTTCTATTCACAGTGGTTTTAATTAATACATGTTTTAAATAAATTATTGTAACTTTTTAATGTCAAAATATTTTGTTAGTTCTAAGGAACTCAATTTTGAAGTTTCTTATGGTAGAAAATTAGAATATTTCTAATTATATATTGTATAATTATATATATTATATTATTATATTTTCTAAAATTAGAATATATGTATATATATACAACAAAGTATTATTTTATACAGCAATCAATTTTAATATACTTATATTAAAATGTAGGAGCAAAGTATCGATTTATGGTATGTTATAAAAAAATAACAATGTTGTTATTGCTCTCGAATACATTGTTTTCATTTTATTTGGAATGTATTTTTTATAACAATTACAAAAACAAAAAACCGTAAGTTGATTATTGCAAATATGATCTAATATGCAGTGTTTTATAATTAAAATTTGAGTTATAAAGTTTAGCTTTAATTTGTAACGTTAGATTATGATTGTGTGACCATTAGTAATTCAGGTTTATGATCCTATAGTAATTATGGTTTATAGCAGTTATATCACTTTTTTTCTGGCTTGAAATGTAATTTTAAGTAATATATGGAAATAAAAAAAGTGTTGGTCCTGTCATTATACTGTCAAGGTATAATTAAATACTTTTAAACATTCTTCATGGTTTTACTTTTTATAACTAGTACTAACTGAAATCGTTTTAGAAATCAAAACTATTCATTAATTATAACAAATGAGTAAACTATTATAAATTCAAAAATATTGAGACACTATCTTAATATATACGTCATACATTGAAATGATCTAAACGTTTGCTTAATGCAAACGAAAAAAAATTTCCGAATAAGATTTTTTATAAATTTATTTATATTATAAGCTTGGCTACTTAGTAATTAGTATAATTAATGGATTTCTAAATGGATTTGATATTTGGGAGAAGAATTTTATACCCAGTAATATAGAGAGTCTTCAGGAACATGGAAAAATGTTACATTTGTGGTAATGCCCCATAAATTTAAAATTTTGAAAAAAACATTTACAGCACAAAAAATACATCACATTTTTAATATAAAACAGAACACTCTGTTATATTACAGAATATTACTACAAAATATCCAAATAGGATAAATTTTGTGATATTAAAAATAAGGTAAAAATATAGTCTTAATGATGTTGATTAATTTTTTTTTTTTTTAATTACTCGTTTCTATATGTAAAACACGAATGTCAAATTTTTCCTGATGATATGGAGTTACTTTTTTCACATTTTAAATGTTAGTCTGTAATGGCATGTAGGCCTATAGTGTGAACCGGACTTGCATCAGCTACAGGACACTGCACTATATCTAGATTTGGCTGTAATTTTATACATGACTATATTCCTATATTAAAATATACCTATGTTTGGTTTTTTCCTTTGAAAATGTTAATATTCGTATTCTACACATTAAAACGAGTAATTAAAGACATTTTTTAAAAAAGTGTCAATAAGACTCATTTACGCTATACATGCTATTACAAACTAACATTTAAAATGTGGTTAAAAAGTAGGTTTTCGTATTTTCCATGGAAAAAGTTGATATTCATGTTCTACACATTAAAACAAGTTATTAAAAAATTTAAAATTTAAACCAATGTCATTAAGACTATATTTTTACAAAACAATAAAACTAAATTACAATTCCTATAATAAGCCAAATAATACAAGTGTAGAGGCCTCCTTTTTTGGACAAATTCCTGTATCACCACATGGAACAAGGATGATATATTAAATGATTTCAACTGTTTACCTAATGCATTTGTAAACATCATATTTTATTAAAACCAAACCTCCTAAATAGATAATTTGGATTTATATTGTAATATAGTATTCCAGATTATAAAAAAATTTAAGATTTTACACATGTCAAAAAATTTTATAAAGTTTTGTCCGTTTTGTGAAGTTATTTTTTTACTTTTTCAAGATTTTAGATATTTGGAGTCATACATTGTTTTATTATTTTTTCTACACTCCTTAATAATTTCTTGCATCAGCAAGTATATCTGTTTTTACTAAAATATCAATTAACCTGGAAAGCTGATAATGATCAATTAGTGTGTTGAAAACATAATTATAAATTACTATTACAAGCTTGCTTAACCTAACCTAAATGTTTTATTACACTACTAATAAACAGAAACCAACTAGAAAATCAAGAATACAAATGTAATTATAATGTAGACTAAAAATAATGGCATTATACAAACCTCAAACAGTAACTTAGTTTCAATTCTAAATTTAAACTAAATTATATTTAAATCAAATATATAATTTATACTTAAAGTACATCTATCATGATGCCACTAAAATCAAGAGGTGACTTCAATTCTTTATTCTGCTGTTTTATTTTAAATAAAGTTATTTTAGTCAATTAAGTATTTTAGGTCAATAAGCAATAAAAATTAGGTTAACTAAACTAAAACTATAAATCCAAATATTTGAAATAACTGAATATATGAATTAAAATATAGGTTTAAGTAATCAGTTTTGTTATCACAAAGACAAATTTGAAAAATGTTGGTAAACTAGGTTATGTTAGACATGATATTAAAACAGAAATAAAATTTTGTCTCAATTAATATGGAATGTTTAAAATTTCCACATTTTCTTCATCTAATTCAAATTTTGTATCTACGTTTGTAAATTGAATTGATTTTACTTCAATTTTAATTAGCCTATTCAACTTTAAGCCTAACGATTTTCCCACCAAAAGTAAGGAAATGTTATCTAAGAGAAATAACTCAAAATTTATACAGTTAAAATAAAATCATACCTGCTTATTTAAAATTAGGCAATTGAAAAACACAAGCATGTAACTAAATAAAATCTAAAATTCGTTTAGTTTGTTATGAAAATGTTGGATACAAAACTAGAGATATAACCTTACTTTCCACGGCAGCGATTATACATCACGCAACTTGTATTTGACAGTTTAAAAGTTAGAGAAAATAAAACAATGTCAAGCTACAATAATTTGATCAGTTCGTTTACATAAGAATTAAATACAGAACTAGTTATAATATTAAACTTACAGCTTGTTCCAAATGAGTTCTTGCTAGGTCTATATTTTTTGTATGTGTTAGGAGTATATTTCCCAACTGTAAATGTGTTCTTGCCTCCACTCTTGATGGTGGTTTAAAATTAAAAACAGCCTGTAAACACTGAATACACAATTTTATATTAGGAGGACTGGAAGTTCTAAAATTTTCAGCTAACCCCAATAAAGATAAATACCAAGCATCCTGAGAGGAGGCCATTTTTAAGTTTACTAACAAAACACAACATTGATACCAACATAGCAGTCAAATCCTGACTTTCAAAGTCTAATTTTGTAACAGTCATCAAGTTTCATAGATTATTCTTGGACTGATTGATTGATTGAACATAAAATTGTTCTAATAGCCACAATATAATAACAATTAATATTTATATTTATTTCCTCTAAGCATGGCAAGTTTGAAATGTCTTGTTTGTTTTGTACTTCTCAGATTTACTCTTACATTAAAGGAAGGAATACTTAAAATTACTATGAAAACTGCAATATTAATAAATTAAATAGTTTATAATGTTACACAAAAATAGCGATTAAAAATCAACACCCTAAAATACTCTAGTTTGTGTGCGCACGTTTGTATATATGTTGTATAAGTGGGAACAGATAAAGCAAAACTTGATGCTATTTAAAGGCCTAGTAATCAAATAAGCAGTGGTCAATTCTCATCTTATAATTATTTAGTAACAATGGTGAACAATGGCTACAAGTAAAATAACTTCTTATAGTAAACACTAGATTGTCTCGTCAGATATGCAGTAACATTAAGTATTGTATTACATTTGTAATATATCAGTAATTATTTAATCAAGAACTAAGTTGAAAACGATCGTATTCTTGAAAGTAGTTCAGTACTCATTTTACCTGTTCTCATATTACAATTGAAAATTTAACCCAGAGAATTATATTTTTTTGGTATCTATAATTTTATTTTAATACCAAAATTTACGTTAGTGATACATTTTTGCAGTTTTTATATGTTGTACATTTTGATGTGTTTTTATACTGTATATATTTTGGTTAATCACTTAAACAATAGTTTATGACTATCCGAACTTTGAATTTAGTAAATTTGTTAAAACTTACTGAGACAGAACGTTTTCGATCACTATGTGCCGATCTTCATCAGTGTCTTCTGCTTGGAGATGTTGGGTCAAGCGGTGACGGTTTTAAAGGTAGGTTTTCGATAATATCGAAGAGTATGTGTAATTTGTATTGTGTTTGTTCGTTTAATATGTTTGTATGTTGTGTTTTTATGTGTCTGTAAATTTCATATTGCTCTACTGTGTTGAGATGTGGTACTTTTTTGTTGAAGTGTAGGATTTCTAGGTTATGGTAAATGTCTGTGTATTTGTGTCCTGTATCTTTTATGTGATTGTAAAATGTTGAATTGATGTTCTGTTTGTGTTCTTTGACTCTTTGTTTAAAGCTGCAACCTGTTTGTCCAATGTAGAATTTGTTACATTCGTCGCAGTTCAGTTTGTATACGCCTGGTGCTTGTAGTTTATCCTTGTTGTTGATGTTGTGTTGTATTTTGTATTGTAACTTGTTATTAGTTTTGTATGCTATTTTGTATCCTATTTTTTGAAATTTGCAGGCTATTTTGTTTGTTGTTTTGTTTATGAATGGTAATGTGATGTATCTGTTTTCCCTGTCTGTAGTGTTAATTTTAGTGTTTTTTTGTATTTTGTACCATAGTTTGTCTATTATTGTGGTGTTGTATCTATTTGTATGTGCTAAATATTTAATTGTGTCTAGTTCTTTGTTTATGTTTTCTGTGGTCATTGGGACTTCTTTAAGTCTATGGAGCATGGATCTGAAGGCAGCGTGTTTATATTGGATGGGGTGGTTTGAGGTGTTGTGGATAAGTGTGTCTGTCGTTATGGGTTTCCTGTAAATGTTGAAACTGTGTTTTTGTATGTGACTTTTTGTTATGGTTAGGTCGAGGTAGTTTAGGGATCGGTTGGTTTCAATTTCTGAAGTGAAGTGGAGTTTTTGGTATATTTTATTAGTGTAGTTGAGGAGTTTTTCGCATTGACGGGAGTTGCCTCTGTATAGTGTTATTATATCATCGACGTATCTGTGCCAGTAAATAATTTTGTGTGTGTATGTATTGTTTGTGAGTATTTTGGTGTTTTCTATGTTGTAGTTGTTAATTTTGTTTTCAAATATAGTATTTGATTGTGAGTTTATTTTGTTGTTTAGAATGTGTTGTGTGGTGTTTGTATATCTCATAGTTTTATTATCTAAACAGAACAGAAAACTACAAGATATGCAAACACCATTAAAACCATCCACAACACATTCTAAACAACAAAACACACTCACTATCAAATACTATATTTGAATAGATAATTAACAACTACTGTATGAACAATAATACAACACAGACTAACACCAACACAACACACCTGAGTAACAGTCTTATGCATGACTCACAAGATTGGACTTAACAATGCACTGACAATGCGTCTGCTGAAAGATATCAGTAAGTAGTGGTTTTCTTGACAAGTGATACCAAAAGTAGTAATATAATAGATACATTTTTGTATGTTTCTTCCTTGAACTTGAATTACAAGAATAGTTATACTTTACATGATTCTATAAATTAGTACTTTGATGTTGAAGTAAAGAGGACTGTTTCGTGAAAATAAAATTTTATCAGCTTGGTGTTCTAGTATCAGACAATAAAATAATACATGGCTTCATTATAGCTTAATACTTTTGGTATCCCTTGGCAAAAACCACTACTTACTGATATTTTTCAGCAGATGCTTTTTACACTAGGACAGTGCATTGCTCAAAGCCTTGTCCGTGACTCACAACATTGAACAATCCACTAACCTAGTATGAAATGGTGATTTTTTGCCTAGTGATACCAAAGTAGTAATTTAAAAAGACCTCAAGATGTATAACACAAAACAGTTTAGCGAAGACTATTTATTTTGAAGTACAGTAGAGCGTCTGCAAAAATTCTAGCTAAATGGGACTGGGTGGATTCAGATTTTTGAACATAACATAGAAATTCCTAGTTACAATGAAAATTTCTAAGATAAATGAAAATAAACATTTTATGTACATAGCTATTGTACTTTGATTGATTTACTTGTGTTTTTAAATCCAGAAGAATGGACTTATTTTACGAAAACAATTCACTATATATATACAAATATATGTATCTATACACAAAAAATAAACACAACTGTACGAAATCACTAAAATATATTATATGAAAAACTTGCTAATTTTGGGCTTTGAGAGTTTCGAAATGACTTTTCGAACTATGTTATGCCTTTGTTTTAATTTTTCTATCCAACCATTACTTGTATTAAAACCACTGTGCCCTAATTATACTACAAATTCCAAACCATTTTCTTTAATAAGATTTTCTTGAAATGAAAGATTTTTTCTCGGTCATTACCGTAACCTATTTAATCATTGCATTATCAATATCGTTATATGTACGAAGTTTCATTTTCCTTCTTTGCAAATCGTAAGCATCATTTTGTTTTAGAATCTGAGCCCTGTTTTTTTTTTAATAGAGTGAATTCTGAGGTATGCAGAATTTTTTTCACAACATCCAACTTTTTTACATCTTTGTCAACTGCTCTTATGACACTCACTTCTTCTGCAACACTTTAACACTTTCTTTATGACATGTTCCTACAGCTTGAACTACTCATGGCACAAGTAGAACTGAATAACTGATCTAGCAAGATTGAAATGAGTGACAAAAGAAAATGGTAGAAAGATGGGAAAGTACTGGAGGCCTGTATCTATAAATCCAGAGTTCTTAGAATTATATTTTTACTAACATGCAGTCAATTGGTAACATGTGTTTCACCTATTACCTGTCTACTTGGTAGTAGACTCCTTATGATGAAAATAGTCTTGGTAGTAGACTTATGTTCTACCTGATGAAAATAAACAATTTCACAATTTAAACATTGTGAGCTGCCTATACAACACTATATTTCTTCAGTTGAAGAAAAGAAAAACCATTGTTATTGAGAGGTATATATATATATGAAGTTATTATTATTAGTTGTAAATAATGTTTTCCACCACTAAGTGCAATAATTTTACCTTGTGTAATGAGGCACCTTTCGGTCACTTGGCCATTGTTGATGTAACTCGACAATGGTCAAGTGACCGAAAGGTGCCTCATCACAAAAGGTAAAATTATTGCACTTAGTGGCAAAAAAATTATTTACAAGTAATAATAATAACTTCATAAAGTCAGTGCAACGGAAAAATAATGGACAACATGAAATATCACGATATATATAACATACATAACTTATCTATATATAGATTTTTAATATATATGGAAATAGAAAAATTATCATTTTTTCCCTTTAATTTCTTATATTAATTTTATGTCATTGTGTGTCTTCTACGCCATTGTGTCATAATGTCTCAACATAGACTGTTTTATGTTGTCACTCGACAGATTAGCAACAATAGTGAGCGCAGTAGCATAATTATAATTAATAAACAATTATAAACACTGGCTTCAATTATTTACACAACCTTAATGTTCATTTTCTTGGTACAGTTTTATATAATAGTTGTTAAGGAGTATTAGTGTAAACTAGAAGCAGTTCAAGTTGAAAATGAGAGCAAATAATATTATATTTTTATACAAATCCTAGGACAATAAATAATATAATCCTGTCATCTTACCATGCAATCAAATTAAACCTTAAACCTTGAACCTATTAGGCTCTACTAACAGTACAGGCCTTTAGGGGGGAGGTGTGGCATATTTGGGTGGTGCCTGAAGGGATTGACCATTTAGGGGGACTGGTGGGTTTTCATAGTAATGGGAAATTTCTTCAAAGGATGTTTGAAAGAACTGAAAAAATGTATATGCAATAAAGAATAGGTATGAAAAAAAGTTTCAATTTTTTTTATTTCCTGAGGCAAAACTTAATTTTTTATTGAAAAACTAAAAACAAAAATCCATGTAAAAATTTGGATCTTGAGCTATTTTTTCTTTAAAATTTGTTTGAGATGTAATACATTTTTTTTTATTAGAGTCTATTGCATCCAGTGATTAGATTTACATCAGAAACCAATGGAGGAAAACTAATCCACGGCAAAATTTTTGTTTCATTCAGAGCAGTGAAATAAGTTCTCAAATACAAAAAAATTGTTTATGCTCATCTTGTTCACAACGATTAGCATAAAAGCAATTACAAAAATAGGATGTTTGCAGTTGGATATACTTTTTAATAATGGTATTTCCAGTGCATTACCCTTATAAGGCTGCCAAATGAACCTTGCCTGTCTAAATGGTAAAGCCTATGGGTGGATCTGCATTTTAATGCTAACCATAAACACATGCTTGTCAAATATTGTACCAATACTTTTTTTCTCTTTATTTCTATTTTTATATTTTATAGATGTTGGCTTTAATTTTTTTTTAACCAAGAGCCATGTTTGAAATGTATGTTTCTTATTTGGTTGATTTTTAAAATAATTTTTTTATTTATACACTAAAAAATATAAATTTACCTGAAATAGCATTTATTTTGATTTATGAGAACAAATGATTTGTAAAATGTAGCCCTTTGTCAACTCTGAACAAAATCTTGTAGCTGTTTATGTGCTTTACTTTATTTTAGAAACCTTACCTTTATTCACTTATTAATTACTCTTTATACTTTGTAAAGACTCACCGGGTCAATTGTTTTCGTTACCAACTGAATCTTATGATTTAACTTAGGCAGACTGGCTGTCTATATAAACCAATATAAAGAAGACAGGTTACATTAAAGTTCTTGTTCGTATTTTTAAAAATAAAAGATTTAATTTTAAAATAATTAAAAAATATTACACTTGAAAAAAAAAATTTTTCCCAGCTTAACAACATGAATTAAAATACTAAAGGTTCATGACTTTTACAAATGGTTAGACAACGCTAGGTCAATGCACACTGGATTTGTGTATTTACTGATTTGATTCTATCGACAAATATCAAGAAATTAAATTTAAAACATACCGTTACAATCATTTAAACTTACATGGCTTTGTTAGCACATTTTAATACATTACACGGGTTTCCTCTTATAACATAGTTAAATTTTGAGAATAATAAAATAAATGAAACCAAGTTACTTATAAAATATTTTCCCGTTGTTATTAAATTTTGAAATATAAATTATTAAAAGTTTAACACAAAAATAATAATGATTGCAGGCCCAAGCCGATCCTTTGTGTATCGTGACTGATGAAAGAAAGATATCATGGTAACAGAACATGGTTACTGAATCCCCGACATTTATACATTCAGAAAAGGCCTTTCATTGGTTTACGGTTTATCATGGCATCCTTTTCCCTAGTGTTATCTTAATACATTTTTAGATACAAAAATTTCTTTTAAACTAACTCGATAATTACATTAGATAAATAACAAATTTTATGCAACATGCTGAATTGTAACCAAAAATTATTTAGCGTCTTAGAGAATAATAACAAGGAAAGATATTTCAGATTTATCCCTTGTTTAATTCCAAAGGGATGGTTTACCTTATTCTAGTCAAGTTTATATATTTTACATTGTGTTCAAAAAACTGTATTCTGTAGCCCAAGTTCAAGATGAAATCAAGTCATATTTTTACTAGTAGTTTAATGATACTTCTCATTAAAATTATATACAAATGCTAAGACCTTACACTTTTTAAAAAATGTTTTAACTTGCCTATAGTAGCACTTACTTTGCTTGTTGAGGACGGCCGTTTCGGGAGATGTGTCCCTTTGTCAACTCAGACCGTAACTGATCTCAAGGTTTACGTAGGTTAGGGTGGGGGTGGGATATTTTGGTGGTGTGGGTGTATTTTGTGTGTATTAGGAGTTATGATGTCAAACTTGCCTATAGTACCACTTACTTTGCTTGTTGAGGACGGCCGTTTTGGGAGATGTGTCCCTTTGTCAACTCAGACCGTAACTGATCTCAAGGTTTACGTAGGTTAGGGTGGGGGTGGGATATTTTGGTGGTGTGGGTGTATTTTGTGTGTATTAGGAGTTATGATGTCAAACTTGCCTATAGTTTGACATCATAACTCCTAATACACACAAAATACACCCACACCACCAAAATATCCCAACCCCACCCTAACCTACGTAAACCTTGAGATCAGTTACGGTCTGAGTTGACAAAGGGACACATCTCCCGAAACGGCCGTCCTCAACAAGCAAAGTAAGTGCTACTATAGGCAAGTTAAAACATTTTTTAAAAAGTGTAAGTGATTACTAGTAGCTCAGCGAAGATGGAATCAACAAATGTTAAATGCTAAGAGTAATTGGTCTAATTTATGTCTCACAGCAATAAAGAGGTATGAAACATGTTTGATGAGAAATATCAGAGTTAATGTTTTTGTTGAGCTTTTAAATTATAAAAGTAGTATTTGTTGATTCTATCTTCACGTGAGCTACTAGTTATCACTATACACAGTGTATCATCACTGTATAGTGATAACTAGTAGCTCACGTGAAGATGGAATCAACAAATATGAATATTGCAAGCCGAGCATCAACCATGTATAGTTATAAAATTAGATTATTTAAGCATTAATATCATTGAATTTTTTTGCAAATACTTGTTCTACTACTATTTTTTTTAGCATTTTTAAATTTTGAAGTAGAAGAATATTAAGTTCTCTTGTTTCACAAATATCAAAAAGAGGAAAAAAATAAATCAGCTCAAAAAATATTAAATGAACCATTTATTATTGAATAACATACATCTTTATGTTAGTAGACACACTTATTTTCAGGGCAACAGTTTGGAAACTCTAATCCATGGAAGAATCCTGTGCTACATTCTGCCGGAACAGATTTACATCTAGAACATATATTAAGATCATATGATACAGTTATTTATTTACAGTAGAAATGTAAATATATGATAGGTTCCACTTTTATAATAAGTATATATTTTTGTAATTGTTCAGAATATTTATGTAATTTATCTTATTTTTCACTTATTAAATTGAAACTGAGGTAATATTGATTTAATAGATGATGGAAATGTGTAAATAGAAGGTATATTATTATTATTATTATGTTGTGCTTATTAATTACACCCAAATTAAGTTTGTGTTGCTAATGTAACAAACAGGTTATAAAAATATTGTGGCATGATAAGTTTTACATTGTTTGGGATAAGACGTATGAATATAAACCAAATAATGTTGATGAAAACAGTACTTGAATATTTATTTACTCCTTGAATTTTGTAGTCCATTACGTTCTTCCGATCCATTACGGAGAATCTTAATTATCACTTAAACAATAGTTTATAACTATTTGAACTTCAACTTTTATAAATTTGTTAAAACTGGTTAAATTAAATAATTTGTTTTATTTACTGGTTGAAAATACTTCTATTAAATCTATTATTTTCATTAAATATTAAAAATTCTTGATCCGGATATGTTTTTAGTAATAGAAATTAAAATTGTATAACTAAAGAGGCTTGATTTTATCAGTTTTACATTATCTTGAAGTTTAATGAACAAAACAGTTTCTACAGGTCTAAAAATATATGCTCGAAATACACCTTCATCAAATTTCAGCAAAGAGTTGTAAAAAAAATTCTTATTTTAACACTACGCACAAGTAAGGCAGTTACAGTAAACCTTCTATAAATTTCACCTTGCCAGTCATTTATACACAACTGATGTAATAATATTACAAGGCAGTTACAGTAAACCTTCATTTCACCTTGCCAGTCATTCATTCATACACTACTGATGTAATCATATAAATGTTAGTGTATCATAATCTGGGGAAGAAGAAAGTTTCTACAAACAAATTTAGAGAATTTCTCTACTCTTATAATGATAACATATTGCATTTTGGAGTGACTTTATTTTCAATACTTCAACAGAGGTAAACATTGTAACGTTAGAAAAGGCAAAAGATAAACTCAAATATATAGAAATATTCCTAAAAGAAGTAAAGATAAGTATATTAAGAATTTCAATGACAACATATTTTAA
Source organism: Prosapia bicincta (assembly GCA_036971475.1). Taxonomy (NCBI): domain Eukaryota; kingdom Metazoa; phylum Arthropoda; class Insecta; order Hemiptera; family Cercopidae; genus Prosapia; species Prosapia bicincta. The sequence goes on along the minus strand of JBAIZL010000001.1, from coordinate 268,248,769 downwards.
CCTAGAACTAAATAAAATCTTTCTCTGTAAACTTGGAAAGTTTGCTGGACAACTTCTAAATTTACAAACTGTATTTCAGAACATACATTTTCTCTAAACTTACCTTCTCTCTGTCACTATGATGTCTCGATATTATTTTATATCTTATTTTTTCTATAATAATTTCATACTTCAGTATCAATATATATTAAATGTAAGGAATTCATTATAATATTGCTTATTCTTTGTTTTAATGTGGCTGACCATTTTTGGTTTCCTCTTATCCTCCCAGACCATACAGTTACTTCAGTACGTCTTGGTTGTTCAGTGTTAGTGGGAGACGTAAACTGGGTGGGTTGGAGTGTAGAATATCTATAGGTGACTTTTATAGAGTTTTGGGGGTAATGTATAGAAAAATGTGTTTGAATTTTAATGCAACTGGGTACTGAATGTGTGTATTGGGAGTAGGTTGAAATGTTTATATATATTTTGTACTTTTCAGTAGTTTAAAGTCTGCTAATTTTATAATTTTTGTAGAATTTGTAGGTTTGGTGTAATGTTTGTAGTTGTAGTTTATGGTTATGAGGGGATTTGCAAAGTTTATGATTTGTTAGTGCTGTGTTCTTGCTAATGTGTATAAAGTGGCCTTATTATTGGGGGTATTTAGAAACTAGGGCATGTACTGTATGTTTGTTTGTGTTTACTGGAGGAGTTGTTTGTGATGTTGTATTTGAACTGAATCACTAAGAAAACCTATTTGGAATATTATTTTCCTAATATTTAGAAAAAAGGCAATCTTCTTCAAACAGAAATTTTATATCCCTGCTAAACACTTTTACTACCTTTCCTTGGCAGGGCTACAATTAGCATCTCAAGTTTGAGATGGAAACATGTAATATTCCTATGATCAATCCTATGAATCCTTTCATATTCTGTAAACCTATCTTTATAATACTTGCATGTGGTCAGTAATAATGGTAACACAGCTTATGGTTTTACTTCTTTCTACATTGTTATTGACTCTTTTCATATGTCTTCTTTTTTTCTATTCACTCTTCCTCAATTTTATTTATAATTGCATAAGTGTATATCAGATTTACAAATCTTACACCCCCCCCCCACACACACACATAATATATACAGGTATATATGTAATAGAGTCTTGATAATTTGAGGAAGATGGGACTGAAACACCCTCGAATTACTGAAAACTCAAATTACATGGAAATACATTCCGGTTCATTAGGAAAAATAGAAGTTTTAATGAACCCTAATACTATAATTAAAAATGAACTAAAAAAGTTTGTTGAACTTTATATATGACAATCTCTTGGAAGCCCGGCTCATTTCCTTTGCATACCGTATGGTTATAAACATTTCTTGGAAGCCCGACTCATTTCCTTTGCATACCGTATGGTTATAAACATTTCTTGGAAGTCTGACTCATTTCCGTTGGATACTGTATGGCTATAAATATTTCTTGAAAACCGGACTGATTTCCTTTCCATACCGTATGGCTATGAACATTTCTTGGAAGCCTAACTCATAATTTTCTTTATAAAAAGATAAAATACCCTAAACAGAAATAGGTTTGAATTTAACGAAAGCTTCAAATATCGGGACTCAGATTTTTGAGACTCTACTGTGTATATATATATATATATTCTTTTTGAAATTTTGTTGTTGCTCATGACAAACTGGTTGTTAATCACTTATTACAATTTGAAATTACTTGTGACCAGACATTCTATTAATATAAGTTGTTGAATTGCCAACTTACACTTGTTTTTGTCTAATGACTTCTTCAGCCTTACGTTTCTGCCCCTAGGATTGCTTCAATTGGGCTTTTCAGTTTCAATTCTAACTTTCAAAAATTGGAACAAAAAAGCACAACTCCATCAATCCTAGCGGCAGAAAAGCGAGGCTGAAGAAGTTGTACAACAAAAACGATTCCTCCAAGTGTAAGTTAAAAATTTAACAACTTATATTAATGAATGTCTGGTAGCAAGTAATTTCAAATTATAATAAGAAAATATATGTTATCTATTAACAAAGAAATTTCTCTAAGATCCTTTGTTATAAACAGCTACAATTTAATTAAACCTATAATTTTCATAATTGCAACACTTTGTAAAATATTATTTATGATTAATACTTTTTATTAATCAGTAGGAAAACGTAGTTTGTCTCACCCAACAACTATTGTATGGTTATTGCCATAGCATGTGACTTGAAGGCAGTACAGATCTGAAGGCCAGGAATCTCCTTGCTCATACTCAACACCATTGTAGCAGCAACCGTTACCATAGTATGTGTCTAGAAATAAACATATATTTTTTTACCAGAATTATATAATAAATTTTTAAGGTACTTTTAAAACATTTAAAACTGTAAGAGAATATTTCCAGAAGAAAACTGGTGTGATGCATCTTTAATGGCAAGTTTAAGGGAAGAGGTGATATTTTCTCAGTATATATTACTGTTAGAAAACATCAATCTTCGATATGGAAATAGAAGCTATGCTAGTTGCTTTTCATCAGGTAATATTAATGTAGCCATTCTTTGAAAATGGTTGTTCCTGTTATGGTTTTGAAGGCTGATTTTATAGCGTGTTTATCAGTATCTAGACTTATTCAAACTCTAGAAACTAAACTTAGTAGATACCTGTTATACTTGTTAGGAGATGTGAATCTAGTGGGTTCTGTTACACTTGAGCATGGTGGGAAATGATTTGGCAGATACATTGGAAAATAGAGACAGAAAAATAAAACACATAATTAAATTACACTCAAAAAATTACATATAAATAAATTACATTTTCTGAAATGGAATTAAATTCCACAAAAGACAAGTATAAGAGATGATTTTAAGTATATTTGTTGATCCCATCTTCACGTGAGCTACTAGTTTTCACTAAATACTTGTAAATATTTACAAACTTGTCTATAGTAGCACTTACTTATATTTGTTGAGGACGGCCGTTTCGGAAGATGTGTCCTCAGGACGTAACTCAATGGGACAAACCCAGTTACACCCAGTTACGATCTGAGTTGACAATGGGACACATCTCCCGAAACGTACGTCCTCAACAAATATAAGTAACTGCCACTATAGGCAAGTCTGTAAATATTTACAAGTGTTTAGTGATTTTAAGATAACAGTAAACTAATCTTCTGGGTTAGAATTGTTCAGCAGTAGAAACTAAAACCAAAACTGTAACAAATCATTCTTAGGGGCAAGTTTCATACTTTGGATTGCAGTTTGGCCATGGTTGTCTTGTAGCCCACTTTCTTAGAATGAAAGCAGACCTCACTAATGAATAAACCTTATTAGCAACCTAGGGGATTGATTATTCTGATAGAAATCTATTGAAAACGTCATTTTAAATATAATGTAATTCATATTGTTTATGTACCTTATTTACTTTATTAAATATTAGGTTTATACAAAAAATTATTTTAAAAAACACTTCAGCTTGAAACAAAATGTATTTATAACTAAAGGGTCAATTTTGAAAGGGGTGATATATTTCTAGTGTTTTCTAATAGCTCTTTAAAATACTGAATTTCAGAAAAAATGGGATAAAATAATTGTAGAGTTCAGAAAATCAATATTATTATTTAAGTAGTTTTCTTATTAAAAGTAAATGTTATACAAAATGATTGGGTTTGAACGCAGTATTTATTTACAATATAAAATACGTAGAATCTGTAAGTACTAGGAAATTGTTGATGAATAAAATTTAAAAAACTTATACATTTTGTGATGTACATCTTGAGGTTTTTTAAAATACAACTTTTGGTATCACTTGAGAAAAAAACTAATAGTTTCTGATATTTTTCAGCAGACATGTTTCACACTAGATCAGTACATTGTTCTATGTTGTGAGCTAATACACCACAGACTCACACTAATACAACATACCTAAGCAACAGTCTTATCTGTGACTCACAGCATTGAACAATGCACTGACCTAGTGTAAAACGTGTCTGCTGAAAAATATTAGTAAGTAGTAGTTTTTTTGCCAAGTGATACCATAGGTAGTGAAAAAAAAAACACTGAATTAAACTCTAAATGTTTATCACCATTTTTTTGAGAAGCACTTTGTGTCAGTATAACGATCCTGGATAAAATATATTTAAATTAAAATATCCTCTTTGTGAGTTATGAAACTTTAACTTTAGTTTTTAAAATTAGAGAATTTCAAACAGGCAGCAGTTTTTCACTTCAAAACAAACAAGAATACATATGTGTACTATGCTATCATATAGTTTTTCAGCTTAAAACTTCCTAAACTTATCTTGGAGTAAGCATCTACCTAAAATTTAACTAATCTTTAGGTTCTCAATTACTTGTCATTGTATAGTAAACTTTTTTCTTACATGGTGTACAAAGTGTTCCTTAGTTATTAAAAAAGTTTTACATCTCATTTTCTATACCCCTATATAATGAAAAAATGTCAGCCCCAAATTCTTTGTCATCTTCAAAAGATTTAATAGTTCTAATTAAACTATTGAATCCATTCAATGGCTCATAATTTAATTAAAAATCGAATATCAAAGAGTTAAATAACAAATTTTAGTTATCACAATTTAATCCCTAACTAAGTGAATACTTTTGAGCTTATTTAGTGACACGTAGTGTCAACTTCGTATTGTTTTAAAACGTGTCAGCAAATAAGTTCAGAAGTATTCACTTATTTACACACTAATTACTTATAGTTTAAACAATGAACTCAAAATGATTACAACGAGCAACTTAAAATTTTAATTGCATTTCAATCCCATATATGGAATAAACGTGCATACGTAAAAGTTAATATGACTTTGCATTTTAATAATAGGCTGTTATATAGTTTAAAACACATTAATTTACATATACTAATTGGTAACAAGGAAACATGAGTCTTTTATACAAATTATGCCTTACTCCAAACAAAAACATTAATTATAGAAATTACACTTGTTTGTATTGACTTTGAAAAAAATCACTAATTACTGATTTTTTCAGCAGACGTTTTTCCCGCTAGGTCAGTCTATTAATCAATGCCTTGAATTACCGACAAGACTGTTGCTCTGGTGTGTTGTGTTGGTGTGAGTCTGTGGTGTATTTCTGTTCTGTGGTGTGTTATTGTTCATAGAGTGATTTTTAATTATGTGCTCAAATATAATATTTGATTGGGAGTGTGTGTTTGTCATTTTGAATATGTTGTGGATAATATTTTAGTAGGTGGTAGTATTTTATGCGGAATAATTATAGAATAGGACAGGATTTTAACCTGTTTTTCTTACAGAAATGTTTTATACATAATGTAAATTCTAGTGCCTATTTTTATGTTTCATTTGATTTTTTTTTGTCAGAACTTTGCCAATGGTATCACTGGATGTCAGAACTTAGTTGATAGGTTTTGAGAAAAAATCAATTCCCCCATCTATAAGATGTTTCATAGGCTTAGTTAAAAATAAACCTTTGAAATATAAATTTAAATTCTTGAATTTTTTTAGTCCATTACATTCGGTGAATCTTAATTAATTACTTAAACAATAGTTTATGACTATCCGAACTTTATAAAGTTTGGATAGTCATAAACTATTGTTTAAGTAATTAAATAAAATTAAACGTAGAGAATATAAAGCTGTAAAAATTAACTGTTATATACGTTGATAAATAACTAGCAGCTTATAAAACACAGAAGCAAATTCTTCTATTGATAAAACTAATGAGACTATATAACTTTTAAAGAAGAATATATAATTTCTAGCAATGCCAATTTATTCTGGTCAATCTCTAGTTAATATTTTTTACAGCTTGGGAAAGAATATTAGCTTATGCTAGTTTAGTTATACTATAACATAAAAATAGTTGTAATCATCTTGAATTCACTGGATAATTCATATGCTATTATTTGAGTATGTAAGTGAAAACTATTAACTTACCCGTAGTGGGTTAGCTTTGGCAATGAAACAATTATTTTGAAACGGGTTAAGAAATAAGTTAATAGTTACTCAAATAATTACATATGACAAATATAGTTTTAGTCTTAAATTACCATACATTACAGTGTTTTGATGTACTTTGTTCTACATATTTCTCTGTTAAATCTTGAAAAATAAAGTATTATTGCTAGTACTTCATAATTTCTAACTATAATAAAATAACCTACAATAATTGTATATAGTTTATTATTATCTAGTGTTTTATATATATATATATATATTACCACAATCTGTAATAATTTCAAGGTAGGCATATACAGCAGTAGTTGCCACAATAACCATCAATATGATAGACTTCATTTTGATACAATTGCTAAAATTGGGTCTGACTTATATAGGAGAAGAAAAGTATGTTATTGGTTATTATTAATGGTTAACTGACTTTCAATGGTGTAATGAAGTATTTGTTCCCTGACAATTACAGGAGTTCTAATGAATATGGTTATCAATCCATCAAATTTAATTTATTTGAACCATTTTTTAAAAGAAACAATAGTTTAAAGCCTTTTGGAACACACCCATTTCAAATAAGTGTCAGTAACAACCTTCAATTCATCACTCTTTGTAATATAATTAATTCTAGAATATTTAAATTTTAAATATTTAATTTTAGAATTTTGTAGTCAATTACGTACGAGGAATCTTATTAATCACTTAAACAATTGTTTAAGTGATTAATTTAATTTTAATTCTGTATTATATTTTTTATGAATAATAATATACTAATAGTTTGATTTTTAAACAGGTTAATCAGATAGTCGTTATATTATTTTAAAAAATTGGTTATTTTATTTTAAGATCAGAAGAATTTGAACTACAGTAATGACTTTGTTGCCTACTACTTTTGGCAAATCAAGAGAGACAGTGGTGATTATTGCCTATAAGTGTCAAAAGTTTATTTTATCAAAATTTACATTAATTTTATTACAGTTTGAACTTGAAATATTTCAGTCAATAGTGTAGGGTTTATTAAAAAAACACACACACACAAATTTTCTTCACATTATTCTTAATTAATACTCAGAATATAAAACTGTGAACAAATTATAAGTATATGTATATATATATATATATATATATATATATATATATAGAGAGAGAGAGAGAGAGGGAGAGAGAGAGAGAGAGATTTTTTGGACTAGGAGACTGACAGACTTACCTTGGTAAGAGTCCACTCTGTAGTCTTGAAATAGAAACACATAAAAGCATTTAAACAATGATATATTTCAACCACACAGTGGTCTTTGTCAATCGAAGAAGAAACACACAAAAAATATGAGAGAATAAAATAAAATAATTCTCTCAATAATTATTTTATTTTATTCTCCCATATTTCTTTTTGTGTTTTCTCTTCGATTGACAAAGACCACTGTGTGGTTGAAATATATCATTGTTAAAGTGCTTTTATGTGTTTCTATTTCAAGACTACAGAGTGGACTCTTACCAAGGTAAGTCTGTCAGTCTCCTAGTCCAAAAAATCTAAATAATCTTTACCAACCAAAACTAACCTATAAATATATATATATATAAAGAACAAAAGTCTAAATACAAATACAAGAATTATAATTGAATTTACAATTATAAATTGTAAATTCAATTATAATTCTTGTATTTGTATTTAGACTTTTGTTCTTTATTAATACACAAGAAAACATACTGTGATATATATATATATATATATATATATATATATAATATGTTTATATATATATATATATATATATATATATATATATATATATATATATATATATATAAAGTTTTTATTATTACTTGTAAATAATTTTTTCCACCACTAAGTGCAATTACCTTGTATGATGAGGTACCTTTCAATCACTTGACCATTGTCGAATCACTAATTATTTTTCTCTATTTTTCTGATGTGAATGTTCGGTCCGTGATGTTGGTGTTTGTTGACGTCATACATATTTCTTCTTGAACCTCGTGTATAATGTTTTTAAATAGTAAATCATCTGCATATGTTGTCTGTAGGTTCATTAAATTGTTGTGTATGTTTTTATAAATGTCGTATTTTTCTAGTGAGTTTAGTTATATTGGGTTATTATTTATTGAGTATGGTTAGGTTATTTTCGTAATTTGTTTTTTCATGATTATGTGATATTCGGTGTGCTGCAACATTTGTTGTTTTGTGTATTTTTATTTTTGAATGCTTTGTAAATTTAGACACACATGAAAAAAATTGCACTACAGTGAAATAGTGTGATCGAAATATTGCAATGTGTTTTTATGTGTGTCTATTTATTTTCAAGAGATTGCAGTTTTGGATTATTGCTACTAGGTCAGTCTCCTATCTAGTCCAAAAATTCTTACTTATATGTATGTGTGTGTATATATATATATATATATATATATATATATATATATATATATATATATATATATATATATATAGATGGATTTTTTGGACTAGGAGACTGACAGACTTACCTTGGTAAGAGTCAACTCTGTAGTCTTGAAATAGAAACACATAAAAGCACTTAAACAATGATATATTTCAACCACACAGTGGTCTTTGTCAATCGAAGAGAAAACTCAAAAAGAAATATGAGAGAATGAAATAAAATAAATATAAGTTGTAATCACAGATTGTGTAGAGTAGAAATCAGATGTCACAGATGCACAGATTAAAGATATATATATTGTTTCCATGAGCATATGAGTGATTATAGTTTATATAAGTCTGTCAGGAGAAAAGAGATAAGGCTATTACAAAAAAAAAAAAAAAAAAAAAAAAATGAATGGATTTATCTGATGTTGAGGTTAGGGGATTCTCTGGACTTGGTATACCACTGGTATGATAGTTCCCACCTTCTCAGTTCTGAGGGATTGCAATCAGGGGGGAGTGATTTAATTATTTTTGTGGTATAGCAGTCATCAAAAGTTGTGATGTTGTGACTCGCAGCATGTTGAGCTGTTGGTCTATCCATATTCATAATTTTAACATCATGTCTGTGGCCATTCATTCTGATATTCAGACCATCCGTGGTCAGGCCTATGTACTGTGCTGAGCAAAGTTTACATTGTAGCTGGTATATGACATTTTTCGATGTACAATTATGATGACCCTGTATTTTGAAGACCATTTTTGTTGTCTGGTTGTTGAAACCATTTGCTGATGGGTGTATTGGACATGTCTTGCATCTAGGTATATTGCATGGGAAGGAGCCATGGGGAAGTTTGTGTGGTTTCTCTGCATCAGGGTCTGGTAGTTTAGGATGTATTAGGATGTTTTTCAAGTTGGAAGGTTGCTTGTACCAAATTTGCAGTGGATCGTTTTTTTTTCTCCCCCCTAATAGCCTTAGACGTTTCCAATCTCTTTTCTCCTGACAGACTTATATAAACTATAATCACTCATATGCTCATAGAAACAATATATATATCTTTAATCTGTGCATCTGTGACATCTGATTTCTACTCTACACAATCTGTGATTACAATTTATAATTATTTTATTTTATTCTCTCATATTTCTTTTTGTGTTTTCTCTTTGATTGACAAAGACCACTGTGTGGTTGAAATATATCATTGTTTAAGTGCTTTTATATGTTTCTATTTCAAGATTACAGAGTGGACTCTTACCAAGGTAAGTCTGTCAGTCTCCTAGTCCAAAAAATCTAAATAATCTTTACCAACCAAAACTATATATATATATATATATATGTGTGTGTGTGTGTATAAAATAATTTTATGTAATTGTGAGCATCTTATGAGATAGTATGGATACAGTTCCATCACCATTCAGGGATATTTTTTGGGAAAAGAAATTTTGTTTAAAAGGATTTATCAATAAAAATAATAAAAGGGGCTGTAATTTGGTTTGGAATTATATTATATTAAAAATCACACTGAGAGATAGATGCCGGCCTAATTGTAATTCTCATCAGCGATAGAAATTGGATTATTTCTACAGACAAGCTGTTATTTGATGGCAGAAAGTTAAGTAGAATTAGGTTTCCTAGGGTAGGACTGAAGAAATGACAAAATGATCCTCTGGTACTGAGAATAAAAACAATTATGACTTTGTATGACCAGGTTCGACTATCCGAATTAGTAAACCACATCTCAACAAGAGTTAAGGGTGGTGACTACCCTACTACTGTATGATAGAATCAAGGGCACTCTACAAAAAGAATGTAATGGTAATATACAGTAAAGTCCCCATAATCGAGGTAAATAGGACCAAGACACTCTCAGATTACCATAAACTCAAATTACACGGAAAAAGTTCCTTAGCATTAGAAAAAATAGGACTTCTAATTAACCCTAATACAGTAAAGCTCCTCATATCCAGATCAATGTGGCAACAGCCTGAACCGGATTTATTATTAGCAGGAATAAAGGCCAGTCCAGCTAGTCATGAGTGTTGTCATTGTTTGATTGATTTTTTGCTTTAAGAGAGTTTACTTTCTAATATGTCATGCACAAGACTAGACATTCATTGAAGGATATTTGTTGACTGTCAAAACTTACAGCATAAATAAACAAAGTTATTTATGGCCCACTGTCATCTGAACATAACTAATATGGTCATTCAAACATAATATAACGGCGAGCGAAAGGATAACAACAACATTTTTTTTGCATGAAGTATCCATATATATAATTTCGTGAGAATTTTGAGAGAAAAATTGTGGGAACTTGGAAAGTGGTACAGAGCTGGGAGATGGCTCAATTTAAATTTATTGACACGAAGGAGCGGGGGGGGGAATATAGATTTTTCTAAATTTACAACGTTTATGAGGTTTCAAGGAATTAAAGTTACCAAAAATCTCCATTATAAATACATTGCAATGAAAAACAGCTGTATAAATATCATATTAGAAAAAAATATTATGGTGACCAAAATAGTTACTGGGGGTAGAGGTACAGATATTTGTGAGAGTCGATCTATGAAATGATTGGTGTCCTGGGTATGTGATGGAAGGTTCTTTACCAATCATTTCATAGATCAACTACCGAACACCACTACAGAATTCAACAATTTACTCTACAGTGTGTAGTCCAAAAAATCCAAATAATCTTTACCAACCAAAACTAACCTATAAATATATATATATATAGTATTTTCTTTATAAATAAATAAACACTTTTAAATGTTTAGTAACAACTAGTAGCTCACGTGAAGATGGAATCAATAAATATGAATAAATAAACATTCATGAATTAATTTCTTGTCAGAAGAAAGTAATTATAATTAAATATCAAGGAAGTTCAATAGAACCACAAAAATTGTGGTACAAACATTATTTATTAAGACCTGCAGTTTTTGGGTTGTACACCTTGAGTCTTTTTTAAATTAATTTTTACTTATTAATTCACTTGGTTAGCACATTGTTGTGCACAAGACACTGCTTTGTGAGTAAAACATCAGTAAGTAGTTGTGTTTGCAAAGCGAATTAATTAGTAATTATTATTCAATTAATTATAATATAAATTCTGGGTAGAGTTCAGTACCATTTCAACTAATAATTGTATCTTATTCAAAAATTGTAGTACAAGCACAATATTATGAAAACTAAAATTATTAATGTTATTTTCATATGAAAATAATGAAACTAAGAAATTAGTTCTTCGAAAAATCTAGATGAAAGTAGGTTTAGGAATAGAAAGTAACACCAACTTCAGGAAAAACAATTACACTTGAGCCTTAATTTTATATTGAAAATATTACTAGCAAGTTTAAACATTCTTCTCTTATGTATGAGGAGAGACCTATTGGCTTAACTCTCTTAAGTTAAGCACATAGGTTTGTTTTGCTTAACAATTCAACAGTTATATTGATAACAAACATTCGACTCCTGAAAGTAACAAGTAGGTTACTTTCCTAAATGTAACATATTAAATTCCCTAAAGATTATCTTTAGGAAAGAGGGAATATAGTTTTGTAGAAAGTTAACCATTTGTACTTCTTTGCTGATTGCAGATTAACTGATATGGGAGACCTATCTTGCCATTCTACTTTTTTCTTTTACACTTTTCAAAAACCCTCTTGCAGCTTTAGAAGCATTTATATTGAATAATGTCATCAAGATTTTTGTAAGCCAATTGGAAATTCACTACAACAATTATTAAGTGCCCTTCTTTGCCTGTGTTGCTTAAGTTTTAAATCTGAGTTAACGTTTAGAATTTTCGGCAATAATGTCCTTTCTCCATTGCATGTGCTTATTCTCGGCACTCTTCAATTATAACAGTTGTTTTGTTTTCAAAGCAATCGAAATTATATCTTTTTGATTCCATGAACTTAAAATAATGAGTCTTGCAACTGAAGTTTGATATTAACTTCAAATCAATCTTTATAGATTGCAGTTTCTTATTTCTGTCATTCAACCTTTGATAAATCAAAACAAAAAATTCAATCATAATAGCTGTCTCAAACAAGTACCTCTTTTATATCTGTATCTTCCTTTGATGAAATGGCTTTTTGCATTGAATGTTTCAAAATGTTCAACAATGTTAAGTAAATTATTTTCCAGTTATTTCACAGAGCTTTGCAGGCATCACCTTGTGCATACTATTTAATAGATCTTAATTGTTTTATAATTCTGTTGCTATTAGTTTTTATACTGAATTAAACTTCAACAAAATGTAGTTACAAAAAATAACGTGGGAACCATACAAATAATGATATCTGAAATTTATCTGAGACAAACACTACTACACAGCTTACCATCAGTCCATGAATAACAAAACAAAATGTAATTTCAGCTCTCCTGAGCGTGTCTCAAGATTATTTGTGTGCTCCAATCGATTCCTCTTCCCTATATAAATGACAATTTTAAGTGTCTGGTAACTTTATGTTGACCTGCATACGCACTAACTACAAAAGTCTCTGTCAAATGGGATACTAGCCATATATAAAACTAGTTTCCAGAAAACTAGAGTACATAACATGGGTATAAAACTAATACAAATATCCTTCTATGGACTCATGGTACCAATAAATCAACATATTCTTGGAGGTTTATCTTTCTATACTCTTACAGAAAGTTAAAGAAACTCTCCTTGCCAACAATGACCAAACTGATTCTTCCCATTGATACTCATGGATATTAATGTTGATTGAGTACTAGATACTGATTGAGAACTAAACCTCCGCTTCAGCTTCTCTGGTATCATTAGCTACAAATGTGAAAAATTATTAAAATCAGAACAGATTTAGAGATTTTAAAAGATCATATCAAAAATGATTAACAATTCTTATACAATATGTTTGAAATGGAAACTTGTTTGCACTACCATTCAATTTGTATAGGGAAAAACTGTGAGTGTATTGTGTAAATTCTGAAAACTTTACTGCAACAAACTTTCTGCCTCTTGAGGAAAGTGTCCTTAAGCTTCCTCTTTATGTAGAAAATGTTTACCCAGTTTCTTGTCTTTATTTATTTGGTTTAATACAGAAAGAACATAACTTGGCTAATAATTTGTTTTAAAAAAATAAAAGTATACAAACAATACAAAACAAACTATACAATAAGAAAACAAGGACATAAAGAATTACTGAAAGAGGGAATGTTGAGAAATGTATATTATCATATTGAAATATAATTTTGCAGAACTTATTCAGTCCATCTCCTACTGAAATATGCTACAATATTATAAGATTTTTAACTGAAATGGTATTAGCACTTGAGTATCAACTGAAGAAGCTGTTTCTTATTTTTCTTTAAAATACTGTTGAATAATTTCATGGCGATTTTTTATAATGGCCAGATCCAATATGTTTTCATTGTACTTAGTTTTAGAATGTCTTAAGAATATGTGAAATTTTATCTTATAGATAATGTTTGGTAACAATAGTTTCGGAGGACCAATAATTATTATATTATATATACTATTATACAAACTATTATATAAACTAATAGTTTGTACTTACGTGAACCGTGGAATACACACTTATCGCACTCGCGTATCAAATAAGCGATTTCTGGCCAGAAAACTTGTTCGTATTCCACGCACTGGTCACATTCGATATAAACATTAATAAAATAGTTACATTCACGTATTCTAGTACCTAAGGTACGGAGATTGGAAAGTATAATAGTATACTAGAACGTAGGGTATCGGTATACACTCTGGAAAGGTCTAACGTGCTCTGCCGGTTCAAACGGCAGAACCAACCTTATCACGGGTGGGCTTTGTCTGACTTTGGCGGCGGGTTTAAATAAAGGAAATGAGTCTATATTAATTTTAAATACGTAACAGATAAATATAGCAAAATTTTTGTATAGATTTATTGGCCATTCAATATTATGTTTTATTGAGGTAAAATCTGGGATCAATAACCAAATAATAATTCTTTAAACTCATTCTTCCAATCATTTTTAATTTTAAATTACATCACAATTTATAAAGGTTTTCGATATTTTGTTTGCACCCATATTCTGTACATCTTCAATTGTTTCCCTCGGTTCACTTGAAGTCGTCTATCAACGAGATTTTGTTCTTCTTTAAATCCAGCTTTTGTGAACAAGTTACGCACTTCCTCTAAAAATAAAAATTGAAAGGATTTTTGTTATTATTTTACACTTATTTTTGCTAGGTTAAAAACTAATAAAAAGATATATTTATTTAAAAAGAAATATTATCTAGATGTTATTACTTATAAATATAAATTTGTAAAATCATTGATAACTTAGTTATTAAAACAGTGTTAGATTAATGAAACGTTTTATATTTGTGAGGCATGTTTCTCTTTTATTTTCTACCTCTTATTGTATTTGCCTCATTAATCTTCTTTAATATTGTGTAATTAAAATGTGTGATTTTTTTTACAACTGAAAGAAGTCATAAGAAAAACGCTTTAAAAATAGACAGTTTTCTGATTAAAATATAAACAAGAAAAACTCTTGGTTATAAAGAAAATAACAGTAGTACAAAACCTGTATGTATATTTCATAGCTGCAGTTAAAATAATCAGAATTTGAAGCTCAGAACAAAGTTTTGTAACTATTATTTTCTATAAAACCAAGAGGTTTTCTTGTTCATATTAATGTATATTAATTTCAATAAAACTCATCAAAACCACTACTTATTGGTATTATCAACATACACATTTCTCAATTTGTTCAATGTTTCCAGTCTTGTCTAATGAATGCACTGACAAAGTGCAAAATATATATATGTGAATATATCAATACACAGTTCTGAATATCAATACATTCAATGACTTTGCTAAGTTTTATTCAATTGCGTGTATATATGTATATAAATATATATATATTTATAGGTTAGTTTTGGTTGGTAAAGATTATTTAGATTTTTTGGACTAAGAGACTGACAGACTTACCTTGGTAACAGTCCACTATGTAGTCTTGAAATAGAAACACATAAAAGCACTTAAACAATGATATATTTCAACCACACAGTGGTCTTTGTCAATCGAAGAGAAAACACAAAAAGAAATATGAGAGAATGAAATAAAATAATTGCAATCACAGATTGTGTAGAGTAGAAATCAGATGTCACAGATGCACAGATTAAAGATATATATATATTGTTTCCATGAGCATATGAGTGATTATAGTTTATATAAGTCTGTCAGGGGGGAAAGAGATAAGGCTATTTGGTAAAAAAAAAAAAAAAAAAAAATGAATGAATTTATCTGATGTTGAGGTTAGGGGATTCTCTGGACTTGGTATACCACTGGTATGATAGTTCCCACCTTCTCAGTTCTGAGGGATTGCAATCAGGGGGGAGTGATTTAATTATTTTTGTGGTATAGCGGTCATCAAAAGTTGTGATGTTGTGACTCGCAGCATGTTGAGCTGTTGGTCTATCCATATTCATAATTTTAACATCATGTCTGTGGCCATTCATTCTGATATTCAGACCATCCGTGGTCAGGCCTATGTACTGTGGTGAGCAAAGTTTACATTGTAGCTGGTATATGACATTTTTCGATGTACAATTATGATGACCCTGTATTTTGAAGACCATTTTTGTTGTTTGGCTGTTGAAACTATTTGCTGAGGGGTGTATTGGACACGTCTTGCACCTAGGTCTATTGCATGGGAAGGAGCCATGAGGAAGTTTGTGTGGTTTCTCTGCATCAGGGTCTGGTAGTTTAGGATGTACTAGGATGTTTTTCAAGTTGGGAGGTTGCTTGTACCAAATTTGCGGTGGATCGGTGAAAAGATTTTTGGTGTGGACGGAAGCTTGAAGAATTTTGAAGCCATCTCTCAATATCTTGTTGAGTTTATGTAGACCAGGATGGTAGTCTGTTATTAAAGACAGTTTATTTTGTTCTGTTTGTGGTTTATGGTGAACCGAGGATTGTGCTGAATGAATTTGGTTTTCAATGAGTTTTTTTGGGTATCCTCTTCTCTGGAAGGCTGTTGATATCTTTCTATTAAAGTCTTCCAATTCCCTATCATTCGAACAGATTCTCTTACCCCTGATTGCTTGACTGTATGGAATGGATCGTTTTAAGTTTATTGGGTGGTTGCTGTCGAAATGGAGATATTGTAGGTGGTTTGTCGGTTTGATGTGAATTCCTGTGTTGATATTTCCATTCTGGAGTGTTACCTCTACATCCAAAAAGGTGATGGCTGATGTAGATTTCTCCCAGGTAAATTGAAGTGTGGAGAATTGTGTCAGGCTGTCTAAAAATGCCTCGTGTTGAAGCACCCTGTGTCCAAATTAGGAAGATGTCATCTATATATCTATACCAACATAATGGCTGGTGTGTTTGTGTCTTTAGAAAACTTTCTTCCAACAATCCCATGTACAGATTTGCGTACGATGGTGCCATTCTGGTGCCCATTGCTGTTCCCTTTATTTGAAGGTAGTTCCTTCCCTCAAACTGAAAGTTGTTCTTCTCAAGGATGAACCTGGTCAGGTTCACAAGAAAAGGTGTAGTGGGAGAAGGCTTGCCTGGGCGTTTGTTTAGAAAATTCTCTATTGCAGATAGGCCGTGTACATGAGGGATGTTGGTATAGAGAGAGGTGACATCTATGGTGACCAAAATAGTTACCGGGGGTAGAGGTACAGATATTTGTGAGAGTCGATCTATGAAATGATTGGTGTCCTGGGTATGTGATGGATGGTTCTTTACTAAGGGTTGAAGGTGTGAGTCCTTTTGAGTGCTTGTTTAAGTGCTTTTATGTGTTTCTATTTCAAGACTACAGAGTGGACTCTTACCAAGGTAAGTCTATCAGTCTCCTAGTCCAAAAAATCTAAATATATATATATATATATATATATATATATATATATTCTTGATATTTTATGTTATCCATTGTTTTTCCGTTGCACTGACTTTATGAATTTAATATATTACTATTGTAGTAATTTTATCCACCATTAAATGCAATGATTTTACCTTGTGTGATGAGGCACCTTCCGGTTACTTGACCATTGTTGAATTCAGTCTTGTGTATAATGTTTTTGAATAGTACGTCTTCTGTATATGTTGTTTGTAGATTCATTAAATTGTTGTGTATGTTTTTATAAATGTGGTATTTTTCTAGTGAGTTTAGTTCTATTGGGTTATTATTTATTTCAAGTATGGTTAGGTTATTTTCGTAATTTGTTATTTCATGTTTATGTGAGATTAGGTGTGCTGCAACATTTGATACTTTTGAAATTTTGTTTTTGAATGCTTTGTAATGTTCTTCAAATCTTATTTTAAATGATCTGGTCGTTTTCCCTATGTAAAATGTCTTGCAGTCGTTGCATGTAATTTTGTAAATTCCTGATAGGTTGTTTTTCTGTAATTGGTTTGTCTTATTAATATATTTTATTATTTTGTTGTTTGGTTTGTATGTTGGAGTGTAGTATTCTTTGTTGTATATATTTGTTAATTTTTCTATTTTGTTATTGGTGTATTTATATTTTAGGTAGATTTTTTTAATTTTTATTATTTTTGTGTTCAGGTTGTAGTATTGTGGTTAGGTTTTTTGTAAATTTATTGTATATGTTTTTTATAAGGTGTTTGTTGTATCCATTTTCTATTGCTATTTTTGTAATGTTATCTAATTCTTCATTTAATTTTTATTTGTTATCTTGTGTGTATTTTATTGCTTTATTTACCTAACCATACTTGAAATAAATAATAACCCATTAGAATTAAACTCACTAGAAAAATACCACATTTATAAAAACATACACAATAATTTAATGAACCTACAGACAACATATACAGAAGACATTCTATTCAAAAACATTATACACACAACTCAAGAGAAAATCACACAACTCAACAAATAGCAATGTCACAGACCGAACATCCACACCAGAAAAATAGAGAAAACTTAATCAGTGATTCGACAATGGTCAAATGGCCGAAAGGTGCCTCATCACACAAGGTAAAATTATTGCACTTAGTGGTGGATAAAAGTATTTACAATAGTAATATATTAACTTTATAAAGTCAGGTAAACGGAAAAATAATGGACAACACTATGTTAGTACCTTGTGTAAAGAAATAAACAAAAGTTCCATCTCCTCTTGCATATAAGTTCTCTTGCAAAGCTCGGCCTTGTTTGAATCTCAACTGAGCCATGTCGTATCGCCCATAGTCACGAAACACAACCAAACCTCCAGGCCTCAAGTATCTGTATACTTGGTTTACAACATGCTCCATCCTATGATACAATGGAAAGGTAAATTAATAATTTGCAATAGTGTTAAATCAGATAAAACAAAACTGAGGTGAGAAAAGTTTGTTTTAAGGTCATCATTCAATTTGATTATTATAATGTATAAAGAATAAGAAAATTATTGTGAATAATAACTGTATGAAGCAACTGTGGCTTCTTTTTACAGTATTTTTTAAATACCTCTGAAGATGATTGCTGTGCAATTGAAATGTACATAAGGTTTAAATAAGAGTTATTTGTGGTTAGAGGTTTTATTTATTTAAAAATAAATAGATATAATTATGATTGAGATATGATAGTATTATGGTCTGGGTTGCAGGAATCATACATGGAATTATGTGCAGGCTCCCATACATAAAGTAGCAAACTCTTTATAGGGTGCCTACCCATCATAACCTAGAATAGGAAGAAGGGTAAGAAATGAGTAGGTATTACTCAGGTAGACTTAAAAAACAAACCATCTCATGATACAGAAAGAGGGCTTGTGTGGGCAGGGTCATTTCCTAATGTGAATTTGCATTCTTCTGTAGATATAGATAGTTAACACTACTGGTAGGAAATAAAATATTTAACCACAAAAATTATCTAACCTTTATGCTTATGTAACTTTTGAAATTCAGAGACTTATTTATTTATAAATAATGAATAAATATTTCTAATAATATCTTCATAAATAAAAATCATATACATTTATTTTAATGTTTGATGTATCCGTTTATTGTAAGAATAAAACTATTTCTCAAATTCAAATGGCATTTTTAATTTTTACCCTTTTAAATTAAAGTTTTATTATTATTTTTCAACAATTGAAAGAAGTAGCTCTATACTAGATCAGTGAGCAGGGACATAGAACTGTTTACGTTGTACCAGGAGTTTCATATAACAAACCAAAGATGGAACTGAATGACAGATTAATATTTTTTAGAGTCATGTAAGGTAATAATTGAAGAGAAAGTTTGCCTTCAAAACAGGTTCATAATATTTGTAAATATGCATTAATTATATAAGAGTTCTAAGTATATTGGACTACTTTATTTTATACCCAAAGAGTTTGTTTTACTTTTAAGCAATTTCAATTACAAATCATTAAAAAAAGTCACTGCTTCATAACTGAAGTTATTTAAAACATTTAGGCCAACTACATTTTTTGTTTCATCTCCTTGCCTTACTGTTTACTCAGGTGATGTATGAACAGTGGAAGAATATGCATTAATCATTTTTAACAATGCTCCAATTAAATTTCTGAAACTGTTGCTTCTTTCTTGTATTAATATTTTACACTGTTTCAGAGTTATTCATTTAATTTTCCAATAAATTTAGAGTATTTGTGTTTGTGCTTAAATGACTAATTGGGTGCAATAAAGGAAAAATTAAATTAATATTTAATTTTTTTTTAAAGTTTCCATCACAAAAGAATAGAGTAAGGATGTTTCAAACATATAAAGGTTTGATAAAATGGTAACCTTTTAGGCCATGAGACCAAAACAGTAAAACAGACATGTTACACTGGTACAGCTGGAGGTTCATCAAATATTTTAAATAACAAGTAGTAAAAATTTAGATAAGAAATTTCTTAAATGTAAAACTTGAAATTCTTAATATACTCATCTTCATTTCTGTTAGGAATATTTCTATATATATGAGTACAGTTTTCTGCCCTTCCTAGTGTTACAATATTTTCTTTTGTTGATGTGTTTCGGAGTGACTTCATTTTCAAAACTTACATTGTTGTCTCAATAAATGAACAAATAAACACACAGTCAAACATCATATTTAAAAGTTTAAAATTATCCAGTAGTTGGACGCAAAGAACAAGAGTATGCATGCACCAATAGAAAACGAGGTCTGGAAATGGTGGGGGTGTGACTAATAGTATATAAAGACGAACTCAAAGTTTGGGCAAAGAGTACGATTCAAGTTTTGAAAAAAGTCATGCCGAAAACGAGCCAACAGAAACAAATATTGTAACATTAGAAAAGGTAGAAAACCGTATTCAAATACATAATGTAAAACTTATTTATTAATACAAAAAAATATTACTAAATAATTAATTGCATTAAATAGTTATTAAAAGATATTCAAATAAAAAATTGAAATTTGTACAAAGTAAAGCAAACAATTTAAATAAATAAAAATTTGTAACTAATGATAAAAGAGAAGTGAATAGTATCGATATTGAATGATGCCTAAAAACAATTAAGATAATATAATCGTAGAAACTAAACATTGATAAATATATTTCAAAATTGCTAAGAACATGCGAATCGTCAAATAACAGAATTAGTAAAAAAGCATTGTATTAAAAAGGAAATAATAATAAAATATTTTTCAAATCTGTAACAAAACAACATAGTATAAGCAGAACATATCTTGAAAGTAAAGGAGAGGCAGGAAGGTTTTATTAGTTACACAAGATAAAAACTGAGGAATGGGGATAAACTAATATATAAGACATGGGCTCTTTTTTTAATTTGAAAGCAATTTTCTGACAAATAACTTATTGTTACAGCTTCATACATAAAATATCAAAAAAAAAAAAATAATTCTACAGACTTTACTAACCTCTCTGGAAGTACTGCAGATAAAACAAATACCATGATGACGATGTCTAGACTCCCCGGAGGAAAGGGCGGTTTCCAGTCCTCTTTTGATATATCACAGAGAAAGGCCAGACACCTATTTCCAAACCCCAGAAACATACAAAATTAGAGTAACTATTTTCAGGTGTAATTATTTTTAAGATGAAATATATATATTTTTTTAATTAAAACTTTTAATACGATCAGATTAATTTCAATGTAAGAGAAACTCTACAAAATGGAAAAATAAGCAGCAATTATAATGAGTTAAGAAACTCTTTTAAAAGATTATACTTGGTTACAATCATAGAATAACTATAAATTTCATGGCATTTATTATATAATTGCGGATTTATAAAATAAAAATTAAATTACAAATATTTTGAAAGAAATTGCATAATTATATTTAGTTTACCACAACTTCCTTGATATATCTATTTATCATTCATCTAATTTATTAATTATGTAGTATAACAGTTTATAATCTTTATGTAACTTCATTAGTGGATACTTAATCAGAGAGTTTAAACAATGGAATTGTGAATTGTTTATACACTGCAGTGGTAACTTAAGTTAGTGTTAGTGAGAATTGGACTGAAACAGAGACTGGCCAAATTTATTGTTTCCAATATAAAAGAAGTATTCAATAAATACAAAAGGCTTTAAAAAGTATTTAAAAATGAAGAAATATTTAGGATTCTCTGTCCAATATATAAATAAACAAATATCAGGAAACCATACTTCAATTGAGTCTGAAATTTTAAACATTATGTGTCATGTATGACGTGGATTACCATTTGGCAAAAAAGTGTTTAGGCTACTCCTTTTAATCCTACAGAATGCTACATATAGTATGCTACAAAGAGGCTGTGCATTAAATCTTTTAAAGTCGATACTGAGATAATCAAAAGGTTGTCTACATGAATTATGGATTGTCATGGCAAATACTGGTCTAACTGGGAATTGATGTATTTGCATAGTACATCCGAGGACTCATCTCAGGTATTAACACAATATTATATTTCCAAAGTAATTCTGGAAATATGAACTTCCTTAAAATTTATGAAAACTTGATAATGATTTTTCAGAAAATTTTCACTTATACGATTGGATTGCTAATGTAAAAATCCACTACATACTAACCTTGGTGAAAATCCATAGAGTAGTTTTCCAGAAAACATTTACAGTTATATACATTGATATTTTACGTTGTCCATTATTTTTCCGTTGCACTGACTTTATGAAGTTGATAAATTACTATTGTAAATACTTTTATCCACCACTAAGTGCAATAATTTTACCTTGTTGTGATGAGGCACCTTTCGGTCACTTGACCATTGTCGAATCACTGATTATTGTGATTCAAGAATAATCGGTGATTCGACAATGGTCAAGTGACCGAAAGGTGCCTCATCACAACAAGGTAAAATTATTGCACTTAGTGGTGGATAAAAATATTTACAATAGTAATTTATCAAGTTATATATATATATATATATATATATATATATATATATATATATATATATATATATATATTACGTTATTCATTATTTTTCTGTTGCACTGACACTATGAAGTTATTATTATTACTTGTAATTAATTTTTTCCACCATTAAGTGCAATAATTTTACCTCATCACATAAGGTAAAATTATTGCACTTAGTGGTAGAAAAAATTATTTACAAGTAATAATAATAACTTCATATATATATATATATATATATATATATATATATATATATATATATATATATATATATATATACAAATTTCAAAAACATGCTGATAATTTTTCAGTAACTTTTCATTTAGTCCCATTGGATTGTTGAAGTTAATGACCCCCTATAAACCAATTATTGTAGAAATCCCTATAAAAATAATTAAAAAAAAAATTTTCCTAATAGCCTTATCTCCTTTCCCCTGACAGACTTATATAAACTATAATCACTCATATGCTCATGGAAACAATATATATATCTTTAATCTGTGCATCTGTGAAATCTGATTTCTACTCTACACAATCTGTGATTACAATTATTTTATTTCATTCTCTCATATTTCTTTTTGTGTTTTCTCTTCGATTGACAAAGACCACTGTGTGGTTGAAATATATCATTGTTTAAGTGCTTTTATGTGTTTCTATTTCAAGACTACAGAGTGGACTCTTACCAAGGTAAGTCTGTCAGTCTCCTAGTCCAAAAAATCTATATATATATATATATATATATATATATATATATATATATATATATATATATATATATATATATAAAGAACGAAAGACAAAATACAAATACAAGAATTATATTTGAATTTATAATTCAAAGCTTTTCGTTGGCTAACAGTACCAACATCATCAGGAATATTAAACAATTGATTGAATTGTTTAATATTCCTGATGATGTTGGTACTGTTAGCCAACGAAAAGCTTTGAATTATAAATTCAAATATAATTCTTGTATTTGTATTTTGTCTTTCGTTCTTTATTAATACACAAGAAAACATATTGCGATATTTATATATATATATATATATATATATATATATATATATATATATATTACACATTATTGTGATATAAATTAATAAATATTCTTGTATTTGAATAACCTATGTTGTTTTAATATATATATATATGCAATTTTTTGAAACTGATGACGATTTTTCAGTAAATTTTCACTCAGCCCATTGGATTGCTGAGGTTAAAAACCCTATATATACCAATTTTTATGAAAATCTTTAGAGTAGTTTTCAAAAAAAATTTACAAGTATTTACAATTTCTTAAATTATTAGTCGTTTAAGAATATTAGATAGACATCAGCTATATTTTGGCGAATGGTCTGATTGAATTTTTTAAACTATTTATTGTTGTCTGAAGAAATTTTGTATTAGATTAACAACAATAAGAACTTTAAACTCAAATATATACATGAACAATATGTCTATAAACATTTCTTAAATAATTCATAATATAAGACTTATTCAATGTTAAATATCTAACCTTTGATTGAACTTTTAGTTTTAAGTAGCTTACATTCATTAAAATCTTAAAGTGAATTATTAATCCACTTGTACTCCAAGGACGGTTTGTACTCCAATTTGTTAATTAATTGTACCATAAGATCTTTCTGACAAGGCTTTGGATCTATTTAAATGTTTAATCCACTGCACCCCAGGGACAAACCTTCTCATTCCTACAAAATGTTAGCAGATATACAGATGAGGGTTTCTTGTCATTAATTTTCATAGTTTCTTCATGGAAAGGCTTTTTTTTAATGTTTAGTCTGTTTCACGCTTGTTAATCTGTTATCCATGCTTCAAATAAGCATGTGCAACACATTCTCATGTCTAAGCATTTGTTTTTGTCTTTCGAAACTGTCACCATAATGAAAGAATTTTATATCTATTCTAATGCATTCTCAGAATGGTAAGATACATAAAGTAGGGTTTTTAATACCTTCTTAATATTTATAAATAACTTGTCAGATGATCGGCTTCTTACTCTAGTATTTTATCACTTTATCGTTCAATTGTGGGTTATACTGCAAAGAGTAGGCATGTGCAGTCTTACTCGATCTAGGCTACAGATCTTTACCATGTGGCAATTTGTAATATTTAATAATTCTGTATAATCCATAAAATTTAATAAATGAAATGTGTTAATTATAACAACTGCTAACCATTTAGTGAGAAAATCACAACTTATAAAAATTTGCAGTTTTTTTTATTAAAATTACTACTATTTGTATCACTTTGCCAAAAAAACTACTACTTACTGATATTTTTCAGTAAGTAGGGGTTTTTTGTCAGGTGATACCAATAATAGTAATTTTATAAAATCTGCTACAAAATCAACAAAATAAAAATTATTAACCTAATTGTCATATCTAGAAAGGGCGAAAAGAATTGTGAATATCTATAGAAATAAGATAAGGACATTATATTCTCTGGTCTAAGATATAGAGAGGAATTGTGAAATGTATACAAAGTTGTATAACTGATGAAGAAGTATATCCTTAAAACAGAAGAGTAGCTACTCATTATTCTGAGTTCTGTAGGATACTTGGAGGAAAGCTAGAACTATGGAAGAAATATAATTACCGATTAGTACTGACACGCTACTGCTGTCGGAGGATTTAATAATACAGGAAATCATCGATATTAATTATAAAATAGCATTGAGTACAATTAACGGACATAAAATCCTCCATGGGCCGTGGACAGTGCATTCAAATAAACATACGAATTATTAACAAATATAAAAAGAATATTAAATGAGTCGTTTACTTGTTGTGAGTCGTTGCTATGGCTTATGACCTCATACCGGTTTTTTTCGGGAAGCTAGCATTCGGCCGGATGCAGTCCGTCGGTTGCCAGAAAGACTTCTTCTCTCTCAACTCGCTAGTATGGGTCTCTCTCAATTACTGTTTTTATTTCCTTCTTAAAACTATACCGGAATTATCAAACTTTGGCCACACAGCAGTTTTACCATTGGTCAACTGTCGGTCTCTTGCGGCGCAATTAGAACTGTTTGCTCTCCGAACTATTTGGCGGTAATATATTAAAAACAACGTTACAGTACAACACAATTTTGTTTATCTGGAGTAACTGGAATCGATGTCACCCAGTAAATAAAAAATCCGGAGAATATGGGTAGTAAGAGGGGCATCGCTGATTAAAATCTATTTTACAATTCAATAACTTAAATTCCAAGCATACTGATTAAATAATTTTGAGATTTCATTAGTGTGCATAAATTTTTTTTATTGTTTGCAAGAAATACTAACCTCAGAAATATATCATTTGGTTATTACCAGTTAACTGAAATTTCTCAACTCTTTATTACTTTTTATCACAATGTCATAACACCGGGAATTCTTAATATTCTAATCAGCTTGTAAACAGTTGCTTTAAAATATTTTCAAACACTCTATGATTTGTTACATGTCATTTATTTTAATGACTTTAAATTGTGGCTTGCTTCTATTTTAATTTTCTGTTTATATGGTGAGTTCTGGACTCTTGTATTAATCACAATCCCCATCAAAGAACTATTTTTAATTCAATTTATTTTTCATGATTTTTTTCACAGCCTGTATAATAGCAAATAATAACTTACTTTCTTATGAAGGAAAGAAAGTATAATAAACGTTGATTTCATTATTGACATTTCATTATTCTTTTAAGACCAAAACTTTATAGCTTGCATAGAATAAAATTTAAGTAACTTTTTAGTACTTACTTTAAAGTTCAGTACTTGCTATCATCAGGCGGATCTTTGCATCATTCAATATATTAGTCTTGACATATTGCTTGTTATGGTGAAATGACTTTAGGTGAAACGTAACCTCTATAAGTAACAAATAACAGAATGTTATAAATTATTGACTTTCTTCTTGACATAACATTAAATTATTTTTAAATACTGTAGTTAGGAAATTGTATTGCCTAAAATATTTAGTTATGTTCTACTTTGAAGATTTCACTAGCAAGCAGTTTTACAACCTTGTTGCAGTCTTTCTCGATACTAGTTAATCGACTTCAATAAAGGAGGAGGTTCTGTATTCGATCCGTGTGTTATTTTTTCAAGCATGTTAATTAATTCTCTATGTTTTAGTTAAAGATTGTCCTGCAGAATATTGTATAATTAGTGTCTTTTAGTGTTTCAAAATGTAATTTTAAACCAGAATAAGTGTTTAATTGTTCTATGACAAATAGTAAGCCCATGTACTATGCATTTTTGTTGGAAAATTTTTAATTTATTTCTCATAAATTTTATTTTAGATCTACAAATTCAATACTGTGATATTTTAACTTTAAAAAAAAATTTATCAGAAAAATAAGATTTCTGAAACTTTGTAAAACGGACTTCAGTTCTGTAAAAGAGACCACATTCTTCAATAGTATACCCCATTCTGCTAAGTCATTGTTTCAAATTTTAAAATCCTACAAAGTGGATTGGCGGCAATTCATATCATAAATCTACCAGTTTTCCTATAGAAATTACAGATGAATAAGCGGGTGCGTGGTCATGGAGAATAAACCTTGTTTTCTTCACCAAATGAGACAGTTTTTTTACTGTGTAGTGAATCAAAATAGCAGTATCCTATAACTGGCCCTTATTTTTTAAAACATCTTTAAGTTGGTAATAAAAATGTGAATTCCAAAAAAGTAGGTATTATTTTCCCAAGTTACTGAAAAGCACTTTCGGCAAAAAAGAGTAACTTCTTGCAAACAATAATAAAAAAGTCTAGGCTATAGACCTAAATATGTCCTGGAGAATTGTTTCAATATATAGATAATAAGTATTTCTGAAATGCATAACTAAAGGATTGCACATAGTCAATATTATTATGTAAATTAAGTGATAATTTTTAATATTTTATATAACTTCATTATAATAAATTATTTTTAACACTTTAGCTGCCGGTCACAATATCAGCATTTTCCCAGAGAACTGCCAAAATATTTTAAGCTTATTTTTAAATAATGTGAACTTATTTAAGCACATATCAAAGTACCACTATCATATCAAAGTGCGAAAATACGTTTCTTATAATAATATATATAAAAACACACGTCGGGCCAAATGGCCCAACATAGTTTTTTTATAGTGTAAGTGATACATAAATAAACTTCGTCGAGCCAATTGGTTTTGAGGTACTTATATTTTCTCAACTGTGCAACACTGTCTTAATATTTTTTGTTTTGTGTATAAAGAATAAACAACAAAACCACAATTCCATGTTCTGATTGTCCACGTAATAAGCTGACTGGTGAGAAAAGTGTTTTGGTGCTTATCACAAAAACATATAAACGTGTAACATGTGATTGATTTGTGAGTTTATAAATGTTTTGTGTATAGACCTAAAGTGTAAACATATTCTCTCTCTGATAAGTAATGTGCTTCAGTGTGTGTGTGTGTGTGTGTAAACATATTCTCTCTCTGATAAGTAATATTTCAGATCCGATAAATAATATTCAAGATTCATAAAAAGTAAAAATTTTAAACCTAGTAATTTACTTTTTATGGAATTTACATTATAATTTACTAATTAGTAAGGATGAGTTTATCTAAGTGCACCAATCTTTGTACTTAACTTCAACCAAGTCCGCTTTTTTCAGAATAATTTTACAGCTAAATATTTAGTCAATGTCTCTGACTTATTTTTTAGGTTTTTGAAATTTTGAAAACAATAATAAAATTCAATATAATAAATCATTTTAAATTATTTATTTTATTATTAAAGTATATAAAGATAAACTTCTTTCAATGAATCAATTTTTTTGGTTAGAATAATCAACTAAACTACTAAAATTTGTAACAAATAAGTGTGTCAGATCGTAAGTCACAAAAAAACCTCCTAAAATAACACCATGTTTATAATGCCGTCAGCATTTATCTATCAAACAAAAACCATTGTAATTATATCTATAAGTAGTGTGAAGCATGTTGTTTTGTATTGTGGATTCATTTTTGCAAAAGTAGCAAAACCGGTTGAATAGTACTAATAAACAAAACTTTACTAGATAACAATGTCGGGCCTAGTGGCCCGACTATTCGGTCCAGCCTACTGGGACGTCGGGTCAATTGGCCCGGCATAGCAGCTTAAAGTGTTGAAATGCATATTTGTTGTTTTTCTACTTATGTAAAATCTGTCTGCATGCTACACTCCCTAATATGAGGCGAAGCATTGATTGTTTGAAAAGTGTATTGTACAATCCTGCTGCATTGAACAAAACTGCATTGACTGATGTATGCCTACCTCCCTTCCAATCTAGTTGATAGCCTTCATCCAAATGATAAGCAGGAACAAAAAAAAGTAACAAAAACAGCCTGTTGATGCAAAGAAACAATGTTAATGAATGACAACTGGAAAATAGTTTAAGCTATACAGAACACAAAAATATTGAATTTAAAAAATTCAAAGTTTGAATTTTGTAACCATTATGTTCGGTGAAACTTATTCATTCACTTTTACATTAGTTTATGACTATCTAATTTAATTTTGTAAAAACTTACTGAGACATGTCTCAGTAAGTTTTTAGAAAATCGAAGTTAGTTGATACGGCAACAAAATAACCAACCAGGGTAACAAATAATAATAGCATATACCTTTATAAACTTAATGTTAAATATGTTCTAACCTGTTTGAATCATATTCAGGATTCTGTTTGACAATGTCCACAGCAGTCTGCGAAAAATCACAGCAATACACAAAAAGCTTAGGGTCCATATTGTATTTCAATAATGGAAACAATGTGTTTCCTACACCACACCCTATTTCAAAGATATTTTTTTCTGTTCTATTTTCATCAGGCTTATTTATGTTATCTCCTTCAGTTGCTGTGTAACATGAAGATGGTAAGACTCTTTCAGCAGTATCAGGTTTGCATTTTCCATCAGGAGCAAGCTCTGGGAATTCAGTGAATAGCCAATGACGGTCTTTAAAAAATCTGTAAAACATTTTTGAAATAAATACAAATACAAATAAAATTAAAGAAACAACTAAAAGAGAAAATTTACTTGAAGGCATAGCAAAAATTATGTACAATAGAACGTGGATAATTTTTTAATTCGAATTTGCCAAATACCTCAAAGTTTTGCGTCGGTCCCTTAAACTTTAAATGCTATCAATAGAAAATAATGGATAATTCGAAATGATTTGTTTGTATATGGACTCGAATTCCAGGTGCACTATTGATTGCCTTCCAAGAATTCTCTACATTCAACTCAAAGTCGTGTTGTAGGTGGTGGCGTGAGAATTAGTTATCCATCTACACTCTGCTCAATCATCTGTTTGATGTTACAGTAGGACGCCTTTAATTGTGTTTTGAAAGTGATTGTGTGTGTTCCCCATACCTTCGAGTTAACCACATGTTCTGTACAAGACATAAACATTTAGTGAAAAAGTAGCTGTTATTTGGGAAATAGAAACGTTCTTAAAAAGAAATGTGACATTGCTAAAGAGTAAGGAATTGCACCCATTATAGTTTTACTTTTGAAAAAACAAAGAGAAAATATTAAACAGTGTTTTGAGTGGAAATGGGTACCTCAAAAGACCTAGAGGACAAGAAACCTTGAAGTGGTTGAATGTGTGTTAAAGTGGTTTTAATAAGCTATGGACAAATACTCCATTATCTGGTCCTCTTGCTTGAAGAAAAGCAGAATTAGCTTAGGATGGGGGGATATTCAAAGCCAGTTGGGTGGTTTCAAGAAAAGAAACAATATCATTTATTAGTCTGTTTGCAGTTAAATAGTAAGTGTAAATCAGGAAGCTACAAATGTTGGGAAAGATGATGTACAAATTATTGAAGAACCCTCAGTAGGAGACCTTTTTAATGTGAACAAAACAGGTTTGCTTTTTAAATTAAGGAAAGAGTAACTTTATTGGTTGGGGCTATTGCAGATGGCACTGAAAACTTGCCTTTACTGATAATAGGTGAATTTGCTAATCTGAGGTGTTTTATAATCATAGAGTAGAGTTTAAACCAATCGAGTACAAAGCAATTAGATAGCTTGGATGACTGCTTTATGTGAAAATTTCCCCGTGCACTTGTCTTATTGGCAGCCATTGTGGAAGTTACCTTTAAAAAGCACATTAATTTAGATAAATAAGTAGACGTATATGGAGAGCTTTCTGGTCAAGACATTTTGGGAGAAATGAAAAACAAAAAAGTACCAAATTGTCAGAATTAGAAAAAAATAGAGCTGAAGTTGATGAGTCGTCAATCCTTAAAATGTCAGAAGTTCATCAGTATTTGTGAGAGTTTCGGCGGTACATTGAAGGACTAATTAATGTGATAGCTTTTTCCACTCTCTAGATTTACTTGAAGATTGTGCAAATGTTAAAAGAATTATTTCTGCAAGGTAATCGGATATTTTTAAATCTGTTGCCAAACTTTAATTTTGTATTCTATATATCTATCCATAAATTACTGTATATGTACATATTGTATTCATGTAATTTTCTTGCTAATGATGACGGCAGTAATTTTTAATTCCTAATAATTATAACTTTTATAAACCCACTATGCTTAAGTTGATGAGTTATTCAAATTAGAGTGTTTAATATGCATATGATAAACATATTATATAGATGCTTTAACAAAATATAGGAAAGGTAATTTGATAGCCTTTAACAATTTTAAAAATTAAAAACTTATAAAAAATCTTAATAAGTAGAGGAAAAGGCAAAGAATTATAGACAAAATCATTGATTACCTATAAAACTAAGGGTATACAAGAGAAAAATTATGGTAAATGTTAAAATAAAAGAAGAGTAGATAAGTAGGGAGGGTTATATCACTCTCCCTGTTTTACAGTCATTGATAGAACTATAAATAAAATACAAGGTCATTGAGTATAAAGTAACAATCCTGAGAATATAGGAACATAAGTTTTCAATATGAACAGAAAATGACAAGGAATTACAGTAGTTGGATAGTTTTGTATAACCACGTATGATCAAAGAAACTAACTTTATAAGCTTATTTCATATTTAATTCAGTTATAAAAAAACTTATTTAAGAAATATCTCCAATAAAATACTGATACTGTTAACTGAGATTAATAATTTTAAAGATCAAATCATAGCATTCAAGTGATATTTTAGAGTTTAAAATATCTTTGATTCACTTTAAGTATATTTTGTAAATAATTCTACTTGATATATATTTGACTAAGTAATAACATATGTATTTTTTCACCAAAATACTGAATTATTTTTATCTACAAAAATAATATTAAACTTATCTCATTAAAAATTTTAAACAGCCTATTTTTTATGAGGGTGAAAATTTTGAAAGAAGTCTCTATTTACAGAATGAAATACTTCTTTAAAGATGCAAACTCATTGAAGAATCACTTCTTTAAAGAATGACTTCCTCTTTGAAAGTAGAACCCATTGAGTTACAGTTAAATTTAAAAAATGTCCTCGGTAATCACTAACCTCATTTAAAATCAAAGTAAATGCCACTTAAACCAAGACTATGTATTGTAAACTATGCAATATTACAGTTTAAAAACTAACCTGTTCTGATGAATTGAATAAAAATCATCCCAATATCTATCAGAATTTGATTTCAGTTTTTCTTGTTCACATTCAGCCATGAATTTTGATGAATGTAGTAACACTTTTTTACGTGCATCCTCTTCTTGTTCCTTATCCCACTGTACATTATCCCTTAGAAAAAAATTAAGAAATTCATCAATTAAAATTAATCACTTTTACATTAGTTTATGACTACCCAAACCTTAATTTTGTAAATTTGTAAACACTTACCGAGACAGAACGTTTTAGATCGCTCCATGGCGATCTTCATCAGTGTCTAAATTTTCTACTTGGAGTTGTTGTTAGGTTAAGCGGTTACGGTTTTAAAGGCAGGTTTACAATAGTATCAAAGAATATGTGTGATTTGTATTGGGTTTGTTCTTGTAATATGCTTGTGTTTTTGTAAATTTCATATTGTTCTAGTGTGTTGAGATGTGGTCCTTTTTTGTTGTGTAAGATTTCTAGGTTATGGTAAATGTCTGTCTATTTGTGTCCTGTTTCTTTTAGGTGATTGGAGAATGCTGAGTTGGTGTTCTGTTTGGGTGATTTTGTATGTTCTTCGACTCTTTGTTTGAAGTTGCGATATGTTTGCTCAATCTAGAATTTGTTGCAGTTTGTACAGTTTAATTTGTACACGCCTGGTGCTTGTAGTTTATGTTTGTTGTTGGTATTGTGTTGTATTTTGTATTGTAGTTTGTTATTAGTTTTTTATGCTATTTTGTATCCTGTTTTTTTAAAATTGGTGGGCTATTTTATTTGATGTTCTGTTTATATATGGTATTGTGATGTATTTGTTTACCCTCCCTGTAGTGTTAATTTAGAGTTTTTTTGTATATTGCGCCATAGTTTGTCTATTTTTGTAATGTTGTATCCATTTATTTATGCTAAATATTTAATGGTGTCTAGTTCTTTGTTTATGTTTTCTGTAATCATTGATACTTTTTCTAGTCTATGGAGCATGGATCTAAAGGCAACATGATTGTGTTGGATAGCGTGGTTTGAGGTGTTGTGGATAAGTGTGTCTGTTGTTGTCGGTTTCCTGTAAATGTTGAATATGTGTTTTTGTGTGTGACTTTTTGTTATAGTGAGGTCGAGGAAGTTTAATACAGGATACAATTTTGAATTATTGACAAAACATTACATAGTAACCACAGATTAACAAAAAATAAAAATCACTTTATGTCACATAGCCCTTAACAATGCGCTGAACAATCACAATACATATCTACAGAATGTTATCTGAGACTTTAAACATAATTTTGGTAAATATTTAAATTATAAAATAATGGGAATACACCTCAAGATCAATAACAGAATAGTCTTTTATCTCACAACTATTGCTCCTATACTCATATTAATTTAATGCATTAAAATAAAGTAATGAGCATTCATATTATGTTCACATAGTTATTCATTACAGTATAGCCTGGATTTGGTTAATGTCAATGATTTAGCTTATCATGTTGAACTTACAGATCATCAAGACACATATTTTCTCTAAACATTGTTTAGAAAAAGTTTGTGTCCTTACATTACAAAATTTCTGTACATGACAAACTATCACTAATCTACTGATATCACCTGAATAACATCCTGGCAATAATAGATTGTGATCAAGACTGGTATCATGCAACAAAGAAACCTTTTAACAGTATAAACACGCATGTTGGTCTAATAAACATTTAATTACAAAAATCTATACAGAGCACAGTAGCGTAATTATAATTATTAAACAAGAATAACCCAAGCTACAAATATTGAAACAACCTTGATGTACATTTCGTTAAGATAGTTCATCAGAAGGTTACAAACTTTATACACTTTTATGTGTTGCTGAATTGAGGTTGTTTCACATTTAGAAATTTTTATATACTAATTATATTTGTTATGGCGCTCGAAACGTTTTTTTAGAAGCCAGGAATCTCAAACTAGGGCACGTGGAAGGATTTCAGGAGTGGCGTGGATAAGGGCACAGGAACTACCTTCAGTCAAAGTGTGCACTTCAGGTGTACCTATAGTTAGACTGAACTATGTCATTGTTTTTTGTAGATTGTTTAGTCTTGAGAAACCCTTGTTATTGAGTTATGGTCTCTGTGCTCATGGATAACATTTTTGGAGCTTAGATAAGAGTCCTAATTTATTATATAGTCCTTTCTCCATTTTATTGTGGAAACCATGATATACAGTAGCAGCCGGATAGTGTAATCATTCGGTTGTTGTTATCGTTTCACTTAAAGACAGAGACAGTGTCATATAAATACATTATAATTGAATCACTTATTGTAATCATTTAATTCGTCATACAATAAAATATGTGTTCACTAGTACAAATCAAAAAAAAAAAATGTTTACAAATATCATAAATTACGAGAAATTAGTTGAGTGAATGGTGACTCACATGACATGATTCATTCAAGTATATATATATTTATATCCTGCTTGACTTACTCAAATACGTCATGTAGGTTTCATACGATGTACTGTAGTTTTTTGTACATTTAGTTGTTTTTATGCCATTTGTACATGCAACTACTGCGCCATTTATTTCTTTATTTTCATATACATTTTATGATATGAGAGTGATTTTACATAATTTAATTTTGGAAGATCTTTTTCCATTTGTTTTGTAAATTTTGATGTGACTTGAAGTTTGAAAGTGTAGCAAGATATCCGAATCTCAAGAGAAATGACATGATTAAGTCTTGAAGAAAATCCTGACATTCTAGATTGATACAGTAAATAACCAAAAACGATTTTAAAAAATGCTGCTTCTCAACTTGGCATTTTAGAACCTCTAAAATTCTAAAGAACAAAGACTCCATCTTGTCGTGTAATGAAAACGTTGACAGTAAGAGAAATTGTTCCAGGAAGGATACACAAGTGGAATCCGCTTTGAAATTGCGGTTTAAAAATGTTTGCAAAAAAGATGCTTGAATTGATTATTCATTAATGTTCTAATTACTAGCCAAAAATCTTGAAAAAAAATAAAATAAATAAGAAAGCAAGGTTTTAAAATCACGAATGGATAGTTCAATCGAGGAAGAAAACATTGCTTGTAAGAAATAATGTGGTGAAAAAAAAGATGTTGATTTCATTAGAGCTACATTTTGTTGGATCATTATTTTGTATGGTTACAATATGAATGGGCAATAGCGATGGCTGAGTATTCTCCTAGATGCTTATACAATGCAGATGAAAAGGGACTTTATTATTGTGCTTTACCCGAATATACTTATGTATTCAAAAATGAAAATTTTAGTTGCAGTAAAATATGAAAACAAATTACTGTATAACTGTTTTGTGTTGTGTTAACGTGGTTGGACGAAAAGAAAAACTCTGAATAATCGGGAAATCTAAAAATCCACGCTGTTTTTAAGGCATCAAAAAGCTACAGTTCGAATATTATTCTAACTCTAATGCTTGGATGACATCAAAATTTTTTAATGAATGGCTGACTAAATGGAATATAAATCTGAAACACAATATTGTCCTTATAATGACATAAGGACTACGCTGAAACACATCAAAATGATTTACCTTCTCGCCAATACTACATCACTTATTCACCCACCAAGGCATAATTAAAAATTTGAAAGCTTTTTACCAGCGAGTAAAGTGTGCTAGAATTATAAAAGAATTGGATGAATTTCAAACCCTTACCTCAAATGAATTGGCTAAAAACAACTTCTTTACCGGATGCTATTTACCTTGTAGCAAAATCTTCGAATCTAGTTTCTGAAAAACCTGTGATAAATTGGTTTAAAAAATCATCATTGCTTTTTATTAAAAAAAATCAAGAGCAAGCTAAATCTGAGGAAAGTTTGGAACGGAGCTTGAACCCTTTCGATTTGTGTGTAAAAGAATACACTGAGTGGATGGGAGCTAATACCATTGAAACAGTAGCGGAAATTACTAAAGACAACATATGAAGGGCAGTTGCTTCAACACCAAAGGTTACTGATGACAATGAAAATGACAAATGGTACCACAAAGATCTAAGCAGGAAATTCACCAAGGTCTTGAGACTCTACAACAGTTTGTTCAAGAAATATTATGAATATGAAAAATATTTTATAGGAAGATTACAAACAACCTCATATTGTGCAATTCTTTTTGAAAAGTAAATAAATTTGAAATTATAAATAAGATCGAAGTTTTTATGATGAAGTTTTATTTATTTAAGTGTTTACAAAGTTTTTTACATTCTTCAATAATATTTTTTTTTAAATTATGCTCGATCAAATTAGTGTTTAAAAAAAATCTGCAATTGAATAAATTAATACGATGTAAAGCATGCTTGTCAAATATAACAAGCAGAAGATCTAGTTATAAAATTTTACTACAGTACATAAAACTCTCTGGAGTTGGAAAATTTGGTAGTTAATCACTCATGATTTGCATGTACCTGAATTACATTGTAGGTGTAGTGTTATAGAATTAAAATAATTTACTGTAATATTAGCCCTACATATCGTTCAGTAAATACTTGTAACCGTAATACAGTGAGTTCAATGCTGTACTCTTTTTATCATTATTAGGCGCCCAATTATTATTATTGATCAGTTATTATTAAATATGCTTCTGACAAATATGATTACAATAAGGGGGAGCTACTGTATTATGCATTTACAACAAGTTTTCAAGACATTTGTTGTGCAAGGTCCGAGTCAAGTCTACCACCGTAGTATTGAAGCATTATCAATTTTGTGGTTACATATATGCATATGTTAAATTATGGGTAACTGTAGCTTAACTAAGTGAATACTTTAGCGCTTATTTAAGCTATAGTTACTTTAATCAGTGAATTCAAGATGGTTACAACAAGCAACTTATATATATTAGGTAAATAATTATAAAGTTAAATAAAAGTAATTGATGTTTATTGATCAGAACAGATTCAATTTCATACTCAGATTCTAAATCTTGACTAAATATAAATGAGAGGGAGAGGACCTCATGTCAGTATTATAAAGAGGAATTCAAAGCTTGAAAAGTTATGAACTGTAGTATTCAAGTAATACATGTGATGAGAAAAAATTGAAGTTTATCACAATTTTTTAAAAATAAAGTTATTAAGGCACAAGGCCAACAGTGTAAAACCTTCCTTGTTCTGTGTAGAGGTACAAATATATATATATATATATATATATATATATATATATATATATATATATAGATATATATATATAGATATATATATATATATATATATATATATATATATATATATATATATATATCACTTTCACTTATGTACTTAAACAAGAATCTTACTTGGTATTTATTTTAGTCAAAATACGTTTAGTATGCCAGATGATGGAAGCACTCGCTAGCTTCTGAAAGCGCTTGCATAAATACCAAGTAAGATTCTTGTTTAAGTACATAAGTGAAAGTGATAAGTGTATACAAGAAAACAGTGTTGCATAATCTACAAATATATATATATATATATATATATATATATATATATATATATATATATATATATATATATATATATATATAAATATAGATTTTTTGTACTAGGAGACTGACAGACTTACCTTGGTAAGAGTCCATTCTGTAGTCTTGAAATAGAAACACATAAAAGCACTTAAACAATGATATATTTCAACCACACAGTGGTCTTTGTCAACCGAAGAGAAAACACAAAAAGAAATATGAGAGAATGAAATAAAATAATGAAAATAATTATTTTATTTCATTCTCTCATATTTCTTTTTGTGTTTTCTCTTCGATTGACAAAGACCACTGTGTGGTTGAA
The DNA here is from genome assembly GCA_036971475.1 of Prosapia bicincta. Taxonomy (NCBI): domain Eukaryota; kingdom Metazoa; phylum Arthropoda; class Insecta; order Hemiptera; family Cercopidae; genus Prosapia; species Prosapia bicincta. The sequence goes on along the minus strand of JBAIZL010000001.1, from coordinate 268,210,773 downwards.
ATATATCATTGTTTAAGTGCTTTTATGTGTTTCTATTTCAAGAATACAGAGTGGACTCTTACCAAGGTAAGTCTGTCAGTCTCCTAGTCCAAAATCTCTCTCTCTCTCTCTCTCTCTCTCTATATATATATATATATATATATATATATATATATATATAGAATATCAAATGTGTTTTCCTGTTAGAATATTTTTAAGATCAAATAATACACACAAATACAGGAATATTTAATTTATTGAACAATAAACTCAAATCTTTTTGTTGGTTTACATTACCAACATCTTCAGGAGTTACAATAGTAAGAATGATCAAACCCTTCAGGGTTTCATTCTTACTATTGTAACTCCTGAAGATGTTGGTAATGTAAACCAACGAAAAGCTTTGAGTTTATTGTTCAATAAATTAAATATTCCTGTATTTGTGTGTATTATTTGATCTTAAAAAAAAAAAAAAAAATATATATATATATATATATATATATATATATATATATATATATATGGCTTATCTTGGCAAATTTCAAATTAATTTTTTTGAATATAATTGAATATAATTTTTCTTGGTAATATTGATGATGTCTCATATGCTGATAATTACCAACAAATTCTACGTTTGTGTTACATTATGTACTTGTTTCATAATTTCACGATGAACCTGTTCATCAACAAGTTTATACAAATTTACATAGTGAAATGTCTGAATAAAAATTGTTTGAGACAAAAGAAGTATAAATACTCTTCATAATGGTTTTAAGTATTGAAAACGTAATTATTTACTTTGGCCATGTGTAATTGTTTACTTTAGCTATGTGAGAGATTTCGGCCAAAACATTTTACCGGGCGATACAGAAACGCATAACGAATATTAAAAAAAATTAAAAAACATTCTCTCTGACGTCCCAAATAATTACATATCTTGGAAAAATTATTTAACAGCCACCCCTTCAAGGTCACCTAAAATTTTACAAAATCAATATTTTGCTTCGATTTTTTTACTTTGAAACTTGCAAAATGCCTCGAAAAGTATTCAGTTTTTTCTTAATACCACAAAAGATAAATTTTTATCACAATTTATTTGGGACTACATTTTTGGGCACTCAGTAGCAACAACTACACTATATACTACGTCTAGACGTGAATATACGTATAAAGTATCCAGTCAGGATACTTTGGTTAAATTTTATACAACATTACTATATTAAAATATACCTATGAAGAACCCCCTCAGGATAGATTTGGTTTATTATATTACAGTATTTATAACTGGATACTTTATAGGTATATAGTAATATTGTATAAAATTACAACCAAATTTATCCCAACTGGATACCTCATAGGGTATGTCTATACAGTAAGCTGTTACTACTGCGTGCCCAAAAACGTAGTTCCAACTAAAATATGATAAAAAATTACCTTCCGTGGTAATAAAAAAAATGTAAATAATAATGTATATACTATTCAATACATTTTGCTAGTTTTCAGGTAAAAAATCAAGGCTAAACATATTTTGTATGGTTTTACGTAAACGTGGAAGGGGTGAATAATTTGTTATTATCAAGGACATCTGCGAATGTTATTCATTTTGGTATTCGTTATAAGTTTCTGCATCAGCCGATTTTGCTTACATGCCTAAAGTAAACAATTACCGAAAACGTTTATAAAAATGAAAACTTGTATGCCATATTTCAAACACTTAAATTCTACTTAATGATTATGCCAATCTATAAATATTTCTTAATACTAATTTTAAAAATACTGGTAACTATTCCGACGTGCGACTACCTCTATTTTCGTGAATGTTTTTTACTTTTCTTATGTATTTTTACGTCCTAGACACGAATCCGACATTCCGTTTTTTAAAAATATACTTAAAAAGCATAACCTAAACTAACCTTTATTGACGTACGACTAACGCTATTTTCGTGAATTTGTTTTTACTTTTCTTATGTATTTTCACGTTTTTATATATGTACGTTACCTACATTTTTATGTATTTTTGTGAAAGTTACTTTATTTCACATTTTAAATGTTAGATTGTAATGACATGTAGGTCTATAGCGTGAACCGAGCGCGCAGTTGCTACAGCGCACTGCACTACGTCTAGATCTGTAATTTTATACATTACTATATACCTACATTAAAATATACCTACAAAGTTTCCAGTCAGGTTAGATTTGGTAATAATTTTATTCAGAATTACTATCTATTTTTATTAAATTATAACCAAATCTAACCTGACTTGATACTTCATAGGTATATTTTAATGTAGGTATATAGTAATGTTGTATAAAACTATAACCAAATCTATCCTGACTGTTTACTTTGTATGTATATTTCAATATAGGTATATAGTAGAATTGAATATAATTATAACCAAATCTATCCTGACTGGATACTTCGAAGGTAGTCATTCGTAGGTAATTGACGAAAATAGCGGTAGTCGCACGTTGGAATAGCTGTAGTAGCACGTCTGAACTTACGTCAATAAAGGTTATGTTTTTTTAAGTATAATTTTAAAAAACGGCGTCAGCAACAATTATTAATGTTGGATTCGTGTTTAGGACGTAAAAATACATAAGAAAAGTAAAAAAATTTCACGAAAATAGCGGTAGTCGCAAGTCGGAATAATTACCAAAATACTCAACTAAGTGAATACGTAATTGCTTACTTGCTGATGCGTTTCAAAACATTCGTTCCTCTTTTGAAACTAACCCTCTACTCAAGTAGGTTTGAGTAGAGGGTTAGCTTCCTATATTTTTTGAAATTAGTTTAATCAGTGAATTCAAGATGATTACATCAAGCAACTTCATTTCTTAATAGTTTGATCCTTCACATTCCTTACAATTATATTTGTCTAATGAAAAATAAAAATTTATAGCATAATAGTAACATTATCACTTTAAGCATTGCAATCATACCAAGCATTGAATTCATAGACTTTTGATGGATCCTTTAAAAACCGTGTACCAAACTGTGGCTTTTTTCTATATCTTGTATGACAATATTTAAAACCATAACCTATTTGAAAATAAAAATGCAATTCTATGCATAAAAGGTTATAGTTATTATGTGTGATTTTTAGCACTTTTAATAAATTCATACCAAGCATTATGCTGAAATACGTTACTACTGTCTTCTAAATATCTTGCGCCAAACTGAGGTCTTGTTTCTTTTAAGTCGCCTTCATCGACACTTATAGATTCAGCCATATTTCGGCTTTACAAAATCAGCTGTTTCAAATTGTGTATGTGCAACAAGGTTATTTGAGAAGGCCTTGGTATTTATGGTATATGAATTGGTAATGTATTATATAATCAAAACCACATAGATATATAAAACTAAAATACGTATCTACTAGCCAAATTAGTGCTTTTATTATCACAGTCATTCCCAAATATTGCAATAATATTAATATTGTGCGTTAAATAAATTAATTTATGATAAACTATTTGCGGAAGACATTCCAAGTCAATATCCTTGACTTTTAGTTCACATATTTTCTACCGGAATTGATTGTGTTGAATGTCGATAGATAGCACTGGCTGCTCTTTTGAATTAAATTTTTTGACCACGCCTACAAAGTCAAATCAGAACTGCTGTCAAAACGTGCAAAAAATCAGAATTTGTAGTGGAATTTACAAATGAAAACCTGCAAGTAGTGTGTTTGTTGTTTCATGTGGGTCTGTATTGTTTTTTTTCATATATTATTTTTCATTTATTGTATGTTTAATTTATTTTAAATGTTCATTTCACTAGTTATGTCATAATCACTAGCAGACAAGATTAGGGATGGGCTCTGAGTAGCAGACGGGGTGAAGTGTCAAGATCTTGTGTTTAGGGGTGTGACTATTTTACATTTTAATATATTACTTATAAATAATGAAATAATAGTTTATATAACCGGTCAAGAGACTGACAGTAGTGCCTTTGGATTAATACAATACAATAGTTGTCGTTAATATATATCCGGTATTTGTCAACAACATAGTTTTTCTCCTGTAATGACGTTTTAAAGATATTGGTAAGTTTTGTTGGTAGTCTGCTAGCAAAGGGAGTTGGCTTTCAAAATGGTTGTTTGACGTTTTACGTGTCAAATTGACTTAGTTTGCAGTGTTCGACTAACATTGATACTGCTTAGTAAGTTGTTAATATCTTATAAGTGGTTAATTTTAATTATAACTTTTCGTTTGACTAATTTAATATTTGCAATTATTTTTGATGATTCATTGCATTCTGCCGATGTTGAACCATGTACACTTTTGCATACCTATGCGGTTTTTCTTCTCAAGGTGAAAATAGTGTCAATATTTTATTTTCGTTTTTATCTAGAAAATATTTTGCTTAGTTTGGTAAGATTGCTAATGCTTTTCAAATAAATTGCAAAAACATACAGAATTTGACAATTGTTCATTCAAGGCTTTAAAATTGTATAAACGTTTTTTAATAGTAAATATATTTTAGTTTATCATGTTTAGATAAGAAATTTTTCAATTGTTTCACGTTTGAGAAATTTTTTAAAATAATTATTTGTTCCTTTTTTTCAATCTAAATTCGTTTAGTTTAAATACATTATATTTTTAAGTTTTGGTATTAAATTTGTATATTAATTACTAAAGTTGACTTTCTTAGTTTAGACACATATTTTCAGAAAGTAATTTGTCCATTATTAACTGAGAAACACTGCAGGCCTTAGATATTTTCCCAATGACAAAATAATGAAATGTAATCTAATGAAAATATTAGCCATATTTAACCAATGATGAATACTGTAAAAAACATTTTCTCATTTTGTTAACTTTTATAGAGTTGACTATTGATTTTTATTTTAAAAAAAAATAATAATAACTATAGCATAAGAAATAATTATAAAATTTCCAAGGAATTTTTCTCATATCCCAAGCAATAAAAATTAATCAGAAAAAGAAAGTGGCATTTTTTATGTATCCTATTTCAAATTAATAATTAATTTAAATCCTTTAAAAAAACATAAAATTTTTATACTCCACTAAGCAATTATTATTAGCAGATAAACTCAAAGATTATTATTAATAGACAATCCAACAGTGCAGTGCTGATTTTTAAATATGATTTATATTGGAAGAATTTGTAATGTACTCTTTGTAATATGTTCTACTAAAACATATAATATTGTAATCAAAAATTTTGTGTATAAGTTTTTTTTAATGTATTAATAAATTTATGCATGTCATTATATTACCAGGTTTCAATTTAATAGATTCACAAAGTCATAAACTTCAAAATCAGTGAGATTTCTGGTTTACTTTAATTCTTTTTTAAAATTCCTTCTATTAGCTCACACTCCCCTGATATATATATCTTGTACAAATTTTCAATAGTTAATTAAATACATTTTTATTCATCCAATCAAGTTCAAATACATTTTTTTAAACCTGTAATAGATGACAATTGATGTTAATAAAGTTTTTTCAAATATTGATTCAATAACTAAATTAAAATTTTGGGGGTCTATCCGGATTCGAACTAAGAATTTTCCGGTTCAAAGTCTAGCGACAACTTTCCAATACCAAGAAATGAATTTCTAAAATATGTATATTTTTCTCCTATCTGTTTATCGTTCGAAACCTCCATTGTACAACCTTATACTGTTGCCGTGGTTGCTACAAAATATCATAAATAGTGCTGTAAGGTTAAAAATGAATTAAACTAATAAAATAAACAAACAATGGTAATTTTTTTTCTTTGACCTCAGTAGGAATTTAGTTTTTAACAAAAATGTTTATATAGCAAAAAATCATTATGATGCGCATGTAATGCTTGAATCACTACCGTTATAATAAAAACAATTTTTTTCTGAATATGAATTATATTTCAGGATTTCAAATATATTTTTAAAATATTAAATATATGATCTTTGTGTTTGCAGAATTTAAGGATAGTTCTCATTTGTTATTATGTACAGTTACAAACTAAATATGTTTGAGAGTTTTTGAAAGAGATTAATACAAATTATTGATGTTATTATTATTTAGGTAATAAATTAAAAATATTATTTGGGTAAAAAATTGGAACCATAATCCCCTGTGAATAATTTGTCTCTTTTAGCGCATAAAAAATTCCTAATTTTGTAGCCCATCTCAGTTTTTAAGTTTTTTTACTAGGGTTTTATGACTATCATGCAGTCATGACCACTGAAAGAAATTTTCAATAGTTGTATTATTGCTTTAAAGTGTGTATCTTTTCTGATAACTGTGGGTAAAATTTTCTAAATGTACTCTTTATAATTTAAGTTTAATATGTGCTTATCTTAAAAACTACACCTCACCCTAACACCCTAACTTACTAAACCTTGAGATCAGTTACGGTCTGAGTTGACAATGGGACACATCTCCCGAAACGCCCATCCTCAACAAATATAAGTTAGTGCTACTGTAGGCAAGTTAGAAAAATTTACAAGTGATAACTAGTAGCTCACGTGAAGATGGAATTAACAAATATAAATAAAGTTGTTTACTACAATTTTCAATGTTATTACTAACAGTATATTAGATAAGGAATAAAAAATCTGTTCTGACATTGCCAATCAAAACACTTCACTCTACAATATTTTTTATTATGAATAAAAAATATTTTGTTGGTTGATAAAATATTTTGCCGTGTTTGGATTGTACCACTGAGGCTTTTGTTATTAATTTATACTTATTGATACCACTTTAACTGGGCAAAAAACTATCACTTGCAGTTATTTTTCAACAGTACAGATGCAATCTAAGTTGTTTCAATAAATATATATTAATAAAATAATTTGTAATCCTTCACTGAAGAAACTTGTACCTTATTCATTATAAAAATCTTAATGTTTATATGTATGAATTACTTGGAAGATAACTAGTACAAGGAACTTGTAGTCAAAAGTTTTTTGTTGTTCATTGTTTGTTAAAGAAAAGAATGTTTTGACAAGCGTCAGCAAGTAAGCCATTACGTATCCACTTAGTTATGTACCTTGTAATTATAATTTATTTAATATTTGCTAACTATATTGCACCAAGTGTGATAGCGGATTGGATTTATATTCACATCATTTTGAGAAGGTTTTTTGTTATTTTAAAATGAATTTACACAATTAAATTATTACAGACACATAGTAGAAGGTATTTCAAAATGAATATTGGAGATAAGGTAATGTTTTGTAGTATATATTCCATTGTCATAAATTATACATTTATAATGTATATTCAGTTGAACCCCTCAATTCCGAACTATCGTCTGTTCGGATTTGCCGAAAAAGTTCGGACTGCGGATTTACTGTGTATTTTGCGTTTGACAGAAGTGCGTCTTTTTTCTTAGATCTGTTACAAACTTCCAAGTGATAATAACATGCGTATTATCAATTTAAATACACCAGCTGTCGTTTGTAAAGAATATATTGAACAAGCGAGAGTTTAATATACGCCAGTGAACTGGGGTATGTTCCTGAGACTACAACTTGATGGTGGTAGATGGTATGTCGACTGCAGAGTCGATGGAGTGTTGGAATAATGCGACAACAGGTTGTAGCTTGCATGGATGCAGAAAACACCAGCAGATCCTGCCTTTTATTTAAACCTCCCTAGAAGAATCGAAAGTTTTTCCGCAAGAGCAAGGATTGGGCATCTGGTGACTCAGGATTACCTGCACTGTTTTAACTTTGGGGACACTCCCATCTGTCTTGCATTTGGGGAGGAGGAATAAACTTTGAGAATGTATTGCTTTTATGCCGCTATCTTTTACAATCCAAGGGAAGTCCAATGAACTGGACACCATCCTGAAAAGGCGCTCATACTGGACTCTGGCTGTGGCAGTGTATGCAGGCCATTGACTATATTAAGCAGCTATATGCCTGATAGAAGAAGAAGAACGAGTGAGAGTGTTTGTTTGTTTTTTTTTGTTCAACTCATGGACTCATTTTATCTATTCAGAAGGATAGTTGTAAATTATCAATTCTAGTGGTGTATATACACAGAGTTTTACAGAGATGCTTACAACTTTTTTTATCTTTATCATTTCTTTATCGTTACAAGATTTATAGCCTATAGATTACAGTTTAAGAGCCAGCTTCACAAAGGACATGTGCTGCATGATGATGCAGATTTTTTAGATCATGTTGTATTTAGTGATGAAGTTCTTAAGTATATATATGAACATTCATAATATGCACATTTGGAGGTAGGAAAATCGCCACAAGACTGCATTGAAGCTATGCGTCGCCTCAAAATTAATATTTTATGTACCATGTCTCAGCAGAAATTGTATAGGCTATTATTTTTTGGTGAAACTGGGTATCTTGATACAATAAAGTGATTGAGCTTTCCTGAATTGGAAGAAGATGAACCAGTGGGAAATTCTTTGGTGGTACTTTACTTCACTGGCTTAGCAAAGTATGCCATTGTTTAAATGAGTTTCACTCAATTGCTGGGTTGGCCACAGAGAAGGGCAATTGCTACAGCTTGTTTTACATGGCCACCATGTGTACTTGATCAAACTTAAGCGATTTTTTCATTTGGGGCTTCATAGAGAATCACTTGTAATTTCTTCCATCATCAGCTGAACTACACGCTTAAGAAACAGGATTGTGGCAGTTGTTGCGACAATTACTTCAGAAGTTTACAATGGATATCTATTGGCTTGTAGTTTTTGCTTAACTAAACCCAAATCAGAGTTCGTCTTGTAGTATTTTCCACTAAAAATTATTGGTTTTCAATAGAAATGTACAGGAGATAAAATGTTTTTGTTGCTTTAAGAGGTTTCATTCATTTATAATTAAAAATTATACCTCAGTTGCTCCCAGTTATTAAAAACCTAATCATTGAACACACATCACAAATGGCGGGATTTTCAATTGCATTGCACATTTTACCAATCATAGTTAGAAAAGTAGGAAAGATAATCTTCCTACTGCCACAGCTTAAAGCATACTGAGTGTAGGAATATTTTGCATCAAGATGGCGGCTCTAACATAAATTTACAGTTGTTATAACTATCTCAACTGAACGTCTGAGCTATCTCAACTGAACTTAAATATTACGTTACATATTCTTGGATACCTTCTTTTCTCGTTAACTCTCCAGCTAAAATTTGTTGTCCGACTATTGTATTTTATACACTACAGCCATATCACAGTGCTTGATGTGTACTGTATGCTTCACACTAACGACATGTTTTCTTTTACTTCATTTAAATATTGAATTTGATTTCTTTACTGCTATTCCATTTTAGAATATACCTTGTAAGTACTCAAATGTATATAAATAAACCAGTTGATATAATTTAGACTATACAAGAAAATTAGAAGCTCTACATATATAAGCAAGTAATATAACAAAGAAATTTAGGTAAATTCTTACTGAGGTCAACCAAGACAAATTTTATTTTAGTGATCCCAGAGCCCTATTTATGATATTGTGTGGTAACCATGGCAACAGTTTAAAGTAGGACAGTGGAGGTTTCGACGACAACCAGATGGGGGGGGATTCATATACATCTTTCAAATATATGTTTCTAGATACTGACTGGTAGCTTGGTGTAGTGCCAAAGCAACTAGACTTCGAACATGATGATTCTCCGTTTGCATCCGGCTGAAACCTACAAATTTTATAATTTAATTATTAAATAAATATTTGAAAAAAACTGTATAAACTTCAATTGTCATTTTAGTTTTTCGCCTGGAAAAAAAAATCAATTGTCATTCACTGATAATTTGCTTTTAAAAAAAATGTTTAATATTTTTTTTTCAAATTATCGAACTTAATAAATTATTTTATAATTTTGTAAGGGAGCTACTGAACTACTTTTGTTCATAATTGTGATAGTTCACTTACATGTTGTAAAATACTTGTTATATAACCTTAAAACAGGTCTTTTACCTCCCTTTAGAATGATTCAACAAGTTTTGACCTACTTATAGCAACTGGCAGTCAGTCAGGAAAAAAGTGGTGCAGTTTAATAATTCACAGTAAACAGAGCATCCTATTGCATTAATCTTAACAACATAAACATCTTAGCAATAAAATGCGTCTATCTCTGTACTTCTGTATCAAGAGTCATTTTGTATAACTAGAAGTAATAAAAGTTTATTATGTTTCAGTTATATGGAATTGACGTAAGATGTAATTTAAAAAAATAACAAAATTTGGAATAATTTTACATGGATTTTGAACATAAAAGCTTGTTTTATCGTTCTTCTTTAATTGCAATTTTTTAGGTTTTTTATTTTATTTTAATAATACAGAATTTGTTATAAAAATATTAAAAATCATTATTAATTGATTCGTGAGCTACTAGTTGTTAACTAAAAACGCTTGTACAATCTTACTTGCCTGTAGTAGCATTTACTTTTATAGCTGTTGAGGATGACCATTTCAGTAAATGTGTCCCATTGTCAACTCAAACCGTAACTGACCGCTTTGTTGTTAATTTGTTAGTACCTAATGGTACCTAATATTCCACCCTTCACCCTAATCTATAACAACCAAGAGGTCAGTTACAGTCTGATGACCATGGGACACATCTCCCTAAATGGCCATCCTCAACAATCATAAAAGTAAGTGCTACTATAGCTAAATGTAACATTGTAAAAGTGATTTTGATTTAAAATTGCTTTTAAGGCTTGTTTAAATTTCCTATTATGTATTGCATTTACATCATTTAAACCAAAAAATTATGTTTTATATATCATTCATATATTTTGGTGTGTTTTTTACTTACCAACTAAACCAGAGGCGTGCGTAGAATTTCATTAAGGGGGAGCAAGATCAACAACGAGGGAGGGACATCAACTCGGTTGTAATATTCCCCCAAATTAGTCAAGTTACTTCAATGCATACTTTGTTTTACTTTAGGGCGCAAACTCTACAAGTGTATATTTTTAAGGGATATTCCTGAAGGTATTTATTATCGATGGATTTAATTATTAACATTTTAAATTGGTAAATAACTAAGCCTCCTAATACTTCAGGCACAAATGAAACTAAAAACTGTATACTTATTTATTGGTCAATCTTGGTAGTTAAAATTATATATGGGACTATACCTTTTCGAATAAAGGATGATGCGGATAATATTTTCTTTTAGGGATGGTCAACCCCCTTGGCCCATTTCTTTGATGCATCGCTGAACTAAACAAATTCTATAGATAAAGGAGAATTAAACTATTTTATAATTTCATTACATTGTTTATGACAAAGACATCATTTTGCCACTAGAGCGTTTCTATTATTGTTAACTCTCATAGTTATCTAACTATTTAAAAGAATATATTTCAAAATATTTTATAGAAGTCAAATTCAGTATTTGTTTTCTTGCTTGTTTTAGGATGTTAGAGAATGCAGTTAGCCTGTACCCATCTCTTCTGGTTGTAGTATCATTCATTACACTCCAGTCGTAAGTAAAACCAACAATCATTATTACCATAAGGAAAGAACTTTTGTAAAGTGTTCAGTTCCTAGAAATTCCCATGTATTATTGATACTTAACTGTTTTTCTGTAATAGAAAAGGCACAACTTGTAAAATACTTAAACATAAGGTCTAACAATAAGTCATGGTAAGTTATTGTTTCAAAACTGAGGAATTTTCTAAGAAATCTTGATGTCTTATTTCTAATTTTGTATTAAATTTATATGAAGATGAGATTTTGTACAGCACCATGGTTTGCTCATAAAACACATACTAAGCTGATTGAGACTGATCTTGCGGAAGATTCACAATCCATCATCAGTTCTTTCAAACACAAGCATCACTTTAACAACACCAATTATTATTCCGAATCAGTTCTTCCAAACACAAGCATCGCTTTGACAACCACAATTATTCCGAATCAGTTCTTCGAAACACAAGCATCGCTTTGACAACACCAATTATTTTGAATCAGTTCTTCCAATCACAAGCATCTCTTTGACAACACCAATTATTCTGTGCTTGTAAGCTTAATTTTCCTCAGTATACTTTTTCTTCAAAGATTCCTTGAAAAAAACGTTTGAAAAGTTGTAATTGACGACTCTTAAAGTAAACTAAAAAAATTATTTAGTCAATGCCAAACATAATGCTCTATCCAAAAGTAATACATGTGGGTACCACTAAGCATGGTTGTGGTTTTATTACTACGTCTGTTAATCTGGTAGCAGGACCACTGTAAATTCCATTCATATTTAAATTCATATCGAGAGCATTTGAGAAGCACTTTTCTATATTAATCCCAGCTTCTTGCAAAACTATTACTTAAAAAGCATCAACTGTAGTTGATGTGGCACATTTTAAAGCTATTAACCTTTGAACTACTTCATGTATATGGACATGTCTAGCAACAAATGCACATTGGTCAATACCATAATTGTCTGTTGTTGTATCTATCAATATCAAGTACTGTATTGCTTCTTTTATACTGGCTGATATTTTTTTTATCTCTTTTTTAATGGTTTTAATTATTGTGATTACATTATTGTCACATGAAAATGTTACCAAATTTCATAGTTTCTTTCTACTTTTTTTTATCTTCTTTTCATTTTTTATTCTTTGGGTTTTCTTGTTGCTAAAGACTCTTTTATAGTAGTTGGTTATAAACGATTTCTTTTTAAATTGGAACATACTGCTAAATAGAAATTAATTTTTTTTAAAATTATCATGGTTTGTGTTTTTATCATCGAATTTGTGTGCTTGTTTTATAGATCCTTGATAAGCAAGCTCTTGTTTACCTATAAATTTTAAAACATCAACAAATATCTCCACAATGTATCTTCTTTCCAATACTACTTGCCTGTTCTTTTGTAACCGATTATTAAAAAATACATCACGGATCGATTTCTTGTACTTTGCTTCTAATATTCATTATGCAACACGTGGATAAAGTTACACAACCAGAATGTTGTTAAGAAGTTTCATGTTGATGTTGTTCAATTCTCTGAGGAACGTGTTTCCAATGTTGTACACAAACTAGAACTTAACTTGGTGTAGACCAAACAAATAAACCCTACTATAACATCATGATTTTTTTTTTTTTTTTAAATGATGTTACCACGTAATTTTTTATATTGTTACTATTACCTTAATGTTTTAGAAATAAAACATAGACCGTTGGTATGTACAGTCTTACAAACTTCGTCCATCATGGCATTAATCTACTACAATATTTCCACTTGAATAAAAAATTCTCTTTTTTGGCCTTTTGAACATAAATCTAATCATTAGCATTAAGAGTTTGAGATTTTGCCATGATATAATGATTGAGTTTTTAAACATTTGATTCACACTTTACTGGTTCACTTCCCCTCAAGTGCTTTTGCCATTCATGAGCAGTATGGCTAGAACAACATCTAAATTTCTCATTACAGTATTTAAAAAATCAATATATTTTTAGTTCACAAGGGCACATGTCCACAAGGACAAAATGTGTGCAATGGGAGATGCCCTCCCCTGACTCTCCTTAGCCATCATAGGCCTGGATATAGGGAAGAATCTTGGCATTACTTCTCTGTAAACACTTACCTAAAATAGTTCAGCTATTATATCATCTTGTAGGACGAAGGTAAAGGGGTGATAGATGGAATTAAAGTACCTCTGCCAAAGTAATTAACCCCTTCCCAGTCGTTTGAGTTTTAGTCAATTTTGACACTACATCTACACCAACTTTACCATTACATTTTCCAGTAGGTTTTGAATAGTCTGAATATAAAATTACGAGAACAGTTTTCATGTCATGTTAAAAAAAACAGATTTCTTGTCATTTTAGGAGGAACAGGATTCTTATCAGAAATGTTTTACTTATAAACCATTTATTGATCAATAATACTTGAATACAAACATATTTTCTTTTTTAAAAAATTAAGTAAACGTTGCAGCAATCACGAGACGTTTATAAAGTTCATATCAACATAATGGTAACATACAACATATATTTTGTCCTGCACCACACTGAAGCGTATTCTTAAATAGTTACAATAAAAGCAAGAATTAGAAGGAAACAATAATTATAAACAATAGAAAAAAAAACAGTTGGCTGGTGCAACCCTCCCAAAAGCAAGAAAAGAAAACATGGTCCAGCCGCAGCTGCCCGGCTACTACCATTGTTGCTGAGCAGGGATGTGTGTAACATATATGTCCCAAGACCATCTAATGTCATCCGATACCATTAGGCTTCTCAATATTTTGGAGATATCTTCAACAAACGGATGACCTGCCTATTATGTTTGTCCCAGGAATCGAGGGGTCCTACCATTAGGGCATTAAGGGTTAATAATAACCCTGAAATCAGAGCTGCTTCGAAAGGTGTAAATATTTTTATACTTTATTACTTTATGACTGTCCCCTCATTCACAACCATCAGATCAAGCCTCAGATTTGAGTCCACACCTAGCTTCATTTGATTAACATAAACATCACTGATGTGCCGCGGCACCACCTTCAATAATCGTGCTAAAATAGCACCGTGTCTACCCCGTAGGACTGAGATGTGTTTCATACAGTGGTTCAGCAAATGCGACAACGCCTCTGACTTGTAGCCACATTGCCTACACCACCTGTCTCCAGTCCCAAATCTCCGACAACAGTTCCAAATCACATGTAACAACCGGTGCAAATAAAATTATTTGCAGTGTTGCAAAGCAGAATTACAGAAATAATTTAATGAATGATCTAATAATTTACTAACTATAACAGTAACGACATTTTACTTCCAGAACTGAATTACCTACTGCTATTTCCTAACAACATAATGTACACAAGTGACACAGTATTTCTATATCCAAGAAAGCATTAAAATATCTATTCCAGTTTTTGTGATTTTTCAAAGATTTATTTGATTTTAATTCCATTCTTAAATGGTCTCAACGTGATTCAAAGATAACAATATTCTTAGAGTTGCTTGATGTAATCATCTTGAATTCACTGATTAAACTATAATTAAAAAATATTTAACTAAATGAATAGATAGGGCTTACATTTTGAGGTCAACTCCCTTTTTTCATTACATAGCGCACAATCAAAATAACCCACAGTCATAAATCCATCCTGACAGCCTTTGTACCTAACGCGAATGCCGCCAGTAGAGGCTTTGCTTCGTAAAAGGAACGATTGTTTCGAAATGATACTTGATTGTTTAATTAGTATCCAGTTGCCAGTTCTTCTGCTCATGATTTGTATAATGTTTCACTAAAAATAATTAAACTCTTAGTAATGACTGTGAGGGAATATAAGTACAGATATATTTACATGTGTTTAACCTTGTTTATTTTGAAAAAGAAGACGTTAGTTTTTGTGTTCTTGTAGAGTATGAAAACTGCAGAATAATGATGTTTACAGTTTAATTGATGTTGCTCTTTAAGAGCAATAAAGATGTGTTTATTAATTTATTTTGATGTTACCAAATTTTGGCATCAATTGCCTTCACCACTGCCAGTTTGGCTAAATGTTGTGTTGTGTTGTGTGGCCTGAAAACACTCGTGTAACATTCTATGGAATTGTTCTATCTTTGTTTTCACTATCTTTGAGTAACTAGTTCTAGAGCAATCTCTGGAGGAATTTATTAATATAAAATACGGCACATTAAGTTTAATAGTTTCTCATTAATTAGCCTATGACATTCAGTGAATATTTTACATTCATACTTTAAACATTCACACTATAACTTTGTAAGTTTTAAACACTAAGGTCCAAGATGAATTACATCATAGCACAAAAAACAGTTCCATGCACAAATACGACTAATAAATTTACCACAAATAGAAATTAGAACTGCAAACAACATCAAGCGTAAAACACACACACAAAAACAATGTAATTCTCCCCAAAGCTGATAATTGATAACACAGTTACCTTAAGTACTAAAACAGTGGTGCACCCATAATTTCGTTAGGAGTAATGGTATATCTTTGTTAGTGCATCAACTCAGTTGTAATATTCCCCCAAATCAGTCAAGTTACTTCAATGCACACTTAGTTTTACTTTAGGGCACAAGCCCAACAACTATGTTTTCTTAAGAGATATTCCTGAAGCTTTTTATTATTGATGCATTTAAATATTATTAACATTTTAAATTGCTAATTAACTAATGCTCCTAATACTTAAGCCTTAAATAAAACTAAAAATGTATTAATAACACTTATTTATGGGTAAATCTTGATAGATAAATTTATATACGGCGCATGTACACTATACTTTTTTCAATGAAGGATGACAATCGTAATTTCTTTTTCTCTATAGGGATGGCCAAGCCCAGACCCCTTTGGCCTCTCCCTTCAGTCTGCCACTGTACCAAAACACTAAATTAAAAGTACCACTTAGTGCTTTGATTTTATTTACCCTGTCAATCGGGAAACTTTTATATTTAACTTGACAAATTGCTGAACTTAGTAAATTTATGAAATAACATTTTTGATCACACCAAATGATAGAAACACATATGAAGAATAGCACCTGAAACATATCCATCCCAAGGGGTATGTAGAAGCCCGTGGGGTGGTATGCAAAAATAATACCAGTAATAGCGGACATCAATAATTCACGCTTTAGATTTGAGACAAATACGAGGTTACACTAGTAATTGACAAAATAAATTATCTGTTGTTAATCGGAAATTGCATGGAGCTTGTATGTTTGTGCGCAACTGAAAGCACAGAATAGAATAGCAATGGGAAACATCTATTCAGATTTAGGTGAACAATACAAATGCAGGAATTGGTCTACGATTCTATGATAAGAAACTTTCAGGGAAGCATCTGTCATGCTGCCCACACAAAAGTATCGTATACACATCCGGTTGCCCCAGCTCCACCCATTACTTACAAGGTAGTCAGGCAACCACTCTTTGTCTTAACCACGTCTAGGAATAGGGGGTACTCTTCGTTGGAAAAACTTTTTTTTAGGGATGCTTCAAATGAAAAGGCTTGGGAGTCACTGCTATATACCGATACCCTTATAATCAACACCTTAAACATTCTAACATCTCAACTATTTCAGAACAATGCATCATAAACCCACAGAAATCTGGCATATTCTTCAAGCCATTACAGAGCAAAACCTTGGTTTAAAAAGTTCAACCTTTTTTGAAACAATTGAAATAAAAGCTAGTTTATGCTCTTATGGGTATTAAAATGTTGAATATTTTCATTTTAGGGTTGATATTTTTATTTTGAAATTATATTTCACTGCCGTCTAGAATGGAAGTACCTTGGAATTTGCGTAGTGGGAACTAATTGAGTACAGTTCCGATCATCAACTTGTTCCAATTTAACCACCTGTCAGAAGAAAAAAATAGTGGTCAAAGTTTTTTCTTAGAAATGTAACTTTGCATGTACACAAACTAAAGTTTAATAAAATACTCCTAAAGGATAATTATACCTTTATATTTTCTTGAAATTATCTTAACGCAGGGAGCATCCAGCATACACACTGCACTACTACAGTTTAATCATTCAAACTACTGTATATGCAATGATTTAAATTTTTTATTCTACAATATACCTATGTACAGTACTGTACAACATGTACTCTTATTAATTTACTTCTTTAAAGTTTTAACTATTACTAAGCTAAATTTTTATTTTAAAAAGAGTACATTACAGTATATATATATTACAGTATAGTAGACCATCTATAAAAATTTGATAATTTTTTGTTCAACAGCAGATTTTTATTTTTAGGATCTAAATCTTTTATTCCCTTCAATAAAAGCAGTTGATTTGTTGAAATTTGACTGTCAACATCGGTAGTTAGTACTTAGCATTAGTCAACATGTACTTAGTATAATAAATATATGGTTATGCAATTTTCTCGTGAAGAAAGTCCACCGTTATTATTTTTATAATAATATGCAATATTAATATATTGCCTATATATATATATATATATATATATATATATATATATAGTAAACTCCCAATTATCCGTGGAATAAGGGGGCCCGGCAACGCCGGATAACGAATTCCCCGGATAATCCGCTATGAACAAAGAATACGCAAAACGATCGATAATCGATTATTATACCATAAGTTACTCAAATAATGACCCCGGTTAATGCAATTCACAAATAATCTTCAGAGGACAAAATAAATATAAAAAATAATTTAAAATGTCGATGTATTTGACGGATTATAACATGTACATTTATATGTCTAACTATTTACAATACGTACATAAGTATATGACAAAAGTAAGTATGTATGTACATATGTAATTTCCTTTACACATAATACTTTCACTTTTTAACAAAAAAATCTGTCACTTTCGTCTGTTTTTTTGTGAGCATTGATTAAGCTTCAATGTGCGATCTAAGTTTCTTGAGAACCATTTTTTCGCACAGTGTCTACTTGTGTCACAAAGCCATAAAGATCAATAATGTATATGACAGACATGGATAATGCATATGTCACGTCCTAGACTATTTATAGCCGAGATTAGCTGACATTAGGTTTTCGGGCAAGGTTTCCAAGCATTTTGTCATTGTCTCTTATATACAGTAGTATGCTCGCCCCTTTTACTTCGCTGGCCCGCGTCGGGATGCTTCCCTTTCAATTTAAAAATTAGTACATACATATTTACATATCTATTCCCTTCATCTTAACTTCTATTAAGCCTTATATGTATTTACGTCGTAATTTACAGTTTGGAAATTTAAACACATGAATCTGATTGGAATTAAAATTGGATATTTGTAAAACAATGGCAGATCCCGGTTAATCCGCCCACGGATAATCGGGAGTTTACTGTATATATATTTTAAAACAACATAGGTTATTCAAATACAAGAATATTTGAACATTCAAATATTCTTGTATTTGAATATTCAAATATTCTTGTATTTGAATAACCTATGTTGTTTTAAATTATTAAACAAGAAAACGTATTTTATATTTATATATAGTTAATTAGCTGATATATAATAATAAACACAACAGCAGCCTGAGCTTGACTTAGCAGCGCAGGTGACCTCTTCACTATGTGCTGTTGTCATCAAGTGCAAACAACTCGTGGCATCCACCGCGACCCACTTTTGCTGTTCACACCCTTACATTCAATGCATTGCAACAGTATCACTATCCCTACATAGATTACACACCTAGTCAGCTGATACCTCATTATGACTACAGTGGGTAGGACAAAATAAAAGATTACTCTGCTCTTCTCTCATAGCCTATGCACTATACTTTCATGTAAAAGTAAGCATGTGAAGTAATACATGGTACAAATGTAGGATTGTTAAGAACTCCCTTGAGACTGCGGTAATAATCATAGCTAGTTTGTGCAAGGCCAGTACCCTGAGATAGACATACATTCCGTCAGGATCATATTCTACATGCTGTAGTCCTAAGTAAAAGATGTGACAAAGAAATAGCATTTGTACAAAAGCCTTAAAACTACCTTGTTTTTGAAGGACTAATCTTGGATCACATATTCAGAGCCTTATTCTTGAAATAGAAGTCAAGGTCATAGTTTACAGACTATACTTTCATGTAAGGATATGGAAATCAAGTAATAAATGGAAAAAAAGTAGGATTAAGGATTTCTCTTGTGGCTAAAGGGATAACATAGTCATGTTCACACCCCTGAGGTTGGTGTGCTCTTGGTGAAGTTCATGGTTTAAAGACCACATTATTGAATAGGAAAAAGGATGTGAAATAGTATTTGAAACAAAATTACAATTGATTAATGGAGAATATATCCATTAATAACAAAATCACATATACATCCTTGGAATAGCCTTGTTGGGTTATAGTCTACACTCCTGTGTAGGAATATTGATGTGGAATAGTATGTAGAACAGAAATAGCATTATTGTTATCCCTTGGTACTAAGGAGATAACCGTGACTAACAGTTGCAAGGTTGCATCGATGTGATAGTTGTGTTGAAAATGAATGTTTTACGCTCTACATTCCCATATAGGATTATGGATGTAGAGTAGGTTTAAAGTAGAGTTCTCCTTTGGTATTAGAGGTTAATCATGGAACAATTTTGAGAGGTTGCATTATTCCTGAGATAGTTGTGATGGGGGTCAGAAACTACATTCTACACTTCTGTATGTAGTGATATGGATGTGAAATAATATGGGATTAAGTTAGAGTCTTTGTATTAAGGGTAATCAAGGCTTATACGCACAAAATTATTTCCTTTTTATAGTTATGTTGGATGTCTTAGCTTAAACACCACACTCCTATATAGGTATATGAAAGGGAAATAGTATGTGGAACCAGTGGCAGCTGGTGGCTAAAACCTACGGGGGTTGCTTATCGTAAAAGTGTTAGTTTTTTAAGGCAAAGAAATCGTAAGCATAAAAACTTTAAGGACTGTTATAGGAGAATAGACAGATACTGCTTAATACTTAGTGATTTATTTTATTGAAGGAAATATATTGGCAAATTTTATTTTATTTTTACTTATTTAAGACACCTGATCTCAAGCCATGGGTTTATTTATTAACAAACCAATATCAATTCTTTCTTAACTGTGAATGTCAACAAACTCAAAGCAGAGAGGAAATGGGTCTCTTCAGACGGACCAATCTTAACCGAATACTCCCGAGGTTGCAGCCCGTGTGCAACCTTACAGGCCCTTACAGCCTGGCTGTTTCACTCTGTCTGGACCATCCAATGTTTTTTCTCTTTTAGGAGGGGCATCAATAGGTGTTGCAGATTTCCCTGCAACAAGTCCAAATGAGACTGTCTGTGACTGAGTGAACAGTCATATGGTCACTGCGGTTCTAACTTTTTAATTATTATTTATAATGATAGATAATGTTAAATGATGAATAATCGTTCTAATAATTTACATAATAAATAGTTTTATTATCTTTTTGGATATTGATATCTGGGGGTTACGCAACCGTGTAACCTGCCCACGAGCCGCCACTGTGTGGAACAAAAATAGGATTAAGTTTATCTTTGATACTGGTGGGAAACTGTGACTAAGATGTTCTGGTTCGCATCCTTGAGATCTACTTGCTCTTAGTTGAGCCCGTTGTTGTGAAACCACTCCCTATTTAGGGATGACTAATTAAGCAGAGTTGCCCTCTTGAACACTAATGTTGGGGGTCTAAGTATACACTCTACACTCCTGTGTAAGGATATAATTGTGAAATATCGTACAACAATTTTAACTTTTGTTAGTTTCAAGGCAATTAGGTAATATGGACTATGATTGCCTAATTAACCCAGAAATGGTAACGCCCCTACTCCACATGTTAATGTTAGCATATAGTGTTTGAGACTACTTAAGCAAAAAATTTAAAAACTAAATTAAACATTAGAGTTATCTCTAATTTACACATGAACTTAGTAAACTATACTGTTTTACAGGTTTTCTAATTTTTTTGAGTTATTTAGTCTTTTTCCACACAGCCTTCTAGGTGTTCAAACCAACGTTTTTAATATGTTGCTTGAGATTCGTAAAGAGATTTTGTAGTGTTTGATGTGGCAAAACTTGAGGAGTAGTGAACTCTACACATAGGTCTTTGCCAAACGCGCTCTTGATTTAGGTTCCATGTTTTTTGAGATTTTACTTTGGACATAGATAACATATGAGTTCATGAGCATCCGGTTCACCATTCCGTAGAAAACACTCACAGGCAATATTCTAGTTTTTTGAGAACATGACACCAAAGTTGACATTTCGTCAAAAGAGTCTACACCACCTTTAGTGGCATTGTAAAATTCGAGAATATCTGGTTTAGTCTTTCTAAATTTGGTAATATTTGGATGCATAACTTGTTCAGCATCAGTAATCTGAACGTCTTTATCACTGTTGCTATCTTGACTAATATTATATGGTTCCCTCCTACCATGTTGACTTATCATTTCATTTTCAACGTCTAAAGGAATAAAATCTGGGTATATATACGGAACATCAGCTTCAGTATGCTCATTTGTGCTCAGAAATTTCATCCTATCCGTCTCCACCACCAATCAATTCACTATTATCACCACTACTATTGTATTTATCACAGTCATTTCCCTCTAGTTGCGATAAAACCTCATTTATTTTGAAACTAGTATTTAAAATGTCACCCATGATAATAATAATATGTACACTGATACTAAGAGCAAAACTATTAAAATATATGCAATAAAAGTCATTAAACAAATGTTAACACAAATTGTAAAAGTCGCATAAACTGTAACGGGTAGTCTAACAGACGACAGACAGGTCATTGAACAGAAGTATTAAAATGACTGGAAATTCCCATCAACATTGAACTCGACTAAGGAAACAAAGGTATTGAAATGGTATCGATACTAACCTCACCCACCCCCTAAAATATATCATACTCAGACTATGCATTACCATTCCCGGCTTAAAGGAACAAAAGTTAGAGTAAATCGATGCTAATTTCTGTTGGTACTATGGGATCTCATATCTAAGATAGACCTACACATTGTTGGAGGTCGGAATTTACACTTCACGCTCCCATGTAGGGATTGGATGTAAAAATATATGTTCTGCATAAGAAGGAATATCAAGTAGGGATATTATTGTAAGATCAGGCTTCATCACATGTCTTACAACTATATACGAATTTTAGAGGCTCTCCCAGCCGTAGCACATTCGCTTCAAACCGCTTTGACCAGCAATGTGAAGGCACCAATGCTTGTAAGTCTAATAAATTAATGCATTTTGATATTTTTACACCATACCTTAGCATACCTTTCTTGAGTCTTGAACTAAAAATTGTTTTATTGATGTGATAATGTTCAGTCATTTGTAAATAATAAAAAAATTGTTTTAACTACAAAAATTCTTATGTTTTGTGATCACAATGAATCGAGATAAGCAAATAATGTCAGTTATCTTATCTCGTTGCAACACTGCATTGTGGACTTGAAATATACAAAAAAATCAGGAACAGATAACGTTAGCAAAGATAAATAAAAGTTAAATATATGCTTCTAATGCCTTTTATTTAATAGGTTAAAAATTTAACGACCAACAAAAGACGAATAATTCAAACTTTGTTTATGAGCACACACGCTTTGACTTATTCACTTTTTTCTGGACGTTAAATTTTTTAAATTGTTATTTATAATAAAATATAAATTTACAGTTTATGTATAAATATATATATATATATATGTATATATATATATATATATATATATATATATATATATATATATATATATATATATATAGGAATATATATATCGCAATATGTTTTCTTGTGTATTAATAAAGAACTAAGTCAAAATACAAATACAAGAATTATAATTGAATTTCGATGAATTATGATTATAAATAATATAAATTATGATTATATTGAACTATAATTACAAATTCAATTATAATTCTTGTATTTGTATTTTGACTTAGTTCTTTATTAATACACAAGAAAACATATTGCGATATATATATATATATATATATATATATATATACATTCAAATTGCATTAGAAAAGACCCTTTATTGATTTAAGTATGTATTAGTCTAACAATAACGGTAAAATCTGGGTATATTAATTGCCAACGTCTTAGTATGTAGGCTAATTGGTAATAAAATATATTTGATGTTTTTAAATTAATCTAGGCGGCATTGGAAAGTTTGTCGACGGCGTTAACTTCTATAAAGATAATGTTGAACAGTCGTATAATGCCTGCGTGAGTCTGATTAACCTATACGCTGAATATTTAGACTACCACTTTAATTTGAGTATTAATTAATTTTCAGTATTGAAATTTTCATCAGAGCGAGGCTCAGTGAATCGCTAAAAGCGTTAAAAAAATTTGTCATAGTACAGACAATTTCTTGTAGGATATGTAGAAAAGTAGTTGGGCTTAACATCTTATACTTTGATTTAATGTAGAATAGGGATGGGTCTGTGGCAGGGTAGGGATGTGGTGTTGTCCGTTCGAACGCTGTAAATCTCAACCCGCCCTCAACAGCACTAGTAAATTACTCCACCACAGCTACGATGACACTGAGCAACGAACGGAAGTTTAACGTCGAATTTGCAACGAAGTGCTCACCCACGCAACAAGATGTGAACTTCCTATTCGCTCAGATGTATCCTCCACTCCCTCTGGCCAATTTCTCCTACGTATAATCCTATTCTGTTTTAAATCAAACTATAGTAGTACAGTATAGTAGTCCCTCGCTATTCGCGGTTGGCACAATTAAAGGATATCCCGCTGATATGTGTCGTATTTTTAATAAAAGACAAGATAGACAGTATAGTTACTGTGCAGGTTGTAAGATGTGTTCTCGTCTTATTTATATTGTACAGTTCTGTAGTTATGAACCAGAAAGAAATGTGACTATTTTCCAAACATCCGTTATACTGCACTACTAGGCCTACTACTCAAAACACTGGCATTACTTATTTAAAACAAGTGGCGTTACGTCACTGTCAAACTACGAGAGTCAGGTCACACCAACTACATACTTAAGTTTAGCATCACTTCTGTTTACTTTATGCTAATTTAATAGTTTACGAACCAAATATCGATAATCGCATCCGGCGGCCGTAACTAACTCTGATTTTGTTTTCCCCGTCAGTTACCAAACACAATGGTTGGGGGGCACGTCCCGGGGAGTCAAGAGGAAGAATTTTCCTGGAGAAATGTTGAACATTTTTATCTGTAGAAATAACATTTTTTGCTATTTTGGTACTAAAAACTACTCAAAAGTCGAGAAGCTGTTTTGCTAAAAACTTAGCGATATGTTATAGGTTAACATTTTTTTGCTAAAATGAATTGGTTTGGAGGGGACATGCCCCCTGTGCACTCTCCTGGCTACACCACTGGCTGTCGTATTCGTTTCTCATGTCTGCTAGTTTTGGAAACGTCGCGTTTACTTGTGAAATTGTTTAGTGAATTTGCCCTTAAATTGTTTATCTAAGCTATCCAATGTTGACATTTTTTATGTGGAACGTAACCCTCCCCTTTACATATACAGTTGGTTTCAGTATTCGCGGTTTCACTTCGTGGTAAGCAACCCACGAGGGATCGCCGTACTTTCCGTATAGCTAGTGAACACTGAAATTTCCTAAATTTCACTTAGTTATAGCCTGTTTGATGTAACTTGTCTTGAAGTCCGGGCTGGCCGGACGTGCCTTATTACTTGCAGCCGACCGCAGCTGTTTCCTTGAGTTACCTACTAGCACTCCCCACTAAGTAAATTTACTTTCGTACCCTAAATATAATTTCCAAAGATTTTTTCGAGTATTTGAAATTAAGAATAAGTATATAAACGTCACCAAACACGACATAATTTGTTAAACAAAAAGAATATGCGAAGCCTGTTTGTGTGCGGTACAATCATAAATTTAACAAATGAAACAAATCATGTTTAACATAGTTCTTCTTATATTTTACGTACTTTCCATTTATTAGATAGAAATATGAAAATTATGATTACGGTAAGAAAGTCAGTTTACTTAGTGGGGATGCTAGCAAGTGACTCTTTGAGAAAACAGCCGCGAAAGCTAAGGCACGTTCTGGCCAGCCCGGGTCGCATATTTACAATCTGTGCAGCCTCAGCCATTGACTGGGACGACTAGCTGTTTGTAGTATGTTCTGCGACCGCTCTCTAGGGATGGTCGATATTTTCTGTCACGGTAACTTGTCACTGATATTCGTTTGTCGCTGGTGGTTCCAGTGACAAAATATGGAAAATCCCAGTTCCAGTGACAATGGATCGATCGAAAGTTGCCTCTGTTGTGATTGGGCAAAAAGTCGCAGTCACTGGATGAAACGATTGTCATTGGTTTATTTGTCGCTGTTACTGGCTCGGCACACGACGCCGATTATCGTGCAGTGTTGATGACTAAAGGGGAGAGGGGGTCTCTGTTGTGACTAGACAAAATCTCGCATTTACGGCTGAAAAGTTATTGATATTTTACCACGGCTGCCATCGGTTAATTTGTCATTTTCACTGGTTCTACTCATTTACGTCGTATGTGGGTGGTCGATTTGTGTCAGGTTTCAAGATAGTGACAGTGTTGTGTAAAGTAGACGCTATTTCGCACTCGGTAGTTTGTTCTTAATTTCGTAGGAGTTTATTTTTAAATAAAAAGAGCCTTCCAAAAAAAAGCCAGCTGTTTAATCATTTCACCAGAACAGTGTGTTTGCCTGTTATTGGCACATACAGATCAGTCGCAATATCCCTTGTCACTGGTAAAAATCACTGATCCAAACCTGGCGCTGTTAACAAAATCACCGATCCGTTAGTCACTGGATTTACAATCCCTACCGCTGGGTACCCTACTACAATGTGCCTACGATCCCAGGCATGCATAACATATTACGAAATTTGCGTCTTCAACAAAATATCGCATCATATTTTATTACAATAAAAAATCCTCTCTTTGTAATTTTTATCAAGATGCAATCAAGTTCTATATAAGACACTAGACTAATTAATAGTACAAAATAATGTCCATTAATAATAAATGTGGAAAAATATGTTTTAAAACTTTCATTAGCAGTAATTTTTAGACAAGAGACACCATTATAATACATAAATACTTGAATTTTGCATTTGACTTTGAATAATTCACTATTAGAGTTAGGACGTTCAGCGTTTGAACGATTATTTTTCACACCATTAGCTAGATTATGTTTTCTTTTCTTGCTGTTTGTTTTTCCTACTTCAATTGCTGTTTGCCTGCCAGATTGGATTCTTCCTCCACCTTTCGTTATAGGCTTACCCTGTTCCTTTCTCCGAGACGTAGATGCTGGTTGTTCTTGTTTTCATTATCAATGATTTTTCTCGTAAAAAGTTCAAAACTTGGAAAGGTGTTTTGATATTTTTAATTCTGTTACCGTTTTGGCTAAAACAACTATTGAACGAGGTTGATTGGTAAAGCCGACAATGCGATTAAATTCCTCTCTAAGGCTGCGGCCAAACAGAAGGCAACTGGTGACGGTAACGCAACGCAAACAAAAGTTGCTTTTTCACAGCATATAGAGTTGCGTGAACATATTCATAGTGAAGTGATAGCAACGCGACTAGCGAGTGACACAGAAACTAGAGTTGCTTCGGTCACGACATGCTGTAAATTCGTTGC
Organism: Prosapia bicincta; assembly: GCA_036971475.1. NCBI lineage: Eukaryota > Metazoa > Arthropoda > Insecta > Hemiptera > Cercopidae > Prosapia > Prosapia bicincta. The sequence goes on along the minus strand of JBAIZL010000001.1, from coordinate 268,183,774 downwards.
TCAGTTTTTCAGTTATAAGAAGTATTTGTTGTGTTGTGTATGCGTTTCTCAAGAGTAATACTGTATTAAATAATTATTATTTTCATGTGTATTTTTTGTGTTTCTGTTTCTTTGAATAGTCTTTTATTATACTGGTATAGTATGTCAGAAAAACAAAATATTGGTGGTTCTGGTCATCATTTGTGTATCCAACAACTTCAAGACGATACGAATGAATACTAACATTTTTTTCAAAATATGTATAATCGGCACTTGAACTATAATATTTCATTTGTTTAAAAACTAATTTTTATTTCATTGTTATTAATGTTATTTTCAAGTTTTGCAGTTAGCTGAGTTTCAAGTTTCAATAACTTAGCTGAGTGTTATTGTTAATCTAAATATTAATACACTTGGCTATAGTAGCACTTACTTATATTTGTTGAGCACGGCCGTTTCGGGAGATGTGTCAAATAGCCAACTCAGACCGTAACTCAGTTCTGAGTTGACAATGGGACACATCTCCCGAAATGGCCGTCCTCAACAAATATAAGTAAGGGCTACCATAGGCAAGTTTATTAATATTTACAAGTGTTAGTGAAAACTAGTAGCTCACGTGAAGAGGGAATCAACAAATATGTTAATCTTTCTATAGCTGAAATCGGTTCTCGCCAATTAATCGTTTTTTTTTCTTGATGTCCTAAAATACATGATTTAAAAGGTAATCGTAATTGCTAATCCTTATACAATAATAATTAAAAAATTGGTCTGGGTAAATTCGTAAATTTTGCACAGCAATATACTGACTTTGTCTCGCATGCATAACGTTATAGGGGTGTAGGTCTACACTGAATTGTCTTTTTTTGTAACGCTTTTGTAGTTTCTTTCTTAAAATATAGACAATCTTCCTCTGACGACGACATAACTGACAACTAAACTAGCAACTTCATATGAACAATCGTGTAAACCGACTAACAACTTTTCTAATAGCAATTCAAGTTTACGTTGCGTTGAGATCACCAGTTGCTTTCTGATGTTCGCAGCCTAAGACAATGGGGAGATGCAATAACATCCCTTTGAGCTTTATCATCGCTATTATTGTTCACAACGGCGTCGAATACTTTGCCGTGTCTGGCACCGCGAATGGTCTGTTCAAGTTCCCAGTTGGCTGCCACTACAATGTACCTACGACGCCAGGCGACTGAGATTGTAGATACGCTTTACTCTAATGAACAAAAACATTAGATTTATGGAAGCAGTGATTGAAGAAGCTGCGCAGAAAGGTTTTTGTTTCAGTTATCCGTGGGGTAATTAAAGGATCACTTCATGAGGAAATATTTTGACGCTTTTACAGTTTTCATTCTGTGAAAAGACCATGAGCTGTATGGTTATAACGTGAGTTCCATTAAAATAAATTTGTAGAAGTAGAAGATAAAGCAATGGTTTTCATATTAACATTAGAAAATCTTAATCTGCATTTGGTTAACATAAAATATTCCTAGTGCTACAGAAGTTCCGTTCAACCACGCAACGACGTTCCGCAAAACTTGTTAGACGTGACATATCGTTGCACGTAACAGATGATCACAACACTAAGATATATGTTTTTAAAAATTTCTATTAGTATTTAACCAAAAATTGTTTTATTAATAGTGTTATTATATTGGTTGAATTGGGCTGAAATAAAAAAAAGTCATTTTGGTCCAAAACATCAGAAACAATGCTGTTTTTAGCCAATAATTGATTCATTCGGTCAGTTCTTTAAAAGTAAAATACAGGATGTCTTGAGGCGGTTAGATCTGGAGGAATTTCAAAGGGAGGCTGCAATTGGTCTAGGCGGTCCTAGAGCAGCGTTAGACTAATTATTGTTATTATTATTATTATTTTTTTTTTTGTAGTGTTAGAATCGAGTCATAAGTAGTCTACAGTATATGGCAAAAACGCTGCAATTTTTAGAATTGTGTAGGTAAATCGAGAGTGCGAAGAACACATTATTTTTCGTTTTCCGTCGATATTTAGACTTAACCACGATTTCCGTTTCCAGCCGGAAGTCAAGTGTTTTTTATTTGAATTGCCAAATGTCGAATTTTGGACTCGTTTAATTAAATTCTTAAAATACCCTTGCAATAGATTCTGACAAGCTAGGTTTGGCTGACAAGCTAGGTTTGGCCGACCAGCTAGGTTCGGCTGACAAGGCTAGGTTTGGCTGAAAAGCTAGGTTTGGCTGACCAGCTAGGTTCGGCTGACAAGCTAGGTATGGCTGACCAGCTAGGTTTGGCTGACAAGCTAGGTTTGGATGACCAGCTAGGTTCGGCTGACAGGCTAGGTTTGGCTGAAAAGCTAGGTTTGGCTGACCAGCTAGGTTTGGCTGACCAGCTAGGTTTGGCTGACAAGCTAGGTTTGGCTGACAAGCTAGGTTCGACTGACCAGCTAGGTTCGGCTTTCAAGCTAGGTTCGACTGACTAGCGAGGTTCGGCTGACAAGCTAGATTTGGCTGACCAGGTAGGTTCGACTGACAAGCTAGGTTTGGCTGACCAGCTAGGTTTGGCTGACCAGCTAGGTGTGGCTAACAAGCTAGGTTTGGCTGACAATAGTACTAAGAAATACTTGAAAATACCCTAGCGTAGAAGTTTGTTATACTCATTATTTTTTATTGTTTTTTTTTAATTAGTTAGGTTATGTTTTGTTTTTGTACCGCTTTATCTTGCAATTTTATTTGTAGATAGTCCAATTTTCCTTGGATAAATGTATATACCTTTTTCTTTGGGATGATTCTTTCTCTTTTGGTCCCTGCTCTGAGGTCCTTGACTAACTTTTTTTTCTCATTGCCTTTGGGGGGGGGGGGGGCGTGAAATTTCAGTCTTTCAATATAAAAGACTAAACGAATATTGAGAGAATACTTAGTCTGAACCCTTTGTTTTTTTTGTTTTTTGTATGGTTCAACAGTTCATAATGCCCTCATTTACCCTTTCTCTTTGAAATAGTTTTATGCTACAATCTGCTCAAGTGAAAAGAGGATGACACAGTATGTGGTAAGCAATAAACTTACCCTACCTTTGGTATCCAATGACACTTCTGTTACAGATGTTAGTTTCATTATATTTCAAGTTTGTATTTTTGTCATATTATTTCTTATATTTTTTAAACTTTAATCCTGTAACAAATAAATGTTATATCTTACAAATAAATGTGGATTTGTTAAGAAAATAACAGAGGTTTGTTTTGTTACCATTGGAAGTTAATTGTTGCTAATTACTATTCTTGTGTCACAGTAGTACTACCTAACTAACCTAGCCTACCTAACCTACCTAGTACTAACCTAACTTGATAAATGGAAACAGTAGCCTACTATAAAAAGTTAGGCTATTTAAAACACTGGAGTGCTCGCGTGGTCTACTATTGTAGTCCAGGGCTGTTGGGTTTTTAAGTTTCAGTGGGTTGACAACATTGCACAACCTTGAAGCTCTCCTTACCTTTTCCTCCCATCACTAGATCACTTCAGTGCAGTGGTATTAGTCAACGTGAGTGTATTGATTATTTATGAATTTTTATATTAGCGTGGCCTACTATTGTAGTCCAGGGGTGTTGGGGTTTTAAGTTTTAGTGGGTTGACAACATTGCACAACATTGAAGCTCTCTTTACCTTTTCCTCCCATCACTAGATCACTTCAGTGCAGTGGTATTAGTCAACGTGAGTGTATTGATTATTTATGAATTTTTATATTAGCGTGGCCTACTATTATAGTACAGGGGTGTTGGGGTTTTAAGTTTTAGTGGGTTGACAACATTGCACAACCTTGAAGCTCTCTTTACCTTTTCCTCCCATCACTAGATCACACTCAGTGGAGTGGTATTAGTCAACGTGAGTGTATTGATTATTTATGAATTTTTATATTAGCGTGGCCTATTGTAGTCCAGGGGTGTTGGGTTTTTAAGTTTTAGTGGGTTGACACATTGCACAACCTTGAAGCTCTCTTTACCTTTTCCTCCCATCACTAGATCACACTCAGTGGAGTGGTATTAGTCAACGTGAGTGTATTGATTATTTATGAATTTTTATATTAGCGTGGCCTACTGTTATAGTACAGGGGTGTTGGGTTTTTAAGTTTTAGTGGGTTGACAACATTGCACAACCTTGAAGCTCTCCTTACCTTTTCCTCCCATCACTAGATCACTTCAGTGCAGTGGTATTAGTCAACGTGAGTGTATTGATTATTTATGAATTTTTATATTAGCGTGGCCTATTGTAGTCCAGGGGTGTTGAGTTTTTAAGTTTTAGTGGGTTGTTTGCACAACCTTGAAGCTCTCTTTACCTTTTCCTCCCATCACTAAATCACTTTAGTGCAGTGGTATTAGTCAACGTGAGTGTATTGATTATTTATGAATTTTTATATTAGCGTGGCCTATTGTAGTCCAGGGGTGTTGGGTTTTTAAGTTTTAGTGGGTTGACAACATTGCACAACATTGTAGCTCTCTTTACCTTTTCCTCCGATCACTAGGTCACTTTAGTGCAGTGGTATTAGTCAACGTGAGTGTATTGATTATTTATGAATTTTTATATTAGCGTGGCCTATTGTAGTCCAGGGGTGTTGAGTTTTTAAGTTTTAGTGGGTTGACAACATTGCACAACCTTGAAGCTCTCTTTAACTTTTCCTCCCATCACTAGATCACTTTAGTGCAGTGGTATTAGTCAACGTGAGTGTATTGATTATTTATGAATTTTTATATTAGCGTGGCCTATTGTAGTCCAGGGGTGTTGAGTTTTTAAGTTTTAGTGGGTTGACAACATTGCACAACCTTGAAGCTCTCTTTAACTTTTCCTCCCATCACTAGATCACTTTAGTGCAGTGGTATTAGTCAACGTGAGTGTATTGATTATTTATGAATTTTTATATTAGCGTGGCCTATTGTAGTCCAGGGGTGTTGGGTTTTTAAGTTTTAGTGGGTTGACAACATTGCACAACCTTGAAGCTCTCTTTAACTTTTCCTCCCATCACTAGATCACTTTAGTGCAGTGGTATTAGTCAACGTGAGTGTATTGATTATTTATGAATTTTTATATTAGCGTGGCCTATTGTAGTCCAGGGGTGTTGAGTTTTTAAGTTTTAGTGTGTTGACAACATTGCACAACCTTGAAGCTCTCTTTAACTCTTCCTCCCATCACTAGATCACTTTAGTGCAGTGGTATTAGTCAACGTGAGTGTATTGATTATTTATGAATTTTTATATTAGCGTGGCCTACTATTATAGTACAGGGGTGTTGGGTTTTTAAGTTTTAGTGGGTTGACAACATTGCACAACCTTGAAGCTCTCCTTACCTTTTCCTCCCATCACTAGATCACTTCAGTGCAGTGGTATTAGTCAACGTGAGTGTATTGATTATTTATGAATTTTTATATTAGCGTGGCCTATTGTAGTCCAGGGGTGTTGAGTTTTTAAGTTTTAGTGGGTTGACAACATTGCACAACATTGTAGCTCTCTTTACCTTTTCCTCCCATCACTAGATCACTTCAGTGCAGTGGTATTAGTCAACGTGAGTGTATTGATTATTTATGAATTTTTATATTAGCGTGGCCTATTGTAGTCCAGGGGTGTTGGGTTTTTAAGTTTTAGTGGGTTAACAACATTGCACAACCTTGAAGCTCTCTTTAACTTTTCCTCCCATCACTAGATCACTTTAGTGCAGTGGTATTAGTCAACGTGAGTGTATTGATTATTTATGAATTTTTATATTAGCGTGGCCTATTGTAGTCCAGGGGTGTTGGGTTTTTAAGTTTTAGTGGGTTGACAACATTGCACAACCTTGAAGCTCTCTTTACCTTTTCCTCCCATCACTAGATCACTTTAGTGCAGTGGTATTAGTCAACGTGAGTGTATTGATTATTTATGAATTTTTATATTAGTGTGGCCTACTATTATAGTACAGGGGTGTTGGGTTTTTAAGTTTTAGTGGGTTGACAACATTGCACAACCTTGAAGCTCTCTTTAAATTTTCCTCCCATCACTAGATCATACTCAGTAGAGTGGTATTAGTCAACGTGAGTGTATTGATTATTTATGAATTTTTATATTAGTGTGGCCTACTATTGTAGTCCAGGGGTGTTGGGTTTTTAAGTTTTAGTGGGTTGACAACATTGCACAACCTTGAAGCTCTCTTTGACTTTTCCTCCCATCACTAGATCACTTCAGCGCAGTGGTATTAGTCAACGTGAGTGTATTGATTATTTATGAATTTTTATATTAGCGTGGCCTATTGTAGTCCAGGGGTGTTGGGTTTTTAAGTTTTAGTGGGTTGACAACATTGCAGAACCTTGAAGCTCTCTTTACCTTTTCCTCCCATCACTAGATCACTTTAGTGCAGTGGTATTAGTCAACGTGAGTGTATTGATTATTTATGAATTTTTATATTAGCGTGGCCTACTATTATAGTACAGGGGTGTTGGGTTTTTAAGTTTTAGTGGGTTGACAACATTGCACAACCTTGAAGCTCTCTTTACCTTTTCCTCTCATCACTAGGTCACTTTAGTGCAGTGGTATTAGTCTACGTGAGTGTATTGTATATTTATGAATTTTTATATTAGCGTGGCCTACTATTATAGTACAGGGGTGTTGGGTTTTTAAGTTTTAGTGGGTTGACAACATTGCACAACCTTGAAGCTCTCCTTACCTTTTCCTCCCATCACTAGATCACTTCAGTGCAGTGGTATTAGTCAACGTGAGTGTATTGATTATTTATGAATTTTTATATTAGCGTGGCCTACTATTATAGTACAGGGGTGTTGGGTTTTTAAGTTTTAGTGGGTTGACAACATTGCGCAACCTTGAAGCTCTCTTTACCTTTTCCTCCCATCACTAGGTCACTTTAGTGCAGTGGTATTAGTCTACGTGAGTGTATTGATTATTTATGAATTTTTATATTAGCGTGGCCTACTATTATAGTACAGGGGTGTTGGGTTTTTAAGTTTTAGTGGGTTGACAACATTGCACAACCTTGAAGCTCTCCTTACCTTTTCCTCCCATCACTAGATCACTTCAGTGCAGTGGTATTAGTCAACGTGAGTGTATTGATTGTTTATGAATTTTTATATTAGCGTGGCTTATTGTAGTCCAGGGGTGTTGAGTTTTTAAGTTTTAGTGGGTTGACAACATTGCACAACATTGTAGCTCTCTTTACCTTTTCCTCCCATCACTAGATCACTTCAGTGCAGTGGTATTAGTCAACGTGAGTGTATTGATTATTTATGAATTTTTATATTAGCGTGGCCTATTGTAGTCCAGGGGTGTTGGGTTTTTAAGTTTTAGTGGGTTAACAACATTGCACAACCTTGAAGCTCTCTTTAACTTTTCCTCCCATCACTAGATCACTTTAGTGCACTGGTATTAGTCAACGTGAGTGTATTGATTATTTATGAATTTTTATATTAGCGTGGCCTATTGTAGTCCAGGGGTGTTGGGTTTTTAAGTTTTAGTGGGTTGACAACATTGCACAACCTTGAAGCTCTCTTTACCTTTTCCTCCCATCACTAGATCACTTTAGTGCAGTGGTATTAGTCAACGTGAGTGTATTGATTATTTATGAATTTTTATATTAGCGTGGCCTACTATTATAGTACAGGGGTGTTGGGTTTTTAAGTTTCAGTGGGTTGACAACATTGCGCAACCTTGAAGCTCTCTTTACCTTTTCCTCCCATCACTAGGTCACTTTAGTGCAGTGGTATTAGTCTACGTGAGTGTATTGATTATTTATGAATTTTTATATTAGCGTGGCCTACTATTATAGTACAGGGGTGTTGGGTTTTTAAGTTTTAGTGGGTTGACAGCATTGCACAACCTTGAAGCTCTCTTTAACTTTTCCTCCCATCACTAGATCACTTTAGTGCAGTGGTATTAGTCAACGTGAGTGTATTGATTATTTATGAATTTTTATATTAGCGTGGCCTATTGTAGTCCAGGGGTGTTGAGTTTTTAAGTTTTAGTGGGTTGACAACATTGCACAACCTTGAAGCTCTCTTTACCTTTTCCTCCCATCACTAGGTCACTTTAGTCCAGTGGTATTAGTCTACGTGAGTGTATTGATTATTTATGAATTTTTATATTAGCGTGGCCTACTATTATAGTACAGGGGTGTTGGGTTTTTAAGTTTTAGTGGGTTGACAGCATTGCACAACCTTGAAGCTCTCTTTAACTTTTCCTCCCATCACTAGATCACACTCAGTAGAGTGGTATTAGTCAACGTGAGTGTATTGATTATTTATGAATTTTTATATTAGTGTGGCCTACTATTATAGTACAGGGGTGTTGGGTTTTTAAGTTTTAGTGGGTTGACAACATTGCACAACCTTGAAGCTCTCTTTAACTTTTCCTCCCATCACTAGATCACTTCAGTGCAGTGGTATTAGTCAACGTGAGTGTATTGATTATTTATGAATTTTTATATTAGTGTGGCCTACTATTATAGTACAGGGGTGTTGGGTTTTTAAGTTTTAGTGGGTTGACAACATTGCACAACATTGTAGCTCTCTTTAACTTTTCCTCCCATCACTAGATCACTTCAGTGCAGTGGTATTAGTCAACGTGAGTGTATTGATTATTTAAGAATTTTTATATTAGTGTGGCCTACTATTATAGTACAGGGGTGTTGGGTTTTTAAGTTTTAGTGGGTTGACAGCATTGCACAACCTTGAAGCTCTCTTTAACTTTTCCTCCCATCACTAGATCACACTCAGTAGAGTGGTATTAGTCAACGTGAGTGTATTGATTATTTATGAATTTTTATATTAGTGTGGCCTACTATTATAGTACAGGGGTGTTGGGTTTTTAAGTTTTAGTGGGTTGACAACATTGCACAACCTTGAAGCTCTCTTTAACTTTTCCTCCCATCACTAGATCACTTCAGTGCAGTGGTATTAGTCAACGTGAGTGTATTGATTATTTATGAATTTTTATATTAGTGTGGCCTACTATTATAGTACAGGGGTGTTGGGTTATTAGGTTTTAGTGGGTTGACAACATTGCACAACCTTGAAGCTCTCTACCTTTTCCTCCCATCACTACATCACATTCAGTAGAGCGGTATTAGTGAACGTGAGTATATTATTGATTATTTATGTATATATAGTGTGGCCTATTATTGTAGTCCACGCGAGTACTCGTGACAAATAATGCCCTTATGTTTTTGGTTGTATTTATAGATTTGGTAAATATCTCATAACAGATATTATTAATGGTAGTTTTTTATTAGGGCGGCCCCATACGATATTTTGGATTATTGTTCAAAAGCACGAAAAGGTACGATATCCACCAAAAAAAATTTCAATAATCCAAAATATCGTATGGGGCCGCCCTAATAAAAAACTACCTTTTTAATTTTATTTCAAAACATGCATATAACTACCAAAAAGTTTATATTTTGGAGTAAAAATGTTGGTATTATTTCTTTATTCAATGAAATGTTATTTTCTATATAAACGTGCTTTATACTTCTTTAAGAATCATTAACCATAATATAAAGTTATTAGCTAGTTAACATCCGTAGAAAAATAAAACACAAAATGGACAACAATAGTAGTCCACATGAGTATTCCTGACAACTAATGCCCTTATGTTTTTGGTTGTATTTATAAATTTCAATATCATTATAATGTTGTTTTGGTTCTCATCTTTTATGTTATTTATGATTTTTATAATATAAAATGAAAGATTTATATCTCATAACAGAGATATTTTAAATTTTATTTCAAAACATGCATATAACTACCAAAAAGTTTATATTTTGGAGTAAAAATGTTAGTATTATTTCTTTATAAAATGAAATGTTATTTTCTATATAAACGTGCTTTATACTTCTTTAAGAATCATTAACCATAATATAAAGTTATTAGCTAGTCAACATCCGTAGAAAAATAAAACACAAAATGGACAACAATAGTAGTCCACATGAGTACTCGTGAGAACTAATGCCCTTATGTTTTTGGTTTTATTTATAAATTTCAATATCATTATAATGTTGTTTTGGTTCTCATCTTTTATGTTATTTATGATTTTTATAATATAAAATGAAAGATTTATATCTCATAACAGAGATATTTTAAATTTTATTTCAAAACATGCATATAACTACCAAAAAGTTTATATTTTGGAGTAAAAATGTTAGTATTATTTCTTTATACAATGAAATGTTATTTTCTATATAAACGTGCTTTATACTTCTTTAAGAATCATTAACCATAATATAAAGTTATTAGCTAGTCAACATCCGTAGAAAAATAAAACACAAAATGGACAACAATAGTAGTCCACTTGAGTACTCGTGACAACTAATGCCCTTATGTTTTTGGTTGTATTTATAAATTTCAATATCATTATAATGTTGTTTTGGTTCTCATCTTTTATGTTATTTATGATTTTTATATTATAAAATGAACGATTTATATCTCATAACAGAGATATTTTAAATTTTATTTCAAAACATGCATATAACTACCAAAAAGTTTATATTTGGAGTAAAAATGTTAGTATTATTTCTTTATAAAGTAAAATGTTATTTTCAATATAAACGTGCTTTATACTTCTTTAAGAATCATTAACCATAATATAAAGTTATTAGCTAGTCAACATCCGTAGAAAAATAAAACACAAAATGGACAACAATAGTGGTCCACACGAGTACTTGTGTTCCAAAAATTCCACGGAGCACTCCAATAAAATTGTTTGCTGTTTCTTTATAAAAGAATAAATGCAGTTTAAGAAATGGGAACTTCTTATTGAAATACAACTCCTATTTGTAAAAGTTAAAATTGCTTTAAGTGGAATGTTGTACTGTGCTTAGGTCTGATTGTCTTTCTACAAAAAGTTTTGTTGTCCTTTGTATTCTGGCTGTATAATGATATGTCCAGCTTATGCAAAGGATTCTCCATTTCCTGTTCCCATCTCTCAGGTAGAATAATTTTATCACTTTATAATTTCGTTTTGAACACTAATTTTTTTTTTTTTAATTTTGAAGTGACCTGTCCTGAAATATGATGCATACAAAATTATTGTAATTTAAATAAAAACACTTGTAAATATGTTAGTCTTACTTATAGTAGCACTTATAATTGTTGACGAAGTCCCGGTTTGGGAGTCAGTGGCGAATCGAAGGAGACAAGGGGGTCTGGGCCATCCCGATAAAGAAAAAAAATTACAAGTGTAATTTGACTATTAATTAATATTGACCAGGTGTTATTAATACATTTTTTAGTTTTATTTGTGCCTGGAGTATTAGGATCTTCAGATAATTAGCAAATTTTAATTTTAATGATATTTAAACTCATCAATAACAAAAGCTTCAGGAATATCCATTAAAAATACACAGTTGTGGAGTTTGCGCACGAAAGTTAAACAAAGTATGCCTTGACTTGACTTTGGAGGAATATTACAACATAATGCATCATGTCTCCCCCCTGTTCTTGATGCCTTTGACCCCCTTAACAAAATTTGGGGGTGCTGCTGTCTGAAGATGTGCCTCATTGTCATATAGAGTCTGAGTTAGAGTCTGAGCAACTCCTAATTGAGTTGTGGTCTGAGTTGACAATGAGAAACATCTCCTGAAAGGCTGCCCTCAACAATTATAAAGGTACGTGCTACTATAGGCAAGTGTAACATATTGTCAAGTGAAGATGGGATCAATTAATACGTAATTTAACATTTTGTGTATTTGTTTTAAGGAGATGAAATAATTCAATTATTATATTTGTTGATTTCATCTTCACATGAGCTACTAGTTTTCACTAAACACTTGTAAATATTTACAAACTTGCCTATAGTAGCACTTACTTATGGATTAATTAATGGATTATTGCAAAGGAGGAGCTACTCAGATCGTTCACCTAGTACTTTAATATCAGTATTTAATCCAATGACAAAATTTAAAAAAAAAGAAATGGATTATTGCAAAGGAGGAGCTAAAAGAGTTGGGAAAGGGACATTAATTTGGATACTTATAGACCTGTCTCTAAACATAGTTAGGATAGAAAAATATTTATGTGAAATTAAAATATGGGAATGTAGTAGGTTTATTGAATCTTAGAGAGAAGATTTATTGGCTTAAGATCAAGTTTTAGAGAGAAATTCTGAAAGCGGCTGCCAGGAAAAACAAAAAATTAAGTTGGCCTAAAACAAAATACAGTAGATTAATTTGTTTAGGACATGGATGAGTGAAGAAATATATGGATTGTGAGATAGGTATTGGAGATAATTAGTTATTTGGAGATAGCACGACTTGTAGATGATCAGTTATATTGTGAGGATAACAAATACCAAAATATTTTCTGTCCACCCCTGTTGGTAACTTTCTCTGACTTTCTGTCTCTTCCTCTCTGTCTGTTAGAATATCTTTCTTCCAGATATCTCTCTTTCTCTTTTTGTTCTTTTTCACTTTCTATCAATTTGTCCCGCTGTCCTATCTGTCTGTCTATATAGTTGTCTCTCTCTCTCTCTCTCTCCCCCCCAGCTCTCTCTCTCCCCAGCTCTCTCTCTCCCCAGCTCTCCCTCTCCCTAGCTCTTTCTCTCTCTCTCTCCCCCCCAGCTCTCTCTCCCTCTTCCTCTCTCTTTCTCTCTCTCACTCGCTCCCTCACTCTCTCTCTTTCTTTGCTTTTCTGTATCCTTCTATCTTTTTTTCTCTCTCACTTTCTATCAATCTGCCTCTATCCTATCTGTCTGTCTATATAGTTGTTTCCCCCTCCCTCTCTCTGTCCATACCTATGGAGTATGGACTCAATATCCAGCTCTCAGAGGATAGACTCATTGGCTAGGTGTTGTTTAAGGCATTTGGTTCCACCACTAAACTACTTGTCTAATGAAGATCTTTCTTTTTCGGATGAGTTCTCATCTCAACGCTGTGTAGATTGTTACTATACACGCCGTCTGTCAGTTTTCCTGTTTTGGATCTTTGAAATTCTGGTCAGACAATGTGGTCATATTGTAAAGTGAGTGTTTTATGTAAGTAGTACCAAACTACTTGTTGACACTTTATACTCCATGAAGTGCAGTATAAAATGATGTCATATAACAATCTTAGTTGTGTAATTAATTTACTCATTGTGCAAAACACAGATAAGCTCTGGTGCATTCCTTCTCAAGCATGTTTTATTATTTGCCAGACATGTAAAATTACAAATTTTTTTATCATTTACAGATGTGTTTTTATTATTTGTATATTGTGAAATTACTGCTTGATAACAACACAATAACAGAATTTAAAAAATTTTAAGTAAAAGAAATGTAGGTCTTATTTACTATTTTTTTCAATAAAAAAATGGCTGTTGACATGTTTGTTTTTAAAGGTGTAAGATTATTGGTTTGTATTCATTATTTTTATAATTTTTATCTGTTTTTGTAAAGTGACAACAATATAATGATTTAGTCAGTAGCATAATAAGGTATGTAACAGTCATTAATTTTTATAACAGTCAATAGACAAAATCAAAGAAGATTTTACAGGAAGATTTATGCAATATAGTTGAATGTTGATTATTTATTGATTCTGCAAATTTATTACAATAACTGAAACTGATAAAGGCGTTTGTCTTGTAACTTGTTCAAAGTTAAAATGGATTCTTGAATTTTGTAGTGCATTACGTTCGGTGAATCTTATTAATCACTTGAACAATATTTTATGACTATCCGAACTATAAATTTGTTAAAACTTACTGAGACAGAACGTTTTCGATCGCTATGTGGCGATCTTCATCAGTGTCTTCTGCTTGGAGATGTCGAAGCGGTGAAGGTTTTAAAGGCAGGTTTTCAATAGTATCAAAGAGTATGTATGATTTGTATTGTGTTTGTTCCTTTAATATGTCTGTACTTTGTGTTTTTGTGTGTCTGTAAATTTCATATTGTTCTAGTGTGTTGAGATGTGGTCCTTTTTTATTGATGTGTAACAACAATCACATAAAAGAAACAGGACACAAATACACAGACATTTACCATAACCTAGAAGTCTACACATCAACAAAAAAGGACCACATCTCAACACACTAGAACAATATGAAACTTATAGACACATAAAGTACAAACATATTAAACGAACAAACACAATACAAATCACACATACTCTTTGATGCAATCGAAAACCTGCCTTTAAAACCGTCACCCCTTGACCCTACATATCCAAGCAGAAGACACTGATAAAGATCGGCACATAGGGATCGAAAACGTTCTGTCTCGTAAGTTTCAACAAATTTACAAAATTTAAAGTTTGGATAGTCATAAACTATTGTTTAAGTGTTTGATTAAAATGGTTGTAAAATTAAAGAAAACTAATATGAGATGCCGCTGTAAAATAACGAGACTGATCTTGTGGAATAATTTACGTTTTTCCATATTTAGTTATTTTCCCCTTAAATGTACTCCCCTTCTGCATCTCTCCTATGCTGCAGTGAATTTTTCACTGTTCAAACTGTGCTGAAAGTATTCTGAGAGCACTTCATGATGGTTGATGTTTTTTTCTTTTGGAGCTTCAATTTTCTGAAAGGTATATTAACTTTAATGTAGATTTGGGCTTGGGAAACAAATAAAGTCGCATGGTGCCATACCTGGCAAATAAGGAACCGTGTAAGATGGTCTACTTGGCTACAAACGTTGTAACAGATAGTACCATGATTGCCATGATTAACAAGAATTGCTGTTTAAACAGTTTGTTTGAAATGTAGAACGCTTTATTGTTATTTTAGATAGACTAGTTACAAAAGTGGAAACAGTATGTGCCAATATTTATCCAACTCAAAGTGAAAGATGGAATTTAGTTAACCTCTAAGGCAAACAAACCAATAGCAAAATATGGAACAAACCGTCCATTTGTAAGGGAAAAGTAAACTTTCTTAAAGTGTACACATAACTATTCCTAATTTTATTTATTTTGGTTCAATTATAACAAGTCATTTTACACATTGGAATTATATTTTGTGTTAAAATAGAACGTTTTATACATCGGACAGGAACTAAAAATTTAGAAAATGTTTTTAAAATATTTACTGCTATATGGGTTGTCTACTGTTAAAAATAGTTTGAGTTGAGCTTTTAGGAAGTCCCCTCTGTAAAAAAAACACTTAGATGTATTGCCTTTAATCCTCATAATCATTATGATTAATCCATTTAAACGTGTTTCTGAACCTCAGCTGCCATCATCAATAATAATAATATAAGTAAACAAAAAAAATTTTTGAAAAATTATTTATTTTTTAAATTTTAAAGCAAATAAACTTGCATTACAGAGTTATCTTTTGTGGAAGTACATTAACTGAAATTTTTAATTTTTTGTCATTAATTTCTTCTTTTCATTCTTGTTATTGTTATAACATGACGTAGGCTACATCAAGGCGCGGTAATGGAGGAGATTCTTATTGTTATACCATGACGTAGGCTATATCAAGGCGCAGTAAGGAAGGAGACTCTCCCCCTTTACAACTTGAGGTTTCTTGTTATAACATGACGTAGGCTATATCAAGGCGCGGTAATGGAGGAGATTCTTATTGTTATACCATGACGTAGGCTATATCAAGGCGCAGTAAGGAAGGAGACTCTCCCCCTTTACAACTTGAGGTTTTTTGTTATTATTGTTATAACATGACATAGGCTACATCAAGGCGCGGTAATGGAGGAGATTCTTATTGTTATACCATGACGTAGGCTATATCAAGGCGCAGTAAGGAAGGAGACTCTCCTCCTTTACAACTTGAGGTTTTTTGTTATTATTGTTATAACATGACGTAGGCTACATCAAGGCGCGGTAATGGAGGAGATTCTTATTGTTATACCATGACGTAGGCTATATCAAGGCGCAGTAAGGAAGGAGACTCTCCCCCTTTACAACTTGAGGTTTCTTGTTATTATTGTTATAACATGACGTAGGCTATATCAAGGCGCGGTAATGGAGGAGATTCTTATTGTTATACCATGACGTAGGCTATATCAAGGCGCAGTAAGGAAGGAGACTCTCCCCCTTTACAACTTGAGGTTTTTTGTTATTATTGTTATAACATGACGTAGGCTACATCAAGGCGCGGTAATGGAGGAGATTCTTATTGTTATACCATGACGTAGGCTATATCAAGGCGCAGTAAGGAAGGAGACTCTCCCCCTTTACAACTTGAGGTTTCTTGTTATTATTGTTATAACATGACGTGGGCAACATCAAGGCGCGGTAAGGAAGGAGACTCTCCTCCTTTACAACTTGAGGTTTCTTGTTATTATTGTTATAACATGACGTAGGCTACATCAAGGCGCGGTAATGGAGGAGATTCTTATTGTTATACCATGACGTAGGCTATATCAAGGCGCAGTAAGGAAGGAGACTCTCCCCCTTTACAATTTAAGGTGTCTTGTTATTATTGTTATAACATGACGTGGGCTACATCAAGGCGCGGTAAGGAAGGAGACTCTCCCCCTTTACAACTTGAGGTTTCTTGTTATTATTGTTATAACATGACGTAGGCTACATCAAGGCGCGGTAATGGAGGAGATTCTTATTGTTATACCATGACGTAGGCTATATCAAGGCGCAGTAAGGAAGGAGACTCTCCCCCTTTACAATTTAAGGTGTCTTGTTATTATTGTTATAACATGACGTGGGCTACATCAAGGCGCGGTAAGGAAGGAGACTCTCCCCCTTTACAACTTGAGGTTTCTTGTTATTATTGTTATAACATGACGTAGGCTACATCAAGGCGCGGTAATGGAGGAGATTCTTATTGTTATACCATGACGTAGGCTATATCAAGGCGCAGTAAGGAAGGAGACTCTCCCCCTTTACAACTTGAGGTTTCTTGTTATTATTGTTATAACATGACGTAGGCTACATCAAGGCGCGGTAATGGAGGAGATTCTTATTGTTATACCATGACGTAGGCTATATCAAGGCGCAGTAAGGAAGGAGACTCTCCCCCTTTACAACTTGAGGTTTCTTGTTATTATTGTTATAACATGACGTAGGCTACATCAAGGCGCGGTAATGGAGGAGATTCTTATTGTTATACCATGACGTAGGCTATATCAAGGCGCAGTAAGGAAGGAGACTCTCCCCCTTTACAACTTGAGGTTTCTTGTTATTATTGTTATAACATGACGTAGGCTACATCAAGGCGCGGTAATGGAGGAGATTCTTATTGTTATACCATGACGTAGGCTATATCAAGGCGCAGTAAGGAAGGAGACTCTCCCCCTTTACAACTTGAGGTTTCTTGTTATTATTGTTATAACATGACGTAGGCTACATCAAGGCGCGGTAATGGAGGAGATTCTTATTGTTATACCATGACGTAGGCTACATCAAGGCGCGGTAATGGAGGAGATTCTTATTGTTATACCATGACGTAGGCTATATCAAGGCGCAGTAAGGAAGGAGACTCTCCCCCTTTACAATTTAAGGTGTCTTGTTATTATTGTTATAACATGACGTGGGCTACATCAAGGCGCGGTAAGGAAGGAGACTCTCCCCCTTTACAACTTGAGGTTTCTTGTTGTTATTGTTATAACATGACGTAGGCTACATCTAGGCGCGATAATGGGGGAGACTCTCCCCCTCCCCTTTACAACTTGAGGTACACTGAGAAAAGATTTAGCCAAATTTTAATTTTTAACATTTTAAAATTAAGGAAAGTCGAAAACGAACAACTTTGAAATTTTGTGTAATTCAACATCAGGCTATTATAGTGTGTAAATAAAAGTCTTGGAAAAAATCTTGAAAAATATGTTGGAATTAAAGCAGCCTGCATGGACAAATTTTTAAATTGCATTTAATGCAGCTCTGAAACTTGACAATGCTCGTAAAACAACCCTTCAACTTGCCAACAGTCGCTGCGGTAACTCGGTAATTGTAGGAGAAAAGATTTTAACAGAAATTCGTTATTTGTAAACAAGTTGGTTGTTGTAATCATTCTTGATTTCACTTATAAAATCATGAGTATTATTTGCAGATTAGGCTTCGTCAATGAAACTACGGTTATTGAGTAAGTTTTCACAAGTAGGATGATAGTTTTCATTTAGTTCTTCAAATAATTATTTCTGAAAAATCGTGGCAAAAAATTGAAACGACAAAGTGAACATCATCATGATTCTACAAGGCTTATAAATCGCTTACGCAACGCACAAGTGATTCCACAAAAATACCTGAACCACAGATATTATTTTCTACTTGAAAGTTGAAAGGAGCCATGACAGGGGGAAGTTATATTTTTGAAAAATTAACGTTAATCATTTGGTACGATTTTTTATACAGTAATAATTTAAGCAAATGTATAATATATCGATTTGGAAAAGTACACACTTCAATGTAAACAAATTAACTTTAGTGTCACGAAAGTATAAACTGTGACTCAGCCCCTTTGCAATTTGAATCACAGATTTTTCTTTTTATATTTGTTGATTCCATCTTCACGTGAGTTACTAGTTTTCACTAAAAACTTGTAAATATTTACAAACTTGCCTATAGTAGCATTTACTTATATTTGTTGAGGACCGCCGTTTCGGGAGATGTGTCCCGTTGTCAACTCATATAAGTAAGTGCTACTATAGGCAAGTTTGTAAATATTTACAAGTGTTTCTTTTTACCTTCCCCGTGAGTGGCGGGTTATTTATATTTACCATACAAGGCCTGTGTCTTCTGGGTGTTTTTCCATTTAAGCGTGTTAACAATAATATTAATTTTGTAAGACATTGGGAAGAAAACTCATGCTAAAGTATGCTTGTAGCTTTTTGACATTTATTCGTTTGTACAAAGACCCCCCCTCGGACGTATTTAATATGCTGTACTAAGTTAAAGGGCTAAGGAAGTATAGCACTGATGTGATGGCAGGATGATGTCTCACTTCCGGTTTCCTGTTTGACACCACTCCCCTCCCTTCCCCTATTCTCCATTCATTCAAATCAAGCCATCCTTTCTGTTTAACATTACAAGGCGATGATTAGTTCGCCGGTGCCTGGACTAAGCAGGTCAGGCCGGATCGGCCGACAGAGAGCGAGCGTGTTATTCACGTGTTCTAAGGTGTTAGGATTTTATCGAAAGAACATCTACTTTTGTTACAATTTAACAAAGTAGGGAAGCTTTTACTGACAGAAATATTTATTACACTTTAAAAACATAAACATTTTCCCAAGAAACATTATTAAGAAAATACTTGTTTTTAAAATTAATTACAAAAGTCAACAGACTTCGAATTTTTTCTAAGCATCGGGGAATTAAAATGTAAGACAAAATATCTGTTTTACTGAATAACTGGATAATATTATCTTCTGTATGTGCCTCCATTGCGAATGTTGGCTGTTAACAAGGCTATTCTTATTTTATGTGCGGCAAATCTAAATAGTTGTGGGCAGATGACAGTTGAAAGCATTGAAGCAATTTATGGAGCCAGAAGGTTCCTTTTCTCTGGCTTGATTGATCAGCTGTATATTGTACACTGTACTAACGTTTATATTTTACTGTCATTCATATGTTGCCCTCTAGGTATTCTAGCTTATTTTTTTAAAACGACATTCTTACCTGTTCTTACGAAACGGACTCATTACTTCTTTATTGATGACATCATTGGTCCAAGATAATCGTAGGCCCACGTACAAAAGCCTCAAACTTTTGTTATTAAACTTTCGATCGTGATTTATTCGTTATTGTAGAACTGGGTATAGGAAACGTTTGACAGGTCTAAGTCTGAGAGTCAGGATTAATCTGTTTGAGGTTTGGGCTTAACTTAAACGATCTTCTCGCCTTTTCTATATTCATTCATAATTTCCTTGCTTGGTTCCATCTCCAGCTTATTCTTCCGAGATATGTTTTCGATGTGTTCGTTTTTTAAAATCTTCTAATACCAATTGTGTTGCTGGTTGTTGAGTTTTGCCAGTAAATCTGTTCTCTTTTGGGTAATTTAAAAAAAGTTACATTTTAATAAAAAGAATATGTAAAATACTCGTGCGATTAACTCGTAGCTTCATAAAAATTAATCAAAAACATAATCTTACTGATAATTGTGACAGATGGAAACCTTTTAGCTTTAGTAGGTTAAACTGGTTTATACAATTAGTTTAATTTACTGTATAAACTGTTGTAAAGTGAATGCTTCTATATTGTGTATAGAGCGGACTACGTAACCGTGCACTTGGTCTTGAGAGATCGCAGTAGACGAGAGGTAGAGGGTTAGTATGAATATTTTCCTACAAACATCATAAGTACTATCAAAACACTGACTTAAATAAGACAGTCGATATTAGATAAATTCTATGTTAAATTATCTTCGGTATAAAATAACAAACAATCTTGCAATATGTGTAGACATATCGGATACAGAAGCTGTTGGTGTATAGAGCATTCTGTATATGTAAACCTGTTTTAAGAAATAGTAGTACACGAGAAATCTAGTGCGATCTATCAAGGCCTAGTGCACGGTTACGTAGTCCTCACTATAGTTAATTACTAAAAACCAACTTAAAATCTATTTGGCTCATAACCGGACTTCGTAGCGGGTAGATACCTCTTGTTACTCCGGTTGGTAGGAGTAACCACTGCGTTACCTCTGCGTCATGTAAGTCGTTGCCCTAATTCCCGTCCAGGAGAATATTATGCCCTTTCTTTTGCCCTACCTTATTCGATTTATAAGACATGATACTTCCTCTTATAAAAGGATGTAGACATATCTTTATAACCATGGAAATAATAGTACGATTTCATGTATAGGTCAAATTTTATAAGCTGGAACTTTGCTCTTAGGTTGAATTTGTGTATTCGTCAACTATAAAACAACAGGCACTATCCCTCATCAGGGGCATAAATCGCGACCTACACGTCCCAAGCCTTAGACAATCCTATTAGCACGCTTCCGCGAACGCCCTATTTCAATTTGTTGTTATTTTTACTATACATTAAAAAATATTAATAAGTAACAAAAATAAAAGCCAACTTTATGAGTCACCGGAAGTCCAAAGGTCGATATTTTTTAAAATGACCGGCAAGCACCTCCACCCTTCCCTCCTCATCGGCCTCTCGTCATGGCCAGCAGCCCACAAGTGCCAGCTTATAAAAATTTATTTGTAACCCTACCTACGCGATGCCATATTTTCCAGTAGAAGGGAAATATCTCTTCTCCTTAGCCCGACCTAATTCGATTTACTCCTCATTACAAAATGAAGTAGACACCTCTTTATAACACCGACAGAGAGGGGCTTCATGTATTCCTACACGGCCCTACCTACGCGATGCCATATTTTCCAGTAGCAGGGAAATATCTCTTCCTTAGCCCGACCTAATTCGATTTACTCCTCTTTATAAAAGGAAGTAGACACCTCTTTATAACACCGACAGAGGGGGACTTCATGTATTCCTACACGGCCCTACCTACGCGATGCTATATTTTCCAGTAGCAGGGAAATATCTCTTTTCCGTAGTCCGACCTAATTCGATTTACTCCTCCTTACAAAAGGAAGTAGACGCCTCTTTTATAACACCGACAGAGGGCGAGTTCATGTATTCCTACACGGTCCTACCTACGCGATACCATATTTTCCAGTAGCAGGGAAATATCTCTTTTCCTTAGCCCCTAATTCGATTTACTCCTCCTTACAAAATGAAGTAGACACCTCTTTTATAACACCGACAGAGGGCGAGTTCATGTATTCCTACACAGCCCTACCTACGCGATGCCATATTTTCCAGTAGCAGGGAAATATCTCTTTTCCTTAGCCCCTAATTCGATTTACTCCTCCTTACAAAATGAAGTAGACACCTCTTTATAACACCGACAGAGGGCGACTTCATGTATTCCTACACGGCCCTACCTACGCGATGCCATATTTTCCAGTAGCAGGGAAATATCTCTTTTCCTTAGCCCCTAATTCGATTTACTCCTCCTTACAAAATGAAGTAGACACCTCTTTATAACACCGACAGAGGGCGAGTTCATGTATTCCTACACAGCCCTACCTACGCGATGCCATATTTTCCAGTAGCAGGGAAATATCTCTTTTCCTTAGCCCCTAATTCGATTTACTCCTCCTTACAAAATGAAGTAGACACCTCTTTATAACACCGACAGAGGGCGACTTCATGTATTCCTACACGGCCCTACCTACGCCATGCCATATTTTCCAGTAGCAGGGAAATATCTCTTTTCTGTAGCCCTACCTAATTCGATTTACTCCTCATTACAAAAGGAAGTAGACGCCTCTTTATAACACCTACAGAGGTGGAGTTCATGTATTCCTACACGGCCCTACCTACGTGATGCTATATTTTCCAGTAGCAGGGACATATCTCTTTTCCTTAGCCAATAATTCGATTTACTCCTCGTTATAAAAGGAAGTAGACACTTCTTTATAACACCGACAGAGGGCGACTTCATGTATTCCTACACGGCCCTACCTACGCCATGCCATATTTTCCAGTAGCAGGGAAATATCTCTTTTCTGTAGCCCTACCTAATTCGATTTACTCCTCATTACAAAAGGAAGTAGACGCCTCTTTATAACACCTACAGAGGTGGAGTTCATGTATTCCTACACGGCCCTACCTACGTGATGCTATATTTTCCAGTAGCAGGGACATATCTCTTTTCCTTAGCCAATAATTCGATTTACTCCTCGTTATAAAAGGAAGTAGACACTTCTTTATAACACCGACAGAGGGCGACTTCATGTATTCCTACACGGCCCTACCTACGCGATGCCATATTTTCCAGTAGCAGGGAAATATCTCTTTTCCTTAGCCCCTAATTCGATTTACTCCTTATAATAGGAAGTAGACACTTCTTTATAACACCGACAGAGGGCGACTTCATGTATTCCTACACGGCCCTACCTACGTGATGCTATATTTTCCAGTAGCAGGGACATATCTCTTTTCCTTAGCCAATAATTCGATTTACTCCTCGTTATAAAAGGAAGTAGACACTTCTTTATAACACCGACAGAGGGCGAGTTCATGTATTCCTACACAGCCCTACCTACGCGATGCCATATTTTCCAGTAGCAGGGAAATATCTCTTTTCCTTAGCCCCTAATTCGATTTACTCCTCCTTACAAAATGAAGTAGACACCTCTTTATAACACCGACAGAGGGCGACTTCATGTATTCCTACACGGCCCTACCTACGCCATGCCATATTTTCCAGTAGCAGGGAAATATCTCTTTTCTGTAGCCCTACCTAATTCGATTTACTCCTCATTACAAAAGGAAGTAGACGCCTCTTTATAACACCTACAGAGGTGGAGTTCATGTATTCCTACACGGCCCTACCTACGTGATGCTATATTTTCCAGTAGCAGGGACATATCTCTTTTCCTTAGCCAATAATTCGATTTACTCCTCGTTATAAAAGGAAGTAGACACTTCTTTATAACACCGACAGAGGGCGACTTCATGTATTCCTACACGGCCCTACCTACGCCATGCCATATTTTCCAGTAGCAGGGAAATATCTCTTTTCTGTAGCCCTACCTAATTCGATTTACTCCTCATTACAAAAGGAAGTAGACGCCTCTTTATAACACCTACAGAGGTGGAGTTCATGTATTCCTACACGGCCCTACCTACGTGATGCTATATTTTCCAGTAGCAGGGACATATCTCTTTTCCTTAGCCAATAATTCGATTTACTCCTCGTTATAAAAGGAAGTAGACACTTCTTTATAACACCGACAGAGGGCGACTTCATGTATTCCTACACGGCCCTACCTACGCGATGCCATATTTTCCAGTAGCAGGGAAATATCTCTTTTCCTTAGCCCCAAATTCGATTTACTCCTCCTTACAAAAGGAAGTAGACGCCTCTTTATAACACCGACAGAAATGGAGTTCATGTATTCCTACACGGCCCTACCTACGCGATGCCATATTTTCCAGTAGCAGGGACATATCTCTTTTCCTTAGCCAATAATTCGATTTACTCCTCGTTATAAAAGGAAGTAGACGCCTCTTTATAACACCGACAGAAATGGAGTTCATGTATTCCTACACGGCCCTACCTACGCGATGCCATATTTTCCAGTAGCAGGGACATATCTCTTTTCCTTAGCCCATAATTCGATTTACTCCTTATAATAGGAGGTAGACACCTCTTTATAACACCGACAGAGGGCGAGTTCAATGTATTCCTACACGGCCCTACCTACGCGATACCATATTTTCCAGTAGCAGGGAAATATCTCTTTTCCTTAGCTCCTAATTCGATTTACTCCTCCTTACAAAAGGAAGTAGACGCCTCTTTATAACACCGACAGAGGTGGAGTTCATGTATTCCTACACGGCCCTACCTACGCGATGCCATATTTTCCAGTAGCAGGGAAATATCTCTTCCTTAGCCCGACCAAATTCGATTTACTCCTCTTTATAAAAGGAAGTAGACACCTCTTTATAACACCGACAGAGGCGGACTTCATATATTCCTTCACGGCCCTACCTACGCGATGCTATATTCTCCAGTAGCAGGAAAATATCTCTTTTCCGTAGTCCGACCTAATTCGATTTACTCCTCCTTACAAAAGGAAGTAGACGCCTCTTTTATAACACCGACAGAGGGGGACTTCATGTATTCCTACACGGCCCTACCTACGCGATGCTATATTTTCCAGTAGCAGGGAAATATCTCTTTTCTGTAGCCCTACCTAATTCGATTTACTCCTCCTTACAAAAGGAAGTAGACACCTCTTTATAACACCGACAGAGGGGGACTTCATGTATTCCTACACGGCCCTACCTACGCGATGCCATATTTTCCAGTAGCAGGGAAATATCTCTTCCTTATCCCGACCTAATTCGATTTACTCCTCTTTATAAAAGGAAGTAGACACCTCTTCATAACACCGACAGAGGGCGACTTCATATATTCCTACACGGCGCTGTCTACGCCATGCCGTAATTTCCCATTACCAAAGCCTTTTGATGTCTTTCCTTGGCCCTATCTACTCTTTCATATCCTACTTTAAAATGTGATATAACGGATAACTCTCTTAAAGTGTACGTACTGCGCACGAGATGCCATTATATCTATCCTATAACCTGCATCAGTGAGCGTTTATCTCTGCTTGATTCATTATCCTTTCCTTTGCAGGCGTAGTTTTTCTTTTTTGTTCGCCACATCTCAAAACTAATTAGAATTCTTAACATCCTAACATAATTATTACACCCAGTTCGAATCCTTCCGTTTGTAGCTTGTATTATGTCACGTCAGCTGACGCTTAGTAAATCAGCCTAAGTTTATTGGTTTCTTAGACAGATTCTATCATATTATTTAGCTAAGTAGCCAAGCACTGAGGAAGACGACATCGTCTACTCTGTGTTATGAACTAGTGTGTTTGTTTTATAAAAATCTAATTTTTTTGTGAGATTTTGAGTTTGACTATTTTGTGTTTTACTGTTATAGATAATCACAGTTACATTTATAGTATCCTAACATTTTACAATTTCTCCTATTAAACCACACTCTCCTTATACATAGTTCATCTTGTACAAATTTCCAAACGTTAGTAAAATATATTCTTATTCATTCACTCAAGTTTAAATACATATATTTAAACCTGTAGTGAATGACAGTTGATGTTAATACAGTGTTTTCAAATATGTATTCATTAATTAAAGATTTAAGAAAGCTGTTTGAAACTTGTTTGAAATCCAGCACCATGGCAAGAAATACAGCTAGAAATAATTACTTGAAGATGTACATGAAATTGTTTCGCTTCTAATAGGTTGTCGTCGAAACTTCCATTGTACAATCTTTAACTGTTGCCATGGTTTAATAATGTTCTAGGATTCAAAATGAATGAAAACTAACTAAAGAAACAATCTGGATCATTGGTATTGAACCTTGTTTCACAAACGGACAATGCAAAAGGAAATCAAATAGAAACTACAACACAAGTGACGATTAGAGAAAGAAAAACAAAAGCGCCAAGAAACGTTTGCAAATGAAACCGAAGAAGCTAAGCGCCTTTGCTTAGATAAAGGAAAATGAAAAATTGCAAGGAAATTCATTTTCTATTTTGCCACTTAATATTGTGTTTCTGTCATATTTATATACCTATTTATATTAATTGTAATTA
This sequence comes from Prosapia bicincta, assembly GCA_036971475.1. Lineage (NCBI taxonomy): Eukaryota > Metazoa > Arthropoda > Insecta > Hemiptera > Cercopidae > Prosapia > Prosapia bicincta. The sequence goes on along the minus strand of JBAIZL010000001.1, from coordinate 268,157,740 downwards.
TAAAATAAAAAGGAACTAAAATTAATTTTTTTTTATAACCTCAGTAGGAATTGACTTTAATTTATATATATATATATATATCGCAATATGTATTCTTGTGTAATAATAAAGAACTAAGTCAAAATACAAATACAAGAATTGTAATTGAATTTACAATTCAAAGCTTTTCGTTGGCTAACAGTACCAACATCATCAATTATAATTGTAAATTCAATTATAATTCTTATATTTGTATTTTGACTTAGTTCTTTATATATATATACAGTATATATATATATATATATATATATACAGTATATATATATATATATATATATATATATATATATATATATATATATATATATATATTACTTGTATCTATTTATAAAACATAATTTCAGTAAAACATTATTCCTTTGTGTAAACTAATCAAAATTTCTATTCTAAACCTACTAATGACACCTAATTGCCGAACTTATATTTAAACCTAACTTTACATACAAAAAACGTACTAAGAAAAAATGTTTTCGAGTTCATTAGGTCATTATAGCATACAACGATGAAAATTGTCTAGTGCGTTTACAAAGAAATTTCCCAATTAGGTTTTTTAAAAAAATGCTCTAATTTCACGTTCAAGACGTATAATATTACCAAGTTTAAACGTAAAGGTTTCGCCGAACGTCATGGACAAACAAATCCACGAGACCTATTTTGTATATACATTTATTTAAGAGAAACATAAGTATGTATGTTTGCCAAACAGAGGTATAAGTCCCGAGATATAGAAAGAGACATGGCCAACGTATGCGTAGTGGTATATTTGACATTTAGAGTTGTGGAAGGACCGAGTAACTCAGTATTGGTCGAACCTCGATTTTATACATATCGGTCTGCCACAACCACTGTGCCTTGATGTGAGGGTGACAGCTTCCTGACCTTCCATTAGTCAGCGAACGTCCCTCCTGAGCACCTCAAGTCTCTTTCTATATCTCGTGACACACTTGTATTTTGTCATTATTCTCATTTCCTAATCTAATGATTGTTTCCAGAACTAGTCAGATCGCCTAATGGTCCCAATGCAACACTCTACACTTTACGCTACCAACGCAGCTTACTACAGGCCACCAGGTACACCAACATCAGCAAACAACTTACCACATCGACCACCACGACCCCTTAACGCTAACCAGTCCTATACTAATGTAAGTTTAACAATTCTTAACATCATTTACGTAGTATTAAGAACATTAACATTTTCTTTAACTACTTAACTGGAAAAATGTAAAAAGAGCCATGGGCGCCCATGTATAATTTTATAGGGGGGGGGCCAAATCTGATACCTGGGGGAATGGGATTCCCTCCATGAGAAGGGGGTCCGGTGAAATTTTGAAAAATTAGGATTAAAATGGTGAGTTTTAAGGCACTTCGAATTTAAGGCACAGCAAATTCGAAACTTCTAATTTTTACGTGCTGACACGTAACCGTACACTTGGCTTTGAGAGATCGCACTAAGCGAGACCCGGTTGGGGGTTAGTATAAATTATTTCTTACAAAGATAAGGACTGTCATAACACTGATTTTCATGAGACGTTCCTTATTAGATAAATTAGCTTCGGTATAAAATAACAAACATTCTTGAAATATGTGTAGACATATCGGACGCAGAAGCTGTTGATGTATCGAACATTCTCAATATGTACTATGTTTTTAGAAGTGATAGTACAAGCAAGGCCAAGTGCATCGTTACGTGGTCAGCACTATACGTTGAAAGGAAGTGTAATGCAAAATAAAACATCGAACTCTTAGTGTCCTAATTAGAACGCCAAGATCTTTCTGAGAACGCTTGATAAAAACGTGAAAATTTGTTTAAAGGTCGACTTTAAAGTACTTAAGTAAATAGGCTTACAAGCAGCTCATTATTAGGGTTGTAATATTAATGGCAGTTTCTTAGTAATCGTGAAGAGTTTATGAGCCGAGCGTGAGAGTTAGATATTTAATTAGAATCCAACCGCCAAGACTAAAAGTCTTCAATCTACTTGCGCACGCGCATTTATAGAGAATATAGAATACACGTTCCTTTCGGTTTATCTCTACAGTAAGACTTGTGTTACAGTGTTAGGAGTGATGTTTCTTTAAATATTTAAAGTTATATCTCGTATTAATTTATTGTGTTCTTAGTGTTTTAGTTATGCAAGTACATTTTTTAAAACGTTCAACTTGACAGACAACACGTAGGACCGTCAATGTAAGAAATGTTTTGAAAATAAACTTTTCAATTTATTTTTACTGTAAATATTTTTATGTAAAAAATATGCCAGTTCTTAACATTATGAGTTAGGCTTGTAACGGCATCATTAGCTTTCGTAGGAACTGATAGATTGTCTATTGTACGGGGAATTAAGTACCTATCGTCCATGTAAAACTGTTCCGTCACTGAATGGTATTGAGTGTGAAAAGTTGTGAAGTATTAAGTTCTACTTCAGAACATTAAATTATTTATTATTTTAAATTAAGGCTCAGTTGTGGCCAGAATTAATACCTAATCAGTAATGATTAGTAGCTAAACTTCGCCTAGCATGTATTATAAGTAGGTACACAAATTCAGGACTTTAAATTTTAAAACTGATTAAAACCATAAACTTTATGAGGCAAGCTCAGTGTATAAAAAGATACCTAGATTCGAGCATCACGAATTTGCCAAAACTTTTATTTATTCAAGGTTAAGTTAAAAATACTGTCAATAGCAATAAATTTGATTAGGACTTAGCTTGTTTTTTACTGATTATTATCAGCGCACGATTCATGACGCCAATGACGTCTGCAATAAGCATATTAGTGCAGTTTAACAGCTTTTAGTGGATAATTAAAGTGGCCGAAGCTGAGCATTAACATGTGCTGCTGTCTGGTGGCTATATTATGAACCTCTTGGTAAACTGCGTACGTGACAATACGCAGAATAACGGGGGTTCCCCTTTAATGAAACTGAACTTGGATAGTTTATGTAGGGCTAGTAAGTTTTCTCTTTATTTAGTAAATTTCCTCTTTGACTCTTTAAATCCGCCTTGACCTTTGGTGAACACTTTAGACCAGGATTACAAATGGTTGAGATTATTTTCCAAGAAGGATTATAAGTTTTCTGTTTAACATTTTATTAATCATTTTTAAATAGGTTGAGTTTGTAACAAATTTCATGTTAATTTCTAACTCTTGTATGAAAATTCAAATTAATTTTTATTTAAAAACCACTATTTTATTAAAAACAAAAATACATTATTTTTAAAATTATTTCCTTTTAAAACGTCTAAATTTCCCCTCAAGGGGCACAATGTGACGTTGGGTCCTTCCCCTCTTACAAAATGAGTTGGCTGTGCTCTTACAGCTGTAAATAAATATTATGCCTATACAATGTCCGTAATAGACTTGGGAATGCGTAATCCACACCGTTCAAAAATGGCCTTATATTTTGGTAAACGAAACCAACAAGAGCCCAAGTGGCCAGCTATGTCTTACCGTTAATCGTTATATCAATGAGATAATTGCTGCAACAGAAAATAAAGGTTTTTACTTTGAAAAACACCTTTTAGACTCTTATTTCGTTGTACAATTGTTGTTTGTGGAAGTGAAAACTTGAAGTTTGCTTCAAGACCGTTGGTGATCTACCTTTACCAGAATATACCGAAGTCAGTGTTCTGATAATTTTAGAACAGTAATGCTACAAAAGCGCTCATTGTAAAAGCATTTGACGTCACTAATTTAGTAATTACACATTCTCACATATCTGGAAAGTAACAGTAATTTCATAATATATTTACTTTTATATAAAAATACGAATTTTTTGTGAAAAATGGCATTACAGTTTGCGCATATCTTGAAGTAATAGTGAAAATAGTTTCTCATAATAGATTCAGGCAGTTTATTTACCTGATGATAAATTAGACGACAAAATTATTTTATAACCTAATAACATATAGCAATATGTAACCGCTTGCCCACTCTTTGGAGTAATACCAAATTGTCGAGGTTTTCTTTTTTTTAGGGCGTGGTTAAGAAAAAACTGTATTAGAATTTTGGGTGAATTGTTGAGTACACATGCACAGACCCCTTGGGGCCCATAAGCCTCTCTAATTTCTATCCGAAGAAAACTTCCAATGTTTTTATAGAAAAAGGAAATAAATACTTGAAATATGGGCTATAAATATATTTTACAACTAGCGCTGAAAGTGTCATCCTCACAATCAGGTACCTTACAGCCCATTAGCTGCTAGCCTTAACGCAGTATTTCAAACGTTTATCGTATTACGTGATTATTTTTAAACTTAACTTTATTTATGAACAAATCTTGATTTTATAGTTATTAATTATTCTCATAACAAAACTGTAAGCACTCATAAAAATTAATTACACTATAACATAATTAAATTCCATTTAGCTACTGTATTGTTTTAAGTTGCTGTTGTAAATAAATAATAATTATCAACTTGACAGCTTAAACGTATATTGATATATACACTTGCCTATAGTAGCACTTACTTTTTTGTTTCTGAGGACGTTCGTTTCGGACTGAGTTGATGGGATACATCTCACGAAAAGGTTCTCTTCAGTAAACAAAAAATAAGTGTTACTACTCTATAGGCAAATGTAACATATCAATATATGTTTAAATTTTTTAGTGTTGAACTAGTAGCTCGAGTTGAAGATTTAATAAAATAATATTAATAATGTTTTTTTTTTAATCAGTGCAATTATTGGCTTAACAGGCAAAGGTTAGTAATTAAAAGATTTTATACAACTCTTCTTTGAGCTTAGCTTGTGAGTTTATGTTAAAACAAATAAAATATATACACAAAACTCACAAATTAATCAGTTATTGTTTCATACGCGTTTCAACGACAAAGTCATCATCATCAGTGAGTGGGTATTACAAACTCTAACTTACAATTGAAAGTTGTGCCCTTCAGTAACATATTTAATATTTTAACTATTTGATATACGTATATGTAAAGCCTTGTATATTTACTTTAATACTTTTCTGTAATAAAACAGTGTATTTGAGAATAAATAATAAATACACAAAAACCTCTTAACCACAAACTTTCTTTAATTTACCCTAATGTACATTTCAGTTACAAAGTAACCATCCTCAGAGGGATAACATACAAAGACAGTATGTTAACATCAGGTTAAGAGGTATATTCCTAATAAATAGTAAGTGGATTTGAGGTTTGACGTTAAAATTGTTAAGGCCCTTCCTCCAAAAGTTTTTAAAAGTCGGCGCCTGTGGTTTATTATGTTCCTTGGGTATAACCTGAACTGTTTGTATATTTCGAACTGTGTAATAGTGCTGTTCTTATTTTTTCTTTACAAAATTTGTCTACTCTGTAAAATATTGCAAATTTATACGAATCCGTTCTCTTAGTGTAGGGCCCACTGTTTCGAAATCGAAAAATGAATATTTAATCCAAGCCCATAAAATAAGTGAGGTTCTAGTAAGTCAACAGGCGTTGTCTTAAACATTCTATTATTTCAGTCAATAACTGTAAAAATGAATGTACAGTATTATTTTATTCCTACTGCCGAATAAGGAACTTGCAATGGAAGCTTGATTGTCTCGACCTTTTGGTTATAGTCATTAAGTGGACTAAATTGCCCAGTCTATCTGATAATAGTTACAACATGTATAAAAACATAGCTTACCTAAAAACATATTAGTCTAAAATTAACTTAAACGTTTTGTTGTTTCATCATCATAGCAACAATTTCCAACGTGTATAGGAGCCTGTGCCACTTCTGCACTCACATTCCGATGTTGAACTCTTATTGCAGGCAAGTTCGTTGTGAAAACACGCCGCGCTGTCTACGGCGGCGATACTTTTTAGCCCCCTCCTTTAACAGTGACAAAGCGCCAGACTGGTTCACAACAGTGAAAACACGCCGCGCCGTCTACGGCGGCGATACTCTTTAGCCCCCTCCTTAAATAGTGGCAAAGCGCCAGACTGGTTCACAACAGTGAAAACACGCCGCGCCGTCTACGGCGGCGATACTTTTTAGCCCTCTCCTTTAACAGTGACAAAGCGCCAGACTGGTTCACAACAGTAAAAAAACGCCGCGCCGTCTACGGCGGAGATACTCTTTAGCCCCCTCCTTTAACAGTGACAAAGCGCCAGAATGGTTCACAACAGTGACAACGCGCCGAGAGAAAATTACTGTGAATCTGTCTAGCTGTACTAATCCCTTGACCAATCCTCTCTCTTATCGCCTACGTCCTATGGATTGGTGGGGTAAACTCTGTACTGGGGATGGCCGATCCAGTGACTTTAACGGATCGGTGATTTTAGTGACAGCGCCAAGATTGGATCAGTGACTTTTACCGGTGACAAGGAATACTGAAACACCTCTGTATGTGCCAATAAAAGGCAGGCATACCACACTGGTGAAGTTGATCCACACCTCGCTTTTTTTATGGAACGCTCATTTTATTTGAAAATAAACTCCTACGAAATCAAGAACAAACTACCACTGTACACAACACTGTCACTAACCTGAAACCTGGCACAAATTGACCATCCACACACAATGAAAATGAGTAGAACCAGTGACAACGACAAATCAACCAATGACAGCCGTTTCATCCAGTGACTGCGATTTTTTGCCCAATCACAACAAAGGTAACCTCCGATTAATTCATTGTCACTGGAACTGGGATTTTTCATATTTTGTCACTGGCACCACCAGCGACAAACGAATATCAGTGACAAGTCACCGTGACAGATATCGACGATCCCTACTTTGTGCCATTGTTGCGCCAATATACGACCAGTAACGCCATCTATCGGGAAAAGAAGTTACCGAGATTCAGCTAGACACTCACTAATAAATCTGTAATGCATGGTGCTGTTGTGTCGTTGGTTATTTTAGGCAAGCCCATCGTATTATTGAAAGAATCACTCCAGCAGATGAAATGAATGCACGAAATATTATAAAAGCCGATGTACTCACAAGAATATCAAGAGGTTTTGAATCCTCGCTCCCCTATAATTCCAAACAACCTGGTTTTCCAATTTAAAAGACTGGAGTTTCCATAAAAGTTTGCATTTACAATGGCAATTATTAAGTCGCCGAAATAATCGTTAAAAGTAACAGGAATATATTTGGGAACTCCGTTCGTCTTCCACTTTTAGTTATATGTTCGTCTGTTCTAGAGTGTCAGTGTCGAACAAAGCTAGAGTGTTCTAAAGTGACAAAGCTACTTGTCTTGGCCTAGAACTATATGTCGTTTAATAATCTAATTAGAAATACAGTAAAATAAATATATCCTAATTTTGAAAGTCTTCTATAAATTTCATTATATATGTATTCTTGTGTATTAATAAAGAACATAAGTCAAAATACAAAACAAGAATTATAATTGAATTTACAATTCAAAGCTTTTCGTTGGCTAACAGTACCAAAATCATCAGGAATATTAAACAATTCAACAATTGTTTAATATTCCTGATGATTTTGGTACTGTTAGCCAACGAAAAGCTTTGAATTGTAAATTCAATTATAATTCTTGTATTTGTATTTTGACTTATGTTCTTTATATATATATATATTATAATTGCGGACGAAGCAGCGATATATATATATATATATATATATATATATATATATATATATATATATATATATATATATATTATAATTGCGGACGAAGCAGCGACGGATAATAGCTTGTAACTAATAAAATTATAACTATTCTAACAGTGTCTAACATCAAGGACTGTCCTCTAAATAACGTCGTCTAATGTATGGAACACCATCCACACGTCACCCAACGCTGGCTTAGTTGACAAGGAAATTTGATAAAAACTAAAGAACCCATGTTGAGTTTCACAGCGGGAGGAGTATTTGTGACGTGTGTGTGATGAGGTGGGGGTGTTAAATTATTGATCTGTTCTGTAGGCGTGGACACCGACATATGTTGTTACACTTGTGAGAGGCGATAGCCGCCGTTCTGTGTAACGCATTAGGTCAGGTGTAAGACAGTATGCATTTGACGGCTTCGAATATCTCTTTGATCGTCTTCCACTGCGCTACTGTAGTTTCCGCGGTTCGCCAGTCTAACTGCGCATTACATTACTTACCCCGGTACTTGACAATCGCTTTCCATCTTAGTGATCCGGGCATTTCTTCACTGTAGTCTTGTGACACATACTTCGTCCTTAGGTGTTGTATTAAGGACTAATTTAAGGCTAATATTGCCTGTGAGAGACGAGGAAGGAATTGGTGGCGTTGTGCTCGAAAAGGATAGGCCTAGATTAACGTATGTACTTGAACCTATCCTGGAATTAGCAGGACGCCTGTTGGGAAACTATCCTGGTTGGGAAAACCATAGCACCCTTGTTTAGAGTTTTCTTCTTGAAATAGAGGTCAGAGAAAGGGAGGGGAGGGGAGGGGAGGGAGACATTTACGTGCTACATTCCCATTTAAAGTTAGAGATGTGGAATGCACACTTGGGAACGCACAATAAATATAACAGAAGGAATTAGAAAATGTTGTTCACCTGCTATACCAGGCGATGTAGAGTATTGGAAGAGGGTACCTCAAGCTTTGCTACCCTTTTTACAAGCTATGGTATGAAAAATAATTCTTTGCTCCCTTCATTTGCACTTTTCCATATTTCATCCTTAGGTGTTGTTGTATTAAGGACTAATTTAAAGCTAATATTGCCTGTGAGAGACGAGGAAGGAATTGGTGGCGTTGTGCTCGAAAAGGATAGGCCTAGGTTAACGTATGTACTTGAAACTATCCTGGAATTAGCAGGACGCCTGTTGGGAAACTATCCTGGTTGAGAAACCATAGAACCCTAGTTTAGAGTTTTCTTCTTGAAATAGAGGCCAGAGAGAGGGAGGGAGACAGACATTTACTTGCTACGTTCCCATTTAATGTTAAAGATGTAGAACGCACAATAAATATAACAGAAGGAATTAGAAAATGTTGTTTACCTGCTATATCAGGCGATGTAGAGTATTGGAAGAGAGTACCTCAAGCTTTGCTACCCTTTTTACAAGCTGTGGTATGAAAAATAATTTTTTGCTCCTTTCATTTGCACTTTTATAATAAGCTGGGGCTTAGTTGCTGGATTTCTGTACGTCCTATTTCATTTGTTACTATTTACTATTACTATGTATGCTAATATAGTAAACTCTCACTAATCCAGCAGATATGGGGTTGGGGTACTGCCGGATCACTGAAAACGCTGTTTTATTGGAGGGTCTGTTAAAAACACAATGTACATTGAACAATATTAATGTGTATTGTCCAAAAATAAAGAAATCATTGGAAGAACTGTACTGTACTTGTAATGATAAAACAAGAATGTATGTACTGGTCTGTACTTTACAATAAGAGGTTGCCTTATCTTTAATTGTAATAACAATATTTTAAATATGAGTGCCTTTATAGGGCATCAACGTTGTTCACCTGCAATTCAATAAGAGTCTACATAGCTGTTGCAACAACATACGGTTCGAAATTGTTTGTATATAACGAGCTACACAACTAGAACCTGAGGAGTGAAGGTTACTGATTTCGACTTGCAGTGAAAAATATACAAGTTATGTTTACATATTGATTATGTTTACATCTTCCGTTCTTGAATAAAATGACGGATTACTGAAGGGCCGGACTATAGAGAGTTTACTACATTGATCCAAACCATGTAGCGTATAATGTAGTTGTATAATTCAGTTCACCTCAATATTGCGTACTACCCATCTTAAATACGCTGGTTTAAAAAACCATATCATGTTTTTCCCATTTTCATGGAAATGAGCGACAATTCATTTTAATGAGTTGTCAACTTATTTTATTGAGTGACAACCCATTTTGGAACTTTGTACGATTCAGTTCACCTTCAAACTTCGTACTATCGATTCTAAATATATTGATCAAAACCATATCAGGTTTTTCTCACATTTGCACTCATAACGAGCAGATTCCCAGTTGGCGAAACTGTTCAATTCAGTTTACTTTAATGTGGCGTACTAGCCATCCCAAATACATTGATCCAAACCATATCGAGGTTTTCTTACATTTCCACTCATAATGAGCAGATGGCGAAACTGTTCAATTCATTTCACTTCAATATTGCGTACTATCCATCCCAAACACATTTATCATGTTTTTCCAAAACCTTATCATGTTTTTCTTACATTTGCACTCATAATGATCAGAATCCCAGTTGGCGAAACTGTTCATCAATTTACTTTAATATTGCGTACTATCCATCCCAAATATATTGACCAAAACCATATCGGAGTTGTCTTACATTTTCACTCATAATGAGCAGAATCCTAGTAGGCGAAACTATTCAATTAATTTTACTTCAATATTGCGTACTATCCATCCCAAACACATTGATCCAAACCATACCGGGGTTTTCTTACATTTGCATTCATAATGAGCAGAATCCCAGTTGGCGAAACTGTTCAATTCAGTTTACTTTAATATGGCGTACTAGCCATCCCAAATACATTGATTCAAATTAAGGATGGGGCGATTCCTAAAATTTTCGATTCCGATTCTAAAATTTTCCGTTCGATTCTCGATTCTTTAGTCGATTCTTGATTCTTTCAAGTCATATTAGTTTACATGCTAGTTCTCTAATAATTAATTTAGTTAACATCTTGGTCATATGGCAAAACCTTTTAAAAGTTCTGTTTTAATGTAATAGGCTACACAAAACCTTCAACCTTGATTTATCAATAGGAATTTTTAAAAGCATAAAAACATATCATATTAAAGTAATGACTTATTTTAAAGTTAAAAATGTGAACTTTACTTATTTTATGATGTTTGAAAAAATACCTAAGCCTATTTACATTGTCTCTCAAAACAAAACAAAAATTAAAAACAAACGAACAACATAAAAGTAAAAAAATTAATACAAATAGGATAGTTTTTAATATTTAGAAGTCTGGCAGGTAATGTAAATTTCTGTTCAAAAACACAAGCATTTGAACACGTTGTGGGTCAAGCTAGTTTCATCCCTTGTCGTCATAACTCCTGAAGTTGAGAAAGGTTTTTCAGAAAACACTGTCGCGAGTGGGCAGACAGGTATTTTATTGCCGTTGCATTTAAATGAGGGTATTTGGCACTTTGTACTGCCCAATACTTCCAAACATTACAATCTGGACTGGCTAATGGTCCCCCCAGATAATTGTTTACTTCTTTTACTGTCAATTCCCCTGGGGTACCTACTTCCTCAACATTCTGGATTAGTGGGGCATACCTTCTCCACATCTGGTGGGACCTTTTTTCTGCAGGTGTCTGGAACAAGTGCAACTGGGTTCAGGCCTATTTTGTATTTATTACTCAATCCCAGTTGATTTTTAACCGACTATCACTTGTAGGTCCTGTGTCTGAGGATACATTTTTTCAAGTATAGATCTTTTTTGTTGATAAATTTGGGCAAAATGAATGTTGTTAAGTGCTTTTTCATATATGATATAATATGTGGTTTTCACCGTCAGTTTCCGTCATCGAATTGACGCGACGGCCAGTACCCTGAACCGAATACCGTCAGGCCTCTTAACGCTTTATGTTTATTACTACTACTCACGGGATTAAAAACATGATGTTATTCTAAGAGCTTTTTGTCCGTAGTTACGGGCCGACACACATATTTGTTATGACGTATTGTAATGATTTTCACTACTGTTTTCAAAATTTCACAAAACCTTAAAAGTAAGTCGGAAATATTGACTAAATAATTAGTTGTAAAATAATCCTTAAAAACGGACTTTGTGAAAGTTAAGTACAAACATTGATACACTTTGATAAACTCATCCTTACTAGGACGTAAATTATAACGTAAATTCCTTAACAAGTAAATTATTTGGTGTTAAAACTTTTACTTGATATGAATCTTGGATAGTATTTACTGGACCTGTAGCATTACTTATCAGAGAGAGAATATATTACCCTTTAGTTCTAAAAATATTTATAAACTCACAAATCAATCACACGTGACATGTTTACGTGTCTTAGTGATAGGCGCCAAAAATTTATTGAGGTTAAGTTTCGGAGGAATAATACAGTGTTTCTGTTATCCGTCTATTCACTCAACCGTCATGACCATGGTTAATCGAGTTTTTATTGTACTTTTTTTGTGTTTTGTTCTGACATCTATAAATTAGTGGCAGTAAGACACGTGGGGGGGGGAGAGTATCGAACCCGCTCTAGTGAAAGAGAGAGAGAGAGAGAGAGAGACGAGCGATGTCAAACGATCAGAAATGGTTACGATCTTGATTGCTGTTGCTTCATAAATAATAATATTTTCGTTTACTTTTATCATTTAATTCATTCAAATCAACTAATACATAAATAAGACATATTTGTTAATTAATTATTTTTTCCAATAAATTACTCCACACACATATTTTAATAATTAACAAAATAGGAATCGGAGTCGACACTTTTATGATGAAGAATCGAGTATCGACGATTCCTCGATACCACCTAAAATCGACGATTCCTGGAATCGAGAATCGGAATCGGCCCATCCCTAATTCAAATAATATCAGATGTTTCATACATTTGCATTCATAATGAGCAGAATCCCAGTTGGCGAAACTGTTCAATTCAGTGTACTTTAATATGGCGTACTAGCCATCCCAAATACATTGATCCAAAACATATCGGGGTTTTCTTACATTTGCATTCATAATAACCAGAATCCCAATTGGTGAAACTGTTCAATTCAGTTTACTTTAGTACTGCGTACTATCCATTCAAAATACATTGTCCAAACCGTAGCAGTTTTTTCTTCTACATGTACATTTATAAGCGGCAACCTAGTTATCAAAGCTCGGCACTGCTCACTACTCATTACTGCGTACTGTTCGACTTAAACATATTGATCCTACCCAAAGCATATATTTTCAGTGCGAAATTATTCTTCCTGCAATTTATTGGAGCTTTATTTGTGTTGAAATCCACTAACTACGTATGTTTGAATGAAAAGATAAAGTACGGTGCTACTTTAAAAATCCTTTTTCACCTTACATTCCTATGCGTAGTGTAAATTAATATTAAAAATAAATTATTTCCACTTTTACGGAGCTAGGATACAATAATGAGAAGAATGCGAAAGAAGTAATAGTGCTGTGCCCATTGGAATGACAATTACGCCTAAGCTATAACGGGCGCCCTGAACTGCTATTAATTTGGAATTTCCTGATAACTTTAGTTCCACACTTACTGACACTTATTCGTGTCCACTAATATATAGTCCATTCTAATAGGCTAGCTGTTGATGAAAATAAATTCACACCCTGCTCACACTATCATTAGTCATTTGAGGGCTGTCAGACGAAGGCCAATTCACAGGGTTGTAGGCTCCTTGGGAAACCGATATAAACGTGGTGACTGCTAAACAGTGAATCGATCTTAATGTTCTCTCCTCCCAAAGAGCTCTGAACGCGGACATTTACGACCGTTTAAATGCATAAATAACTCAAGTATATATTTTTTTAAAGCTGGGAATTGACAGAAGTTTATTAACTGTAAACAAAGATTAATGTTTTCGGCCCTGAACTTAGTGTCAAGGTACGTAAAAGATTAGTTGTACGCTACCCTGATCGTTATGCCAGATGTAATGGCTCTCGCTTTATCGCAGGATATAGTGCTGGCCACGTAACGTGCAGTTAGACTAGATCTTAACGAGTGCAGGATCTCCAACAACGCGCATGCGCGTGACGTCACAGATGTAGGGTTAACTGCAGCAGTGGGAGAAGTAGTATACTTCGTAGGTATACTTTAATAAAGGTAGATATTAATGTTAAATAAAATTATTACCAAATCTATCCCGTCTGGATACTTCGAACGTATATTTTAATAAAAATAGATATTAATGTTGAATATAATTATTACCAAATCTATCCTGACTGGATACCTCGTACGTATATTTTAATAAAAATAGATATTAATGTTGAATATAATTATTACCAAATCTATCCTGACTGGATACTTCGTATGTATATTTTAATAAAAATAGATATTAATGTTGAATAAAATTATTACCAAATCTATCCTGACTATAAAATTAACTTTAACTTTGCCATTTTTAAAAAATATGATAAGGATTGTCAAAACACTGTATCGCATGATTCGGTCGATATTAGATAAATTTGATGATAAATTAGCTTCGGTATGAAATAAACTATCTTGAATTATGTGTTGAGATATCGGTTGCAGAAGCTGTTGATCTATAGAACATTCTGAATAGGAACATGTTTTAAGAAGTGGTAGTACACAAGACATTTCGTGCGATCTCTCAAGGGCAAGGTTACGTGGTCCACACTGTACATATTAGTACGTAATTTTGGATTTTTATGGAGTGGCACAGTTAAGGGTAGATCTATCACTGCGGGAGAGGATTGGGTAATTTAGTTTAAGATTTCTATTACAACCCTAGTGTAAGAAGGCTCCCTAACACAAGTGGGAGCCAGAAGCATCATTATTATAGACAATTTTTGAATAAATTTTCTAAATTTGTATTCTATTCTTTCGTGGACTTTTATCAGACTGAATGTGAAAATTATCTGTTACTAAGTGAAAAACAAATATTTTTCGCAAAGCGGCGTTCTAACGTTTTGCTTATTAAAAATTATTAATTTTTGTACCTACACTTTGAAGTACGTTTAATGGACTAAGATTTTGCAGCGTCTATAATTTTATAATGGTTGAAGGCAGGTTTTAAGTATAAAATCAGGGTTTTTTTGATAGGGTTGGTTGGATATGTTGAAAATATCAACATAGAGTTGGCTTAGGATATTTTCAGTTGCAAAATAATAATAATAATAGTAATAATAATGTTCATAATGTAAAATAATCGGTGTTTAGATAAATGTTTTTTTACGTATAACTTTTTTATAGCCAACCCTCTCATAATCGGGCCCTTTGTATATAGCTAGTTTATAAAATTACTAAATTCGTCGTTTAATATAGTAGTCTGATTAATAAAGAAACCTTTCGTGTATATAATTTCGTGGGTGTTGGTACGTTGAGGTTATGTTTGCACTATGTCTAATATCAAGCACTCGTATTTATGGCTTATAACATTTAAAATAATTTTCATTCTTTTTAGAACGTATTCTTATGTAATATATGAAATCTTTATGAAGAAGTACTTTCTATTTTTTACTTTCATCACTTACAGAATTATATTGCTTAATCCTAACTACGTTTAATCATGTGGTATTAATTCCACAAATTGCATTGACTCCGTGCGTATAACTGATTGACTTAACCACCCAACAATAGGCGAGGCGTGTATACACGCGCTATACCCCCATCCCTTCCCATAGGGGATGCGGGCACCCCACCTACCTACAATATTGTGCTTTTTATACATACGTGTTTTCAGTACTTGGGGGTCGCGTGTTTTAAAAAGGGAAACGAGATACGGGTATTTTAATTCTTCGTTTATAAAGTCGTTCCGGGTCTGCGTGGTAGAATTTTGTTTTACTTGCATTTCAAAAGAATCTACCGCTGTAGTAGGTTTTATTTTGACTGGATTAGCGTTTTAAATAATCGTAGAGAATAATTATATTAATGAAATTAAATATTTTGCTAGGTAGGAACATTATTAAGTGAAAAAGTGTGCTTTGAAGAAATTATGGTTAGACTGAACAACAAAATTGCTGTTATCATTAGCATTCCGAAAATTTCTCGTATTTTGTCTAAAAATTTTAATGTTTCTGTATATATATTTCGATGTCTAAACAGCACAGTCAGCGCTTATAAGTTGGGAGGATAGCATATCTGTATATTCGTTGTTTCATCGCCGTCTAACAAAAGTTAATTTTATTTAAAATTAATATCACAAGTCTGACATACAATTATTGAGGTATGAAATATGTAGCAATTAAAAGTGCTTACATAAATATCATCATTGATACTTATATCTTGGTAATAATATATAATTTAGTATTAAAGTATTATTGATTGGAAAACATAAAACATCTATAAACGTAAATTCATATACTATTAAACCCATACTGTGTAAGCGTTAACATGCACGAATCCTAATGTATGAATCCTTCCAAGGTCACAGAGCCTTCTTTTAGCCCATACTATGAAAGCGTTAACATCCACGAATCCTAATGTATGAATCCTTCCAAGCCCACAGAGCCTCCTTCCAGCCCATACTATGTAATCGTTAACATCCACGAATCCTAATGTATGAATCCTTCCAAGGTCACAGAGCCTCCATTCAGACCATATTATGTAAGCGTTAACATCCACGAATCCTAATGTATGAATCCTTTCAAACCCACAGAGCCTCCTTCCAGCCCATACTATGTAAGCGTTAACATCCACGAATCCTAATGTATGAATCCTTCCAAGCCCACAGAGCCTCCTTCCAGCCCATACTATGTAATCGTTAACATCCACGAATCCTAATGTATGAAACCTTCCAAGGTCACAGAGCCTCCTTCCGGCCCATACTATGTAAGCGTTAACATCCACGAATCATAATGTATGAATCCTTCCAAGGCCACAGAGCCTCCTTCCAGCCCATACTATGTAAGCGTTAACATCCACGAATCCTAATGTATGAATCCTTCCAAACCCACAGAGCCTCCTTCCAGCCCATACTATGTAATCGTTAACATCCACGAATCCTAATGTATGAATCCTTCCAAGGTCACAGAGCCTCCATTCAGACCATATTATGTAAGCGTTAACATCCACGAATCCTAATGTATGAATCCTTTCAAACCCACAGAGCCTCCTTCCAGCCCATACTATGTAAGCGTTAACATCCACGAATCCTAATGTATGAATCCTTCCAAGCCCACAGAGCCTCCTTCCAGCCCATACTATGTAATCGTTAACATCCACGAATCCTAATGTATGAAACCTTCCAAGGTCACAGAGCCTCCTTCCGGCCCATACTATGTAAGCGTTAACATCCACGAATCATAATGTATGAATCCTTCCAAGGCCACAGAGCCTCCTTCCAGCCCATACTATGTAAGCGTTAACATGCACGAATCCTAATGTATGAATCCTTCCAAACCCACAGAGCCTCCTTCCAGCCCATACTATGTAAGCGTTAACATCCACGAATCCTAATGTATGAATCCTTCCAAACCCACAGAGCCTCCTTCCAGCCCATACTATGAAAGCGTTAACATGCACGAATCCTAATGTATGAATCCTTCCAAGCGGACAAAGCCTCCTTCCAGACCATATCATAAAAGCGTTAGTATCTACGAATCCTTATGTATGAATCCTTCCAAGTTCACAGAGCCTCCTTTCATGTGATTACACATTCTTTTGCCATTTCATGCACATACTTTTCCAACTAAGAGGCACACACAATAATAACCACATATTAATTAGAAATAAAGCATAAAAAGCAAATGCCTTTATATAAAAGATATTCATTATGGCGGACTTAATTTCATGACCGTACATATTTCGACAATAGACCGACATCTTCAAATGTATCCTTACATTTAATTGTCAACCTCGGTTATTTAAAGGAGCAGTAATCTATGTAACATTGTATCTCTGTATGCGACCGTTCCTATCCCCAATTCTAGTCTACTTTAGGGCAGGATGTTTTTGAAAAGTTTACCGTGTTTCAGTAGTCCCTTAGGTAGTTAATGCAGTACATAATGACTGACGGTACTGGCATACCTCAAGACATTGAATTTACTGGTCGCTAAAATCTAGTCGGCCGTTTCTGCACCAGGAAGTTTTAAAAAGTCAATATCTACTTATTATCAATTGAAATAATTTACCGTGTAAAGTTTTAGAAACTGTTTGTGCCTATGTGAAGTTAACATCTTTTGTACAACTTTCGTTAGTAGAAGGAACGAGTGTAATAATCTACTTGCACGTAGTAGATTATCTACATAATCCCAAAAACTGAAAGTAGTGGGAAACGAAAAAAAGCAAATCTACTAAAAAACTAACGATTTTGTTAAAGTTAGAAAATTTTCTCAAAATTTAAAAGACGATAATTCATTTTTGTCCAAAGCAAAAGAGATTCTTTTTAAAATGTACAACATTTATAATAGTAATTTTTTTATGTAAGAGCGTTCCTTTGCAATAGTTTAAATAAGAAGAATAATGTTGCAAACTCTGTTATAAAAATATCCTTCATTACCCGGCTCCTGATGAAGTCGAATATTAGTTATGCATATGCATCGACTGGTCTACACTCAACTGCTTGGCTTACTGTAAAGAAGACTTGTTTTAAACCATGTCAGACCAGGCACTTTGCTCGTGTTTGAGGTGTCAGTCGGTCAGAAAAGTAGGCGTGTTTTGTGGCCCCAGGTTTATGCAAAGCCTATCTTACGCGACACTGGCCGCGGGTAGGGATTTGGGAACATAGCTTTTGGAATGAGGGCTGGCTCTAAAGAGTGGTGACACGCGAAGTGAGTAAGAATTTCAGTACAGTATTTATACAGATTATTTTTAAGTTACTCAGGAAAAGAGTGGTGACGTGCTAGGAGGGTGATCATTTCAGTATTTATACCGGGTATTGTTAAGTTACTCAGGAAAAGAGTAATGACATTCTAGGGGGGTAAGAATTTTAGTATTTATACCGGCCATTGTTAAGTTACTCAGGAAAAGAGTGGTGACATTCTAGGTGGGTAAAAATTTCAGTATTTATACCGGCCATTGTTAAGTTACTCTGGAAAAGAGTGGTGACATGCTAGGTGGGTAAGAATTTCAGTATTTATACCGGCCATTGTTAAGTTGCTCTGGAAAAGAGTGGTGGCATGCTAGGTGGGTAAGAATTTCAGTATTTATACCGGCCATTGTTAAGTTACTCGGGAAAAGAGTTGTGACGTGCTGGGTAGGTAAGAATTTCAGTATTTATACCGGCCATTGTTAAGTTACTCGGGAAAAGAGTGGTGACATGCTAGGTGGGTAAGAATTTCAGTATTTATACCTGGTATTGTTAAATTACTCAGGAAAAGAGTAATGACATTCCAGGTGGGTAAGAATTACAGTATTTATACCGGCCATTGTTAAGTTGCTCTTGAAAAGAGTGGGGACATGCTAGGTGGGTAAGAATTTCAGTATTTATACCGGCCATTGTTAAGTTACTCGGGAAAAGAGTTGAGACGTGCTGGGTGGGTAAGAATTTCAGTATTTATACCGGCCATTGTTAAGTTACTCAGGAAAAGATTGGTGACGTGCTGGGTAAATAAGAATTTCAGTATGTATACCGGCCATTGTTAAGTTACTCAGGAAGCACCGAGTATGGAGTACCCATGTTAGGCCTGTTCGTAATGTTCACTTCCTTACATTGTCCATGCAAACCATGATCCTCCTTTACAATCACCAGAAAACCTTCGTCCTCTTTCTTCAATCTTGTTACATTTCACCTCCAAATCTCAATCGAGTGTGAAGCGCGTGACTCCTCGTGACGGTTGTGATTAGATTACGTCGATGAAGCTCCACATTTCACAAGCAGGAATTCTATCACGTCTGGAGATCAGGGTAGTTTTGAAACCTGTCTGTCTGTCTGTCTTTAATTGGCTTCTTTCTAAATGCCTTTCGAACGATAGTGCTTTTTGCTTTTCACATTGAAAAGCCCAAAAAAGACGCTTATGGCTTATTGTCACAGTGGGGCTTAGAGCTCTCTCTTTGTAAGGTTAATATTAAAAGGTGCCCATCCTTAACCCCCTATAGGGAATTTGCATACGCATCCCAAAAGTCGTCCCCTACTGATCAATTAACTCTCTTTTTTTGTTTTCCTAAACAAAAAAAGTACTTTATTTATATTTGTTTTCGGATCATTTTGAAAAAAAAATTTAAATAAACACATGTTTTAATTTTTATCCAGTTATATCTTAAAATAATTTAAAAAATTGTATGAAAATCTTATTTTTCGATAATTATAGAATAAAAGTGTAGGTCTAATCAAATCTTGCCCCTTTCCAAAAATATTAATGGCGCAAATTGCCAAAAGCACCTCCCTCTCGCAGTACTTGTCAAACATAAAGGATATTCGAGTTAAGGGCCAATATGCCTTTCTTAGTGTCCAGGAAATACATAAAAGCCAACACCTGTCCAATAGGTCAGATCAACTTAGCGTTTAATAAAAGTAGTTTAAAATTAGTTTAATTAAGTATTTTCTCAGAGAAAATTTCAGAAGTAAATTTATGAATAAGTGGGCCCTAATGAACACAATCCTCGAGTGATTCTATAATTATTTCTAATAATACTTTATATTTTCTGTAGGCCATAGTCGAATTGTAATCAGGTAATTAAAATTACGTACAAACGAATAAGTTTTATCTGACTACCTAAGTTGCTAGCTGCTAAATTACATCTAGAGTCTACCAAAATAAATTTTATATATATTTGTTTTAATTATAAATAATATTAAAATAATTATCAATAAAAAGCGTACTATTATATTATAAAATATAATGTAGGTATCTATATATTATTATAAAATATTTTGTTCTATTATAAAATATAAATGTATGCTTTAAATAAACGTACATTATACTGTGTACCATCATTCTCTAAAGTCCTTAATTGTATTCATTAGGCCTATTTACAAGTAAGTAAATTGTTAACATAACTATTGAACACACCACTGTTCACACAAATGGTGCATTTCATTAAGCCGCTTCATATAGCCCATAACTTGCACATATCCAATATGTAGCGTTGTACGACCTTAAGTTAATTATTAGTGGCCATGTTCCGTCTGCGTGTCGCCATTTTGTCCATACCGTTGCTTCTGTCATGGTAAAGGAATGCTGGATTCCTGGTTTAGGAATAACTGTGCTGCATTATGGAATTCCTAAGTTATAGACTACTAAACGCTGCTCATAGTCGGACCGATACATTCTTTGTATCGATGTAAATGTAACTTCAATCGATGGACACATTTACTAAACCTAACCGCATTTTGTGTTAAGGTTATATTTATATATTGTGTTAATTCTTATTATTATTTTTTTTTTAAGAGCAAACAAAAAAGACTGATAAAAATGTACTGTTTAAATTTAGTAAGGAACCTTTGTCTCACTAGATTCCGTGAAGTTCTGTAAAATCTTTAAAACAATTCGTGTAAAAATTACTAATAATAAAAATCAGTCACTCGCTTTGAACTGGTTGTAAAATACTCGTTTTGCAAAATGAGAATTTGACCATTGTTATTGCATTAAATAGTTTTAACATTTTTGTAATTGAATTTGATATTTGTCATTACAAAATGATATTTTTATATTATTTCCTCTTTTGGAATTTGATAATTTTATAGTTATTCCTAATAGGTTGTGTAACGAGGGGTAATAAAATATATTTTGAAATTTAACTCCTTCACAGAGTTTGTCTCGGGCTAACATAGTCTATTAGGCTAATATAGAACACAATTTTTGTAATTTGACAATTTTAAATTTTAACATTTTTGTAATTGAATTTGATATTTACTATTACAAAATTTGATATTTTTATATTACTTGCTCTTTTGGAATTTGATAATTTTATAGAGCTATTCCTAATAGGTTGTCTAACAAGGTGTAATAAAATACATTTTGAAATTTAACTACTTCACAGAGTTTGTCTATTAGGTTAATATAAAACACAGTTTTTGTAATTTGACAATTTTACAGAGATTGTCTTATAGGGCATTATAAAACACATCAATTGTAATTCGACAGTTTATAGAGTTTTTCTATTAGGTTAATTATATCAAGAAACCGATTTTCGATTGGCTAATACTCCGATTAAGTCTGAAATTTTAAATATTATATTTCGCCAATGACGTTATATCATTTGGCAAAATAATTTTTAAGCTATTCCTTCTTTTAATCCCAGAGAATAGCACCCTGTCCATAAAAACGGAGGTTTTTAAGTCGATACCAACAAAATCAAAAGTTTGCCCCTGTGATTTACGGATTATCATGGCAAATGCCGGTCTAACTGGAAATTTAATTCTGGAAACATGAACTTCTTAAAAATTTTCTAAAACTTGATGATAAAGATTTTTCTAAACAATGTCAGCCTATTGGATTATTAAGGTTAACCGCCAACATACAAATTGTGGTGAAAACCCTTAAAGGAGCATTAGAAGGTTAAATATTTTCGAAAACTTGATGACTATATTTCAGAAAATTTTCACTTAGCTCATTGGAATGGTGAAGAACACCCTATATACCAATTTTATAAAAAATTCCTAAAGTAGGTTCTGAGAAAAAAATTACAAATACGTGTGTGTACAAAAATTACAAATCACTTTCACTTATGTACTTAAACAAGAATCTTCTTGGTATTTATGCAAGCTAACTTTCAACGGCTGGTCGTGCCGTCATCCTCGGGCATACTGAACAGGGTTGTAGACTGCGAGCTGAGTGGATTTCCCGTTGACCTTGGTGTACTATTATGTTCTATTTTTAGATTCACTGCACTGTGCGAGTTTTTAACGTTTGTTTTGGGGTTAATATTGTCTATTAGATTGAATAATTTATCGTTTTTTGATTTTATTTGTATTTGTTCGTTAATGATATTATTATATATATATATATATATATATATATATATATATATATATATATATATATATATACACACACACACACACACACACACACACTCAATTTTTCGAAATCTGATTATGACAATTTTTTGCAAATTTTGACTTAGCTGACTGGATTCCTGAGGTTTAAAAACCCCCTATATACCAATTTTGGTGAAAATCCTTAGTTAAGAATATTATATATACAATTATTAGTAAGAGCAATCGTCGTCTTCCCCTCTGACGTACGCAATCCGTATCACGCTACCCATGAATATCCACACGTAACAAAGCTTCAAACCACCAGCACTCTTGCTGCTAAACAACGTACCGTAATACAATAGCTCCACAGATGACCCTGAGCCTGCAGCATGACTCCGAATGCTGTAGTGATTTTACTGTGGTGATGGGTGCAGACCTACTCAAATAAAAGCCTCCCGCGGTACTAACCGAATATTTCTAGCACTTTTGAACTGTAGATGTAGTTGCAGGCAAGAACCGCACATCTTGGGAGGTCCGTACTCCAAAGCCCCAGTTACGGTTTCCGGACTTTCAACAGCTACCACGATTACACGTGGGTCAATGCAAGTTGACATCAAAACGCTAATTAGTCGCAGGTTCGCCTTTAATGAATCTTTGACCAAATAGCTGTAGAGATGCCCCCAAAGAAACGAACCCAGAGAGTGGCGCTCTCCGTTCTAAAATCTCGTTTTGGCCGACCCAGCATTCGACAATAATGGACCTGTCCAGGTGCTCCTAGGCGCACCCCTGTTCCAGATGTTGCTGACTAACGACCAACGGTCGTTAGATCAGAATCTTCCGGTGGCCATGTGTACTTCGAATTCTTGCTCATGGGGCCGATAAAAATTTATTAGTAAATCATCGATAAAAAATATAACTTGAAAGGTAATTCAATTAATATACTTCCTTCGACAATCGGTAACAACAATATAACATTTACCAAAATCCATAGAAACGTCTAATTCTATTGTTGTATTCGATTTAATATCTGTTGTGAATAGCCCTCTGCGGAGCCAACATCGGTTAGTTTTATTTAATGGGTGCGGGCCGTCTAAGTAAGTCGTGAGTAATCCTCCCTTAGGGAGCCGACACGGGTAGGCGCGGTGACTCCTACTGTAACCTGATTGGGGTTGTCTGGGGGTCCTTCAGTTTTACGTTGAAGGCTTAAGTTATTCATTCTGCATTATGATTTTACCATAGAATTCTTTTCTTTTTCTCTGGTACAATCATTTTACCTTATGAATCCTTGACCCTTCCTCGTCTCACTGCTGCACTCCTGCTCAGTGCCATCCAGTTTACAGTTGGAGTCTCCCAAATAAGCATCAATGTATACACGTGATATAAACATAATAAAATATAAAACAGTGTATAATATATATCAGTATGTAGATTAATTACAGATAATAAAATTTATATTCAAGGTAAACTTAGAATAACCATTAATGGCAGAAACCGTCCAGCTATAAGTTTTATATTTACTGAAGTTTTATATCAGGAAACTTATCTACGATCGGATCATACTCTGATTGAGTCCGAAATTTTAAACATGTTTCACGTATGACGCATTATTATTTGGTAAAAGAATTTTAAAGCTACCCCTAGTGAGTGGCACATATGCCATTAGAATGTGTATTAGAATGGAGTTTCTTAAGTCTAAACCAACATAATCAAGAGTTTACCTCCGTGACTTATGAATTGTCATGGCAAATGCTGGTCTAACTGAGAATTGTACAGTATTTGCATAGTACATCCAAGTTGACTCTTGCTTGAGTCCAATGTAATTCTGGACTTCTTAAACATTTTTGAAAACGATATAGATTTTTCAGAAAAACTTCACTTAGTCGATTGGATTACTTACGTTAACCTCCAATATCTCTACTACTTTCGGTGTAAATCCTTAGATTAGTTTTAGAAGTTTAAAGATTTTGAAAAATTTGATAATGATTTATCAGAAAATGTTTACTTAGCCCATTGGGAATGGTGAGGTTAAAACCCCCTATATACCAATTTTATAGAAAATCCCTAAAGTAGGTTCTGAGAACACACACACACACACACACACACACACACACACACACACACACACACACACACACACACACACACACACACACACACACATATACAGTTTTTCGAAATGTGATTATGACAATTTTTTAGCAAATATTGACTTAGCCCATTGGATTCCTCAGGTTAAACCCCCCTATATACCAATTTTAGTGAACATCCTTAGATTAGTTTCCGAGAACAATATTTACAAATATATATTAATATGTACATTTTTTCGAAAACTGATGATGCCGATTTTTCAGAAAATATTGACTTAGCCAATTGGATATCTCAGTTTTAAAACCATGTATTCATTTTGGTGAGAATTCTTAGGATAGATTACGACAAAAAATTTAGAAATACATATATATAAAATTTTTCGAAAACAAATGATGACGATTTTCTAGAAAATTTTGACAGCCCATTAGATTCCTAAGGTTAAAAACCCCCGTACATCAATGTTGGGTGAAAATCCTTAGAGTAGTTTTGAAAAAAAACATTTACAAATAAATATATATATAGAATATCAAATGTGTTTTCCTGTTAAAATATTTTTAAGATTAAATAATATACAGTAATACAGGAATATTTAATTTATTGAATAATATACTCAAAGCTCTTCGTTGGTTGACATTACCAACATCCTCAGGAATTACAATACTCCTGAGGAGTATTGTAATTCCTGAGGATGTTGGTAATGTCAACCAACGAAGAGCTTTGAGTATATTATTCAATAAATTAAATATTCCTGTATTAGTGTATATTATTTAATCTTAAATATATATATATATATATATATATATATATCACTTTCACTTATGTACTTTTAACTACAAATATATATATATATATATATATATATATATATATATATATATATATATATATATATATATATATACAATTTTTCGAAAACATATATAATGATGATGATTTTTTAGAAAATTTTTACAGCCCATTGGATTCCTAAGGTTAAAACATACATCAATTTTGGTGAAAATCCTTAGAGTAGTTTCAAAAAAAAATTTACAAATATATATATATATATATATATATATATATATATACAATTTTTTGAAAACTAATGATAATGATTTTTTAGAAAATTTTGACTTAGCCCATTGGATTTCTAAGGTTAAAAACCCACATACATCAATTTTGGTGAAAATCGTTAGAGTAGTTTTAAAAAAAAAAAATTACAAATAAATAAATATATATATATATATATACAATTTTTCGAAAACTAATGATGATGATTTTTTAGAAAATTTTGACAGCCTATTATATTCCTGAGGTTAAAAACCACCATACACCAATTTTATTGGAAAAAAGATAAAGCACACCTTTTGTAATTTGACAATTTCACATAGGTGGTATTATTTTATAAAGAGAAACGCAGTTTTGCATGTTGAGAATATAATCCTAATTTTCATTACTCCCTTATATTTTAAAAATATATGAAGTGTTTTTCATTTGCTTTATTAATATTGAGCGGCTATTATCGCCTGAGGGATTTGGAAAGGTCGTGGTATAACAGTTTTGTTACCTGAGTGCATGCACAATGCAAAATGTGAATTAAACAGAGAAGACGCACGACGTATGCCCAAGCCCCTAGTTCCGTTCCCTCTATCGAGGATTCACTGTGTTTAAATTCTTATTGTGTAAATATATTGCAAAATTACTATGCTGGTTCATTTTTATATATCACCTAAATTTTATCAAATTCTGTGTAACAGTTTTTGAAAAATATACTAATCCCCTTTAGCCAAAACATACGTTACGTGCTCTTAGAAAGTCACGAAGAGTGTTTGAGCGCCTGCGCCTTCAAATTACTCCCCTCTTCATCTCTCTCTAACCCATGACCAACACACCTATTATCCCCTTCTCTCTCTCTCTCTCTCCCACATTCCACAGTTTATCGGGCAGTGTTGGCAGTGCCAGGGAATTAATTGCTCATGTTTACATCTAGCACTCTCTTCAAGGCCATGTAACATCTCAGTTCCCTAGTGAGTAATACTAGTGAGCGGGTGTTATCTTATTAGAGGCATTTTTATGTGAATTATGTATTTTTAGAAAAATATTTGTTTGAATTTTAGCCGTTCAGGTTAGTTGACATTGTTTTGAATTTGTGTAGGTTTTTTGGTCATCTTGACCTCGAACTTAACTATGGATAAAATAATGTAATGTTAGATTATTCAATGCAGATTGTCTAATTGAATTTCTGAGAATAGTACCGCACTCGTGCCTCACGGCACCCCTTGCAAACAACACAATTCAATACTCGTACGTATGCAAGCGCGCGCGCGGAGACTATTTCGGATTGGAGCAATGCCTTACCTACCCAGGCTAGCTTTCCCTTACTACTTTGTACCAAGGGGTTCATTATACATGTATATATGCTTTGGAAAAATATGATGAATAGTTATTATCTGGAGTACGTCTGTTCATTCTGCAGTGCATAAAATCGCATTTCCGACGTTTCGCTAGAATCTCATATAGTATTATCGAGGTGAACCCAAAAACAACTGCTCTTCAACTATCATTGGGTTCACCTTGTCAATACTAGATGAGATTCTAGCGAAACGTCGGAACTGCGATTTTATGCACTGCAGAATGAACGGATGTATTCCAGATTATAACTATTCATCATATGTGTGTGTGTGTGTGTGTGTGTATATATATATATATATATATATATATATATATATATATATATATGTCTATACACAATTAAATAACACTTTTATAAACAAGAATTTTTGATCTTCATACATTGAAGCTTTTTGCTGATTGGCAGTATCAGCATTAACAAAATTTTCGAAGTACGTTATAAACTATGACTACATCTGGAGTTCATGTGAGTCCAACTGTACTTACTAGGTACCAGCTGTACCATGTAAGGTACTTTAAAAAAATTTGATAATGCTGATACTGCCAATCAGCGAAAAGCTTCAGTGTATGAAGAAAACTAAAATTAAAATTTTGTTTATGAAACTGGTATTTAATTATGTATATATAAAACGAGAAAATAAATTCATCCAAGGATTACAATATATATGTGTGCAGTATCAGTTAAAACATTCTATATTTACTTTGCGTTATAAGGTGACTTGACATTCCGGCTTTCTTCTTTTAATCCTAACTCCCTCCCCTTTCCTAATCGGCGCACTACTTCTTCTATGGTGACATGACATGTTCAAAAATATACATATCCTTAGGCCACATTGTGACTACTGTATGTGTAGCCATCATAACCTTCGTCGGGGAAAATAGCCAACCTGACTGACAGTTTTAAAACACAAGCACATTTTAGGAACAAATAAATTGTATTCATGTTACATATTCTTTTGGCTAGCGTTCCTTCCTAGGTGGGACATGCTTCAAAGTAACTGATACACGATATTTATATTCAAACTATTTATACGTAAATGTCAATAATGCATACAAAACTCATTACTGACAACAGAACAGTGGGTTGTTACTCTTCATACAAATATCTTTCTTCAACACAAGTGCAACTCGGGCACAGAAAATATTCAGTTTTCCTTCTCTTCTTTCCGAAACAAGTATTTGTATACATTATTTTACAATTAGTGTAGAAGGTTTAACTGTGATCAGTGGATTTCGTTCAAAATTAATAACTCATTTTTAACCAACTTCCTACAGGAATTTTCAGTTTTTTATATAGGCCTATATTGCGCGAAAAAACAAAAAGATTGGCCTAAACTCACGCATTACAGTTAATTTTTTCGCCCACTTCCTGATGCCCGATTGAGCTGAAATTGTCAGTTATCTATCATCTTTCCGGCAATATACGAATTAATTAGTAAATTATCTCAATTTAGTTTGTGTAGTTCATTTCTCAATGTGGAAACATTTAAATCTTGTAATAAAATTTTCTCCTACTTCTTGATGTTCAAACTCGTTTTTTTCGAAACGATCTTAAAGAAGGGAAATACGGTAATGTCTTTCTGCTCCTCGAGAATATTGGAATTTTCTATGATCAAAACTTAAAGCGTAGAGAAGCTTTTATCTGCAATTACTTTCATTCAAAAGTTTTAAAACAAAGAGAATACAAGAGAGAACAAAGCAAAGAAATTAAAACAAACACCGTCTTTTGATTAATTTTGGATCATTTCGACATAAAAGCATTTTTTAGTCTTATCTACTCTTTTGATTAAGGTTACTTCTCGTTTTATTCGTATGTGTCGCTAGCTCCAATCTTCTCTAAATTTAAAACTGACTAGACATAGCAAGAGACTAGAAATAGAGGGGGAAGGCCTGACTAATGGAGGAGGAAGGCCAAGCAGCTGACTACCTCTGTTGCATCTAGGCACAGTGGGGAACAAGATATACATTGGTTGAGGCAAACCTGTATTTTGTGTGTGTGTGTGTGTGTGTGTGTGTGTGAGAGAGATCGGGTGCGCGCGCGTACGTGCGTGTAAAGCTAAGAAGATCATCGACTGGCCGAATCTCTTGCTATATCTCGCAACATATTCTTCAGCTGTTTTCATCATAGCTTCTATTTTTACTTCTTAAAATAACACTTCACTCATTTTTCTTTATAATTTTTGTGCTCTTTTATTTTGGAATTAAGGTACTCGTTGTATCTATGTTTTTATTTGCGGCCCGGAGCTTAAATGTCTTAGAGTTCAGTTTCTTTATTGGTCATACTTGGATTAGTAGCTTTCGTGATCCGAGGCAGTCAATGTGTTTTCACAGATCCTATCTGTAAATATCCGTGCTTTACGTTCGAGGTGCGCAAGCCATGTACTCACGTACGAACCTACTTCATCCATCAGATACAGTAAACTCCCGATTATCCGTGGAATAGTGTGGCCCGGCAACGCCGGTTAACGAATTCCCCGGATAATCCGCTATGAACAAAGAATACGCAAAACGATCGATAATCAATTATTATACCATAAGTTACACAAATAATGACCCCGGTTAATGCAATTCACAAATAATCTTCAGATGACAAAATAAATACAGAAAATAGTTTAAAATGTCGATGTATTTGACGGATTGTAACATGTACATTTATATGTCTAACTATTTACAATACGTACATAAGTATATGTCAAAAGTAAGTATGTATGTACATACGTAATTTCCTTTACACATAATATTTTCACTTTTTAACAAAAAAATCTGTCACTTTCGTCGTTTTTTTTGTGAGCATTGATTTAGCTTTAATGTGCGGTCTAAGTTTCTTGAGAACCATTTTGTTGCACAGTATCTACTTGTGTCACATGTGTCACAAAGTCAATAAGATCGATAATGTATATGACAGACATGGATAATGCATATGTCACGTCCTAGACTATTTATAGCCGAGATTAGCTGACATTTGTTTACATCTATCTTATGATACACATTAGTTTTTCGGGCGTCCAAGCATTTTGTCATTGTCTCTTATATACAGTAGTCTGCTCGCCCCTTTTATTTAGCTGGCCCGCTTCGGGATGCTTCCCTTTCAATGTAAAAATTAGTACGTACATATTTACGTATCTATTCCCTTCATCTTAACTTCTATTAAGCCTTATATGTATTTACGTCGTAATTCACCGTTTGGAAATTTAAACACATCATCTGATTGGAATAAAAATTGGATATTTGTAAAACAATGGCAGACCCCGGATAATCCGCAAACCGGATAATCGGGAGTTTACTGTATATATTTCCCAAATGTTTTTTTTCAACTGTTTACAGAACATATTCCTTTGAAATCTATTTAGTTTTGGTTTTTCTCATCCGTTTCTGGTTACAGCTCATAACTACACTTAAGTCAATAATATACGAGAGTAAGTATATTCACAAGCATTTACAGTTACCGCAGTTAGCATTTATAGGTGCCTGGAATCCCTCCATCCTATTGTTTGTCGATATCAATAGCTACCTGCCATTAAAGCAATCGATTACGTCATATTCACAAACGTAAACCAACCTATGGAATTTATACCATGCTGGGCATAGGCTCAACCACGTGTCTGACTATCGCGACTACTGGTGATAAAATCGTCTTCGTCTATCAGTATTTTCCACTTAAATATGCTGTTCTAGGCTGACAGAAATAGAAGACTAAAAAGTTAGTGAATAGATTATGAAACGGAGGAAGGACACGTAGGCGGCCTCGAATCCCTTCGAGCAGAGATCCTACCATTCGCGAATTTCGTACTCAGTCCATCAGCTTCGGTTCCAAACAAGAGGGAATCGTGTCGCGAGCCTGTGGTATCAGTATGTAACAACACGAAGGTCTTTTTGTAAAGGATTTGTCACCGACCTACCACTAGTGCTAGACAAGAGAAGTGTTCCATCAAGAACCTGCGCTTTCAAACCCTACAGAAGGAATTTTTCCCTTCTGGTTAGTTTTGTCTAAGTACGTGCTAAGTAGACATTCTTTCGCTTTTAAAATGCGTACCTAATAGTGAACCCCTACAATATGGTTATGAGTTATTTTATAGCTACAGGCCGCAGCCCCTAACCTGTCCTCCAACTCCTTGAAAGATATCTAGAGCAAAAACACGTAAAGCCAATAGAGAAGAATTGAGTGCAGATCCCTGTCTTTCGAGCTAATCTGTATCCAGACTTGGTGTAGGTGCTTCCAATTAGAAATATAAGAGGAGGGTCTACCACTGGCTACATGAAACCACTATCCACATAAAACATTTTTTATACTATTGAACATGAGATAAAACCAATGGTTGTCTCACGATATTGTGGTATTATTTTTGGGTTGACAGGGGCCAGAACTGTCACAGATACGAAGTTCCATATACACCTGAAGGTATTGAATCTTTGGATCTTTGCTGATTCCCACGTGCCGACTTGTACTAATCGTACCCTGTCAGCCAGTTCTCATCCGTGCCCGTGCTCAGTTTTCTTTTCTTTTTTTTACCCTCCTGGTTTACTATATTACGTTCTTATCCTAAGTTGGTTGTATTAATATAATCTTGCTATGTCCTCCGCAGGAATAGCAAAAATTCTATGGTCTCTCTTGCATGAGCTGCCACAGGATTCCAGAAACAGGGTTTGTTTCCTCTGGCCCTCCTAACGTGCTTGAAAAGAATGTGCTTCGCCGCAACATCTATTTCTAATAAATAATGTGGACACTCCTTTCACAACGTCCTCTGTCTTCTTTTTCCTTAAGAACTTTGAAAAGACACTACTACGCTATTCCAGCCTCCGAAGTTCATATCCTCCCTAGCTCTAGAGGCGCCTCTTGTTGAAGGCGTTTTTTAAAGGCGCCTCCTAACATAACAAATACGCCTTTAAACGGACTAAATCCTTCGATTTGTATTACATTACCAGCACGTATTGTGTGCGTTGATATTTTCTTCACATTCTTCCTCCGTTATTGCCTGAATTAAGTCCTTCAAGTTGAGAGGGATGTAACTGATCCAGATCAAACTCTCTTTAAACTGGATCCAAACTGAATTTTTTGATAGTTGTCAATAACAAATTGATTCCGTCAAGTTAAAACATTGAATGCTTTGATCGTTCAGCTACGTATACATTAGTTTTGACCTGCGCAAATGCTGACATCACAGGTTCACATCATAACCTGAAAAAATAAAAACGTTTCTACTGTTTCGTTTCTTGAGAGTTTTAAGGCGTGAGAATTTTTTGTAAAGTCTAACAGTTAATGTTATCAGTTAATGCTATCAGTTAATGACGAAGAACAAATATCGTACTCCTATTATTATTGTTCAAAGTTCAATGGGCTGGGATGTAAACTCCGTCTCAATGGTAACAGAGAAATGTGTCGTTCATTCTGCGCACACGCGAGCAGGGTGATTCTATTCTATGTATAAAATATAATTTCGTATAAAAAGTACTGGCCCTTTGTGACGTATACTATTTGCGAAGAGCAGTAGTGAAGTTTATTAAGTGTTTTACCTTGGTGAATTTTTTTGTTGTAAATATCGTGCTGTTGTGAGCTACAGAGAATACTAAGGTAAGAATCAAACATTTTTGTTTTTGAATTTCATGGACGAAATGAAATAAAATAAAGGTACTCGTATATAGGTGGCATTTCCACTATTTGCAGGAATGTTAATAATTATTTACTCTAACAATGAATAATCTATGTTATATTATATGTGTATGTATGTGTAAACAGGATTTACTCAAGAAAATCTTGAAAATTGTGAGGATTATATTATTTAAGTGCATTTATGTTGTGGCTGTCAAGCTACATTTACATTATAATTATAGTTAAATGGATTAAATATAATCTACAGTAAGGCAATAAGAATTCTTCCCGATTGCTTCTAACTTGAGTTATTGTACGCTTTATACACATACATATATATCTATAGCGTTAACAGAAATATCGCTTATTTTGAGGATGTAATGGGAGATGTCACCCTTTGTCTACTCAGTACACAACTCAACTTGACAAAGGGATGCATTTACTAAATCTGCTGTCCTCTGTATAACATTTAAGTACGCTTAGGGTAGGTTTATAATATTAATAATTTTATTTTAAGTTTTATCATTTACTAATGCGTTTCAACGTGCATAAACAATTATTAATACATTATTTAGAATTATTTTTAAAAAATATATCTATTACACTGTGAAGATTTAGAATGTTTGCTCGTACTGAATGTGTTACAACGTGATATACTATAATTGTATTTCTAAAACATTGCGATGGATTTAAAATATTTCCTGTTGGAAACGTAACGTCAAACATGATCTACGATATTTGTAACTTAATAACATTGCGTGTGATTTAGAATGTTAGCTGTCAGAAACGTAAACGAAAATTGTAGATGGACAACATTTTGTTCAATTAAAAATGTTTGCTGTTGGAAAAGTAACGTCAAACATGATCTAAGATATTTGTAATTTAATAACATTGCATGTGATTTAGAATGTTTGCTGTCAGAAACGTGAACTATAATTGTAGATGGATAACATTTTGTTAAATTAAAATTTTTTGCTGTTGGAAACGTAACCTCAAACGTAATTGACGATATTTATAACATTGGGTTTAATTTAGATGTTTATTTTTGAAAACATTAACTTTAAACGCAATTTACCATATTTATTAGAAACGTGAACTATGTGATATTTGTAACTCGTGTAGTACAACGAAGAATTCATCGTGTTAACGGTCGGAAACGTAATGTATAATATTTGTAGGTCTGTAACGTTGCGAAGTATATACAATGTTAAGTGTTGGAAACGTGAACGATACACGTGATGTACAATATGTGTAGCTCGGTAACATTCCGGAGTATTTATAATGTTGAGTGTGGGAAACGTGAACGATACACGTGATGTACAATGTGTGTAGCTCGGTAACATTCCGGAGTATTTATAATGTTGAGTGTGGGAAACGTGAACGATGCACGTGATGTACAATATGTGTAGCTCGGTAACATTCCGGAGTATTTATAATGTTGAGTGTGGGAAACGTGAACGATGCACGTGATGTACAATATGTGTAGCTCGGTAACATTCCGGAGTATTTATAAAGTTGAGTGTGGGAAACGTGAACGATACACGTGATGTACAATGTGTGTAGCTCGGTAACATTCCGGAGTATTTATAATGTTGAGTGTGGGAAACGTGAACGATACACGTGATGTACAATATGTGTAGCTCGGTAACATTCCGGAGTATTTATAATGTTGAGTGTGGGAAACGTGAACGATACACGTGATGTACAATGTGTGTAGCTCGGTAACATTCCGGAGTATTTATAATGTTGAGTGTGGGAAACGTGAACGATACACGTGATGTACAATATGTGTAGCTCGGTAACATTCCGGAGTATTTATAATGTTGAGTGTGGGAAACGTGAACGATACACGTGATGTACAATATGTGTATAGCTCGGTAACATTCCGGAGTATTTATAATGTTGAGTGTGGGAAACGTGAACGATACACGTGATGTACAATATGTGTATAGCTCGGTAACATTCCGGAGTATTTATAATGTTGAGTGTGGGAAACGTGAACGATACACGTGATGTACAATATGTGTAGCTCGGTAACATTCCGGAGTATTTATAATGTTGAGTGTGGGAAACGTGAACGATACACGTGATGTACAATATGTGTAGCTCGGTAACATTCCGGAGTATTTATAATGTTGAGTGTGGGAAACGTGAACGATACACGTGATGTACAATATGTGTAGCTCGGTAACATTCCGGAGTATTTATAATGTTGAGTGTGGGAAACGAACGATACACGTGATGTACAATATGTGTAGCTCGGTAACATTCCGGAGTATTTATAATGTTGAGTGTGGGAAACGTGAACGATACACGTGATGTACAATATGTGTAGCTCGGTAACATTCCGGAGTATTTATAATGTTGAGTGTGGGAAACGTGAACGATACACGTGATGTACAATATGTGTAGCTCGGTAACATTCCGGAGTATTTATAATGTTGAGTGTGGGAAACGTGAACGAT
Organism: Prosapia bicincta; assembly: GCA_036971475.1. NCBI lineage: Eukaryota > Metazoa > Arthropoda > Insecta > Hemiptera > Cercopidae > Prosapia > Prosapia bicincta. Next base: position 268,122,696 of record JBAIZL010000001.1, on the reverse strand, counting down.
ACACGTGATGTACAATATGTGTAGCTCGGTAACATTCCGGAGTATTTATAATGTTGAGTGTGGGAAACGTGAACGATACACGTGATGTACAATATGTGTAGCTCGGTAACATTCCGGAGTATTTATAATGTTGAGTGTGGGAAACGTGAACGATACACGTGATGTACAATATGTGTAGCTCGGTAACATTCCGGAGTATTTATAATGTTGAGTGTGGGAAACGTGAACGATACACGTGATGTACAATATGTGTAGCTCCGTAACATTCCGGAGTATTTATAATGTTGAGTGTGGGAAACGTGAACGATACACGTGATGTACAATATGTGTAGCTCGGTAACATTCCGGAGTATTTATAATGTTGAGTGTGGGAAACGTGAACGATACACGTGATGTACAATATGTGTAGCTCGGTAACATTCCGGAGTATTTATAATGTTGAGTGTGGGAAACGTGAACGATACACGTGATGTACAATATGTGTAGCTCGGTAACATTCCGGAGTATTTATAATGTTGAGTGTGGGAAACGTGAACGATACACGTGATGTACAATATGTGTAGCTCGGTAACATTCCGGAGTATTTATAATGTTGAGTGTGGGAAACGTGAACGATTAACGTGCTGAACAATATTTGCAGATCTTCCACCGTAGGAAAAGTAAACGTTATGTGATATACGATATTTTTAACTCATCAAATACAACGAAGAACCCAATAACTTGATCGCCTTAAAAGCAATTCGATATGTTTACTATTGGAAATGTAAACAATTTTGTAACGTACGATTGATTTTAGCTAGATAATGCTAACATGAATTTTATAATGTTTGCTGTTGGAAACGTAGTCGATACATGAAATATACGATATTTGTAATTCGTTAACACCATGAACTATTCATTAGAATGTTAAATATTTGTGACTGAGAATTCTGTGAAACATGTAATGTTGAAAACAAAAGATGTATCTCTTGTGAAAAAATTAGTTTGACCTCGGAATGCTGAGAGTTCTAATTTTATTTACATTATTTTGTAGTCCAGTGTACTGTAAATAGACAATGTTTGTTATTTGTTACAGTTTAAACAATACAAATTTCATTGTTGTACTTTGACACCAATGTCATATGTAGTGTAGCCAACTTAATATGTTACTAGAAAAATTGTTCCCAGAGTGAGTTAAACGACATTGTACCGTCTGTAAAAGAGTAACATAGCTTAATAAGTATAAAATTTACAAAAAAAACTAACCAGAATATGTTGAATTAACGAACAGTTGAACTTGTTTTTAAAACGTGGTCGCTTAGTTCAGCAAATCATCCAAACCAACCATAATACTTATGATTATAAAATCATTCTTTTGTCGTCCTTCTCTTTTGTAGCTTCTGATGGGCAGAGTGGTAACCCCCCCCCCCCAACCCCATACACTGGTATTGGCAACAACACCGCTTAATGTTCGTCTTTTATGAATCTACTTGGGGTTTTTTGTGTTCATGTTAACCTACTGTTTAAAATAATGAAGTTCTGTTGGTCTCTCGCTGTGAAAACCACCCCTAATTATTGATTAAGTGGAAGGATCTTATACAAAGCTATACCTTTCTAAAAACTACCTCCAACTGTTTTGTACGAAATAAAATAGACGAATTAGTTTGAAACCTTTTTAAATAACATTCCAAGTATAAAAGAAAAACAGAAAAAAATTTAAGGAAAACACAATTTTATAATCTCAAAATATAATCGAAATGCATCAAAATAAATCTACTTCAAACGATCAAAAT